>CM024600.1:6630819-7125906 GCA_014182555.1 Eucalyptus erythrocorys
TATTTCTCTTTATAAAAGCTCTGCTCGTGCGGGCTGCTCTCTTTGATTGAGCGATGGACCGACGACTTCCACTTTGCAGGGATATGATATTTGTGGATGCAGAACGCAGAGGCGTGGTGGTCTTCTTCTTCTCCTTCAAGCCTTTCAAGTATCATGATCTGTTTGTGGTGGCACTTGTCCCAGATTTCCTTGGCAGTAGAAATCTCGAGTTCGTAGTCATGGCTTGTGTTGAAAAGGATCGGAGGGGTTCTCCTTCTGGAAGGCAGTGGGATCTCCTATAGGGCTCCGAACTGTCGTGCCACTTGGTACGGGTGATAGGGAGTGGCACCGGGGCAATCGAGTAGCGGAATTGGGTGGTAGTGCTTGAAGCGAGCCCTCTTTTCGTGGAATCGATCGGCATACCACTGGAATGTCTCAAGAGCTAGATTTTTCAGGAAGTCAACCCAATGCAAAGAGGTTTGATTAGGAATATAAGGTCCTAAGACCATGAATTTTTGTAATGGATGCTCAGAAGTGTTTGTTTCAAATGACCGCATGATGCCCCGGTATTTGCTCAAGTGGGAAAAGAACCAAACTTGTAAAATTTCGGGAGGAGCTCGCATGATTTTTTCTGTGTTGTCTTTAAAACGATCAAGGGACAAGAATGTTTCAGCAAAAATCAAGTTGACATAGTTTGCCCCCCACAAGATCTGATCAACGATCCAAACCATCCTAGGACTTATAGCGTTTCTTGGTGGGGAAAAATGATGAGTCCGAAAAAGGCCAGGAGGAAAATCTCACTTTTTTGGGTCATAGGCTGATTTTGAAAACATGCATTCAAAAACTCTAGTGGGCAGGTATAATTGTTGTTTTCAAGAATTTGTTTCATAACATGAATTTCAGCTCCTAAAAACCGTGCCAACTCATGCCATGGGAGGGGGCCTGTCAATAGTCTGACCAGATCTTTCCCAAGGGGCATTCCAGTGATGATGCTGTACTCTTCCAGGGTAAGGGTTAGCTCAAACCTACCGAACATAAAGGTGAGCGTCCTCGGGCGCCAGAAATGTGCAATGGCTTGTATGACTTCTGGGCGAACAGTAATTTGGATTAATGAAAGGAGATGTCCGAGCTTGGCCTTCACAAACTCCTGGGTAGGCCGATTCAACTGACCCCACCATCTGAAGAGTTCTGTCTTGAGAGTAGGAATGAACTGGATGTCGTCTTCCCCCATCGCATATGACTTGGGATTTTGAAAAGTTTATCCTAAATTGCCATGGGCCAATAAAAAAGACTGAGTGAAAAGTAAATAAATTACTTTGTTTTTTAAGTAAAATGACAGGCACAAAGACATGCACATGAGATGTGCGGCTCAATTTCTAACTCAAAAGGTTTGTTGAAATTAAAAGGGCATCTACCGGTCGCAGTCTCGCGTTAGCAGCGTACCCCCTTAACCTCGGCTAAGAAATTCGGGGAAAAGAAAGGCAACCTCTACATCGCAGTCTCGCGTTCGAGGCCGTATCTTTCTTAACACCATCCTAAAAATCCTATGGTGGCCCAGGTTCGGCGACCGGGTTGTGTGTGCCATGTGTAGTGTTTTAAAACAGTAAAGCATGCACAGCAGTTTATAATCACAAGACAATTCAATTCAAGTAAGCTTAAAATAAACTTATAAGCAATTGACCTGTAAAAAGAAAAAAACCTTAGTCAGTAAAGAATTTAAACAAGATAAATATGGCCTAAGTCCTCAAAGTCCCCAGCGGAGTCGCCAAGCTGTCGCGACCCCCTTTTTTCGAGGGCGCCCGGCCGGATCGGGTACGAGCGCCTGAGGGGGGCTAATGGCTTGGCTGATTTTAATTAAAGCCTGGACTCTCCCAAGTCCACCAATTCACAACTTTAAAATATTTGGTTTGTAAATTGATTTTTTAAAACGGAGTCGCCACTAATCAATTTGGGGTAGGTTGATTAGAAACCCAAGCAAAGTATCGGGAGAAATACTTGCTCTGCGTAACAAGAGAAATTAGGATCGGGGACTTGATTACACTAGTTAATCACTAATGCCCTTTCGGTACCTAATCTTATTTAAACTCTAAGGTTTTTGGAAGTTTGGGGATTTTTCATGCATTTTGGAAAAATCACATTTTTGGGTGTTTTTCTCATTTTTAGACATAAACGGGATTTTTTCGATTTTTGGGGTATTTTTGGAAAAATACAAGTCTTTTGGGATTTTATGAAAATTAGGGCCTTTTTATGAATTTTGGCATTTTTTGGGATTTTTTGATATTTTTTATTTTTGGAAAATATAAAAAAATTTTATTTTTCTTGATTTTTGGAAAATAAAATATTTTTTTGTATTTTAAGTATTTTTCGAAAATAATACTATTTTTATTTTGATTTTTGATTTTTTTGAAAAATAAAACATTTTTAAAACATTTTTCTAATTTTTTAATTTTAAAATGATTTTTAATATATTAAAATAAAATATTATTTTTGGAATAAATAAAAATATATATAAATAAAAAACGACCGGGTCGGATCCATGGATCGGATTCGCCCCGGGCCGGCCCGAAACACGGAGGGATCCGCATTTTGGAGCCAAACGCAGAAACGGCGTTGTGGCTGGGCGCGGGGATCCGGCCCGGCCCGACGACCCGCTCCAACGACCCGGTCCTCCATTTCCCTGTGAAACGGCGTCGTTCCCACCTTACGAAACGGCGTCGTTGCCGTTCGACCCGGAGGTCCGGGTCCTAGGGCAAGACCCTACCCGGATCCGGCCCGGCTTTCGACCCGATTTCCTGCAAGGTGTGAAACAACACCCTTTCGGGGCAACCGACCCAGTCTGACCCGCTCCGCGACCCGAATCCAGCCTCCCTGCAAAACGGCGTCGCATCAACCTTCACGAAACGACGCCGTGTCTTCTCCTTCACGAAACGGCGTCGTAGCTGCTTGGTCCGAAGGCCCGGGTCCTAGGGCGAAACCCTACCCGAGTCCGACTCGGCTTTCGATCCGACTCCCCGTGAAGTGTGAAACGGCGCCATCTCGGGGGGGACTGACCCGACTCTTTGGCGACTTTACCCGACCCGGATCCATACTACGGCCCGACCTTGGCACGGGACGCTGCCGTTTCACCCACGCCCGACCCGGATCTGACTCGATCCGCGACCCGACCTCCAATTCCCTCTTTTATTTGTGGAACCCTACCCGGTTCCTAGTCCGGGTCCAACCCGGTGACCCGGGATCGTGATCCGGAAAACCAGGAACCCAAGGGTTCCAAATTGGGGAAGAAATTGGCGGCCACGGCGACGGCGAGGACGGCGGTGACGGTGGCGATGGTTTGACGAGGGAAGGAGATGACGGCGAGGGCGGCGGTTGTGATGGCTACCTACGGTGGCGACGGTAGGGCTCTGCCCTTCCTTTCTCTCTCTCCCTCTCTCTTTCTCTCTCTCTCTCTCTCTCTCGCAACTCCGGCGAAGCTCGGATCTTGGCCGCGAGCCTTCGGCCCCTCTGAAGTCTCTCAGAGGGTGTTTAAAGGCCGCAACTTCGATCAAGCTTCCCTTCCTCCTCTCTCCTTGTCTGTGTGTCTTTGATCGTTGTCGGGGGAGGCTATTTATAGCCGAGGGGTGGCCGGTCGACGAGGGTTCGGCCAGGGTGGATGCCGCGGCTTCCACCGGCCGAACCGACGTCCCATCGGCCCTCAGCCTTATCCGGCCACGTTCCCCTTCGCCGCTGCTGTTCATCTACTCCCCCTGCTGCCGCCGTACGCCGCGTAGCCGTCCTGATCTGCACGGCGCCTCAGGCGCGTGCCTCGCACGCGATTTCGGGCAAAGAAGGCAGGTCGCGCGGGTCAGACGCGGGCGCGGGTCGACCCACGGGTTTTGGGGCCGAAGGCCTTCTAGGCCGTTGGGCCGGTTTTTTTAGTTTTTTTGTTTTTCTTTCTTTTTTCATTTTTTTGTTGTTTTTTGGTTCTTGTCAAAATAAAATGAAATAAAACCTAAAAAAATAGTAATAATGATAAAAATTAACTAAAATACCCAAAATTAAAAATTAAAAATTAGGCGTCAACACCCATCTCCCTCACTGCTAGCCTACCCTCGCCTAAGTCCGTAGCTCGTCCTCTGGCGCGTAGCCGGCCACCACGCCTGCTACTCCTCCGCTCGGGGAAGAAGACAACTTGAGGAAGAAGACAAACAGGAGAAGGGGCCGGGCTGGGCCTTAGGGCCCACGCGGGTGGAAAAGGGGGCTGGGCGCAAAAGGCCCAGCCCCAATGGGCTGCTGTGCTTTTTTGTTTTTATTCTTATTTCGTTGTTTTTTCGTTTTTGTTGTTTTTTTATTATCTATTATTTATTATTTGGTGGTTGTTGGTTTGAAAGAATATATGGAGGCTTGATTTAAACTGAACCACCAATTTGTGTGCAACTCTTCTATCTCTCTTTATTTGTTTCCATTATTATCTAATAAAAACATACTACACTTGATATCATCAACTAATTCTTCCATATATTCAATTTGTTCCTGCATAAATATACTTGAATTTATGGTTTTTTCTTTACCAAAAAAAAAAATATATATACTTGAATTTAATAATCTTGCAAAATTTATCAAGTTTTGTTTTGTGACTGATTTACCCCTCTCTAGGTTATATGTTTTGCCATAACAAAAGTGAGGCTTGCAGCAATCGTCCATATCTTTAGGGCACGCCATAAGTTCGAAATCATTCATCACTCTCAACCTCTTTTCACGTCTTCAATGCATATCATACCTACATTCCCACGGAGATGTGAAAGACTCTTTAGAAAAAGCACAATTCGGGAGGTTTTAAAGGGGATAAGATCTGGGCAAGCCGTGTTAGAGCATGCAGTAGAAGTCCGATACATTCAATTAGAAAAATCTCTAAGATTGAGCCCAAATTCGACCCCGTCAATATAGTCAATTGGATCTATATTTCGACCAAAAAAATTGGATCTATATTCCCTTAAAAGATTAACCAACGAGTTGTGGACTAATTAGAATATGTTAACTATTCCACGTCATACCAATTGTCCGATGTGAGATTTTTTTCTAACATAAGTAATACGTGCATCTCAACTAGTATCTTGTGGAAGTGAAAAAAACAAACTTGAAAGGAAGGGGACCAAGTAGACTATGAAGCAGATTTTGTATTGCCTAGTCAAAGAAAAATCTGAGCATCAGTCCCCTTGAAGAGGAACAAGAAGTGAGCGACGCGCCCATGGAAACATCAACTTACATGCTTGACTGCTCTTTCCAATTATGTACACAAAGGGCTCTCGAATTTGGCAACACTCTCGATCACTCTTCACGAGCACGCACTCGAAGGCAAAGGTATTGGGTGTCCATTGAAGTTTCCTATCACTGGCGAGGGCTTGTAGGCCCTTGCCCAGATTTAACTGAGGGCCCTGACCGTTGAAGGCAAACCTGAGTGAGGATCGTCAACAATTGTCAAGGCCCCGATGACCCCCAACAACTCTTCCCATGAAGTTGAATAGTGAGGAAAAGGAAAAGGCGAAACAGTAATGAAATTTTGCAAAACAATGTTGTTTTGAGAGGGATTGAACACGCCGAATCACCGATATGTCATGTAAGATGGTCGGCTGAATAGTCAATTTAGTGTTTTCCAACCTAATTTAGTTGGATGAATTACACTGGAAAATCATTAAAAGACTTAAAATTATATTGGTCAAATTAAAAAGTTTATAATTGAATTGCTAGCCTCATGATTTTTTAGTCAATTTTCCCTAGACTATTGCCATTTTGATATATGATATATGCCATCATATGTTTGTGTTCGTAATATCCTTCCATTTATTGACTTTTTTTTTTTTTTTGAACAAGTTCCATTTATTGACTTTTAATTGACTTTTAATTGGCAATATTTGTTTTGGTGTTTGGACAAGCTGGTGTCAAGGTCAATTTTTGCGTATCTCAACTAACCCAACTCCGGCGTGATCTTAGAGAGCACTCCCCCATATCAGCTTGATGCTTTCAGAATTTTACTTTTAAACTATTTCCATCAATTTTTGGATCCAGAACAACACAACCACGAAAGAAGCAAATCTTTTTGTTATCTAAATCAGTACATTATTGGCGAAAACATGTGTGAGTTATTGAATTCAAGACATTTTGCTCACATGCCTATTCTAGAAACGTGAGTGAAATATGAATATGCATGGCATTCACGTAGTAAATGGATAAACTAATGTATATAGACGTATTAAAAAAACCTAGGCCAGCGAAAGACTACGTATATGACCATAACCAAATAAGGGAAAAGATTGCAAACAATGAAAAGATTCCATACATTTCTAATGGATTACTCTAATAGGTCCTTCAAAAAGCATTTAGTCTTATGTTGCGCTTGGTCATTTAGATTTAATTGGGATAGAGTAGGATAAGATTGGATTAAAAATCCTCCAAATATTCTTCGATTTGTAGAAAATTTCGTCAAATGTTTGGTGCAATTCAAGATAAAATAAAAATCTTCAAAATTCTCATTTGTCCAAGACAATCTCCCATGATAAATAGATCTCACCTCCTGAGCTCACTAGAGTCTCAAACCCACTCTTTCTAGCTCTCTTTGGTTCGTCTCCTTCATCGCCAGATCCACTACTATTTCCACCTCCAAACTACTCTTCACTCAACTTCACCATATCGCTAGAAGGATCTTGTTCACGGAGAGAGTTAGTAGCATACAATTCATGAAACAATAAAAAATTTAAAGAGTTACAATCTCTTATGCACTTAAGTTTTTCCCAACCCTAAATTATACCAAAAATCACAGTATCTAGCCTCATGTAATTACTTGAACATCATAGCCACTTTTCTTGAAGTCACGACACACGCACAAGACAATCCACACTCAGTTCACATCAACTAAAGCCCCAAACTAGCGACTTTTCTAAATATTTGGTTTGACTGGTAGCAATTTGAAGCTTATGACCAAAAATAAAAAGGAAACACACAAACTCAATATAAAGAAAGTGAGCCCAAATCAGCAAGTTTGGCCTAACGTGACGGAAACTTCCTTTTCCATACTTCTCTAAATATTTGGTTTGATTGGCTGCAATAGGAAGCTTATGTCCTGTTTTATATTTATCAAGCAACAAAAATAACAACAATCCTCCAAATCTCCTAATTAACATCAAATCAGGTTTTTGTTCAATGCTCAAATTCAAAACAAAATTTGACAGTACACAATATATAGTTGAGTTTTACCTTTCAAACTACTTTACAATTTCGTACCACTTATCCATGTGTACTCATTTTTAAAAATGTCATTTTCTTTACAAAAAAACTCCCAATCCAAATCCTAAATTCTTGTGCTCACCCAAAACTCTCAAAGTAACTCAAGATCTAGCCACCCACCTTAGCAAGAGGCTAAAATAAGTTTGTAAGGAGAGGCCATTTGGGGTTATGCTTAGAGGCATGTAATTGGTATTTGCGAAAATAGAGACATGTAAGTTGTCATTAGAAAAGGACTAAGGTATGTCTTCTATATTTTTCATTATCTCGATTTGTTTAGTTTTTCCTAGCTCGATTTCTACTTCTTAAGTTGTTCATTTGACTTGTTTTACTTACACCAGTCCAAATCTGGATACTCTGAATAGGACATAGAAATGTATAAGGTTGTCCGATGGTCTTCCAAAGGAAAGATTGAATATAAGGAATCCGATAAGATTTAGTATGCTGCTCTGCCCTATCCAATTTATTGATTGTGACCAAACTCAGTCTTGGAGTTATAAGAGAATAATAGCCGACAAAACAAAACAAAAGTAAATTAGTTCACCATTTCCTCTATTATTTTTTTTTTCCCAAACAAACTGCTGAAGAGATTACTTGTGTCTTTCTCGGCCTACGTTATTGACTTCGAAGCCCACCTTTCTGGACCAAATGACTCAGACTTCATTCATGTTTGGCCAGCCATCTCCTATCTAACCACCAAACCTCCATTACTAAAAAGGTTTACTCCACCATTAGCCAAAGGTCCTTTAGCACGTTTATGTCGCTCCACTTTCACAACATGATACACATTATTGGAAAATATGGCCTTACACATGCTAGTGGCAGAAAATTTTGGTAAGAGTATATAAATTTCGCATCAGGCCGACAATTTAAAATTTTAAATTAAGTGGTCTCAATTTTATCATAGATAGATATATTTTTTAAGGAAGATTAATATTTATTTCGACTAGACAATGCACACGTGTCACTGGGTTCTTATTGTTTTGTGAAAATTAAATACTTCAATTTAACGTTTAGTATGACACATCATTTACAATATTTATATACTTTTCAATCGTCTGATCTTCTCTTAAACTATAAGATAAGAGCAATTTCCAATGTTGTCGGCTGAGAACTTATCAGTAATAATATAAATTAGGTTAAAGAAATAAATTACATGACGATGGCGTGGGACAGGTTCATTGATAGGAAACTTCCATGACTCTACCTCCTAGAAGCCACTCTTTCACATAATAATATTTTTTTCTATGACTCCCCCATTGAGATAATGCCACGTGGGAGTAATTTTTCCTAGTGAATTGATAATTCTCTATTTTTTTAATCATTATCCAGGTTAATTGTGAAATGGAAAAAAACAACACTAATTTACAAAAAAAAAAAAAAATCACTTTAAAAAGCTCAAATTTCATTATCAAATAATCGTTTCAATCCAGCGGCAATCCTCATCGAACGAGTACACCTATCATAACGACGGTGCAATGAAATTCTAAGCTTAAACTACTAAATTTAAAGGCAATTACTAATCTCTACAGGTCACATCATACTTATATCATCGATTAATTAAGGCCTAATACTATATATCAGCCACTAATCACTAAATTAATAAACTATACACTATGATATTGGATTCCAACAACTACGAAGCTTCCAGGAAGTTTCTTGTCTTACATTTTTTTATTAGGTCAATTTGTAGAGAGATTATTTAGATTCTTTGATAGTACGGCATTGTTTAGTTCCACCCAAATTTATTATTATATTGTCAAAAAAAGATAAGAAAACTTATAAGACTTAATACGTAGTGATCGACTTTAGTAGACAGGAATGTAATCTTTAAAATGTGTCTATGACTTTCTCATGATTTGCTGAGTAATTGGCAAGCTCATACTACAACGGTACTTAGACTTTGCAAGATAGTGACTCAACAACGAAGACGGATCTAACCCAACCACGGATAGTGTAATTGATGTGAGTTCTCTCCCTTATCGCAAAAGTCAAGCATTTAAACCCTCTTGTTGTTGAAGTGTTGTAAGCGGCCGCGCGGGGAGGGGGGGGCGGTTGTCATGATGTTAAGGTCCTGGACTAACATATCCCGAGGTTTACGTCTAAATAGCGGCTTGTGGCGAGAGGTGCCTCCAAGCACTGGAGGGTGATTTTCAGCAATTCCTCGGTCATTAAATAAATAAATAATAAAGATGAATCTAGCGCGAACTTTATATGTGAAAAACTCAAGAGAGAAATAACCATTTTGAAATCATTGGCAAAATTTCTCATGTTGGCCTCCCAAAGTATATGATCTTGCTCACGTCCTTATATGAGAAGATAGTATTTTAGCATGGTAGAAGTATCTATGATATCATGTATCTTAACGATGCATAAAATGCTCTAGGTCACAGCTACCTACACAAGCAAAAGCTCTGGATTTAATTGGTTCATGATCTTAGAGGGTGTTTGAAATATCTCTAGATAGCCGGATTTCCCTTATCATGTCCTTAGATTATAAAAAGGAAAAAAAAAAAAAAAAGACAATATGATGAATTTCGACAGGTTAATGTTTATAAGAAGTTCTTTCAAAAAGTAAAGTGAGATAAGAGAGGACAAAAGCGTAAGTAAGTTTATTGGCGATGTGGCCAACTTGATGTTGTTCTCCAATCACGACTCTATCTGCTCCCACACAGCTTAAAATACATCGTGGTAGTTTTAAGTTGCACAAAAGTTATCTACTAGTATAACATTTCATAAATACATGGGCAATGGGAAACTAGAAACATATATTATAGCTAATAACCAGCACCTCTTCCGTGACTGACTTATCTAAACCAATATAAACGGCTCACATGAGCCCATCGTGCCAACGCATAAAACTCTAGCTTGGTTGTAGCTCACTCACGCCGGCACGGTTCAGAACTACCATGCTAGTTTGAGCATGTGTGAGACTTATCTACTAACACATTAAATCATACTTGGCGATGTAAGATCAAAGAGACATCTAGCACCCAACACACCTAAATGAAAACTCATTACCTTATTAGGTCATCACTTAATAGTAGATAAAATTTGAATCTTCAAGCGTATAATTCACGATACACATTCAGGGTCTACGCCTACAAACATATATCCATGGGTGAAATTTAACAAGTGGAGTGGTAATTGGACTAGTGTTTGACAAAACCTGCCTCTTTTAAAAGAAGATTATTATCCTCATTTTCCATTAATAGTTGAATATGGACATTGATGATCCGATTAAAAAGGAACCCCAATGGTCCACATCCCAACATTGCTTTATGTAGAAAGATAGGACCACTTCAAAAAATAAGGAAGATGACAGTGCAAGACTTTCTTTCGGCACCTCAAAGTAACTCTTTATCTGTTCTTTATTGGGCGTCCCATTGTCCAACTAAACTTTGCTTTTTATGTTTGGCTATATATGGTCTTTAAATAATATGCTTTCAGGAGTATTAAACATCGTATAAAATTATCACGTAACTAATGTAATGGTTCGGGTTAATTTTGATGTAGTGTTGAATGTGATCCAGATCTAAATTGACTGTTTGTTAGGACTACCATATCTAATGGGGATTAAATGGGTAGTTAAAGTTTTCGATGAATACCGCATTATTAAAAAGTACTTTGGGCCATTTGTTTGATACATAGTTGGAATCTTAGTCAAAACTCTCATAAATTGGTCAACGAAATCGATTGGCACTCGCAAAAGAGAAGTGATGGGGACATAGCGTTGTCCTCAACTATTTCTTGTCTTGTAGTTGATCAACTCAGAAGAATTTGTCAATAGCAAAACTAAGTGAAGGTGGCTGAGATTTCTAATTCAGATAGTGAAGGTCATCCTTTTAAATTCTAATTGCTTCTAGACTACTCTATACTAAAGTAACTTGTGCCTGTACTTAATTGGAAAATGATATGGATCTTTCAAATAATCGGATCTCCACGCCCGTACTTCAAGATTATCAAGAAGAGATTCCAGTTTAAAAGATTTTTCTGGGCGAAAAAGGGCTTCCTTTGGATTGTCTGTTATGGACAATACCTTTGGAGTTCGAAGCATCTTGTATTCCTCAACCAAGAAAAAAAAAATGTCACTTAGTTGAGTGATCTAAATCAATGAATAAATCTGTTTATTTTAATAGAGATGTTTTTCAACAAGTAATTAAAGGATTTTTATGTAGTACACACAACGGTAATGTTAAGTTATCAAATATGATTAACATCATACTCCACCGGCTTAATTTCTCCACGCAACAGATAGTGATTCCACACTTTTTTCACTTTAATATTTCATGTTTAAAAGAGGCTTGTGGTGAAAATCCAGGTGGCAATAATGACGGCGGAGGTGCTAAAGTGGTAGTAGGTGGATGAGATAGACCGGCGGCGACGGACTGTTGTCACATTTGAAATAGTAGTGGGATGGTAGAGAATGGTGGCGGGCGGTCGTGAACAGCGATAGCGACGGCGGTTGTAGTAGAAATTCGTAGACACTGCCCTCGTAATTTGTAACAATGGGTATACTAATGGATTATACCGGTAAAGGGATAGGCTAATAATCTCCAGCTGGACTGACTATAAACAAAGCACTATTTTGCGATTACTTCTAAGTTGACCAAAGATTAGCTGCCTCTTCTGCAAGAGACTAGACTATGACAAATCCTAACGATGGTGTATGATGTTATCTAGATCCCAAAACAGGAGCAAATTGACCCAAGCTACAAAAAAGGTCCTTTCAGTTTTCAAAAGATATTAGGGGATTGCTTGGATCAGTATCCCTAATCAAGAGGAGATCATCTGACGTGTTTTCCAAGCTCAAAGTACATGTACCTTGGCTTCATGATCACTCCCTCAGACACTATCCTGCTCCCGTCCTGTGTTAGGTGATGACAATCCCGGCATTTTTATTATCAAAAATTACATTGAAAAAGAAGGATTATTGTTGATATGCACGCAGGAGTAACGTTGGAAAAATAACATATTAAGAGAATTGGTGTGATGATGGGGCAATTTTTTTATGATCATAATTAGTCTATAATTTATTCGCTTAAGTTTTTTAGTGAAGATTAGTCTAATTAGAGATTTTGATGGATTCATATTTGAGCTCTTCCTTGATGATCTCCCCAAAAAAATGTATTAGACCTCTATCCCGTGCTTCCAACAAGTGATATAAGAGTGAATGTTTGATTGGTGAGCTCCCAATTTGTTTCAATGTTTGGTAAATATCTTGAGAGAGGAATCTCACCAATGTGGTCCCAATGACAACACCCAGTGTTAGACCAAGGGGAAGTAGACCAGGGATGAAGGTGGGCATTATTGTTATTGTGGTCTTCACATCCAACATTATGGAGATTCAAGTTGAGACATCTTGATGTAGATGGATACTCGAATTAAAAGGGAGCAAATGTCACATTAACCTAACACATGAGGGGAAATTATTAAGGTATGTGGGTGAATTGAGTCATAAAAGCCTCATATTCATTATTTGTGTGGGGTGAAAGAGTTGATAATTTTAGTTGACTCATAACTCATTAATTTAACCTTTCAAGTGAAGCCATTCCAACTAGTTATATGGGCAAGCTTGGCTTGAACTTGGGTTCTCTCTTGGTGACCTCCCCTAGTAAATGTATCGGCTCTCTACTGGGCAATCCCACAAATTAATCAATATATACATAGATGGTGAAAAACAATTTCTACAGAGTCTGGTAATGCATTTATAACACATATGAGGAGCAATCACTTGAACACTAATGATTGTGCACTTAATAATAATGCAAAATGCTATATTTTGAAACAATTTATCCCATCGACCATTCTAATAAATGCTCACTTGTGATCCATGTGAGCTTTGAAAGGACAAAAGTGTTTGATTCTTGATCTCGCCTTCATCTAGCAATTTGAGTTTTAAAAATGCTCAGCTGGAGTCCCACAAAAAAATAATACGGTATCAGAGTTGGAAATGTTGAGTTTAAATTTCAATAAGCCCTATTTGCCTCTCCAATTAAATTTTCACGGTTAGTACTAGACAAAAGACAGCATCAAATGAAGAAAAGAGGATAGATCATTTTACATTTAAGAAAATTCTACACAAATAACCCAATCGCCTGTTATGCGTAAGTTGATGGGGCGATAGGTGAAAATTTTAACAAATAGAGGAGAACTATCGAGAGAGAGGAATTTACACCTTTTACTTTCACTTTCACCTTTATTTTAGGTACTCCAAACATTGCATAAATTTATATTATGATTCCGTGAATATTAGAATTTTATGTCTCACGTTTTCTTTTAATTGGAGGATTAAGTTACAAGGTTGATGTGACTATATTTTGTTTAATTTTTTTCACATATTATTTGTGTTGCAAAAAATCAGGTCGACAGTAGCATTTAGATTAACAAAACAAATACAGTCTTAAACCCATGCAACACACCGGTTTGAAAAACAGTGGGCCCGCCCTATAAGGCCTATCAAAACATACAAGTTGGTCTATAATTCATGTTTTATGATAGCACCTCCACTATTATGATTCTTTACATCACATGTATTTCGTTTCCTACGAGGCAAAGAAAACAAGGGATATCATAAAGGGTTACAATATAAGAAGATCCTACCCCAGAAAAGGCCTTAGCTGCCAGTTAAAGACCTTCCAATTTTTTTTGAACTCTTCAGGTCGCAATTGATACCGTCTCACAAAGCCAAGTTCAACCCTTGCTCTCTCTCTCTCTCTCTCTCTCTCTCTCTCTCTCTCTCTCTCTATATATGAAATTTCAGGTCCTCTCATCTCGCAAACTCCTTTTTGCAAAGAAGAAAAAAAACTCTCAACGCTGTTTGTCCACTTTTTGTGCTTTGAAACCCGCATCGGAATCCCAAGGAAACAGCCAAGAGTTTCAAAGAAATCAAGAAGACGACTTCGCACCTTTCTAAACGCCATACCCACTTCCCAAGAACCACAACTTTGAACCTCCTCGATCGAGACGATGGAATTCAAGACCATAAAGAAGAAAATGTGGATCTTTTCTCCCTGAAAATCTCTCTCTCTCTTCTCTCTCTCTCTCTCTCTCTCTCTGTGTCTCTCTCAAAACCATTCCTCGATCCTTGTCTTGTCTCGTGATGGAAGTTATGACCATAATTGCAATATCACTGACCAGCACCAACCGGAAAGCTAGCAACCAGCACAATTTCCCCCTCCAAACACTCTCCTTTTGGTTCGCCCCCACCACCCGCCCGCCTGGCGCTTCCCTGTTTGGCCTTTGAAAAAGTTCCCGAGTTTTTCTGCTGTCATTAGTTTCTTTTAGGAGATCGAAGGGTTTCTATATGGCTCTCTACACTAACTATTGCGATGGCTTACATGGATCCGACCCGCATCAAATGTTCGACCCACCCTTGCCGGCTAATGGGTCGGCGCCAGCGGTGGCCACGCCACAGTCGTTGGTGTTGGATGGCGAGAAGAGCGAGCTTGTGATCGGGGCTCCAAATAGAGCGGCGAAGAAGAATGTTTCGGAGGAGAAGGCGTTGGCTGCATTGAGGAATCACAGTGAGGCCGAGAGGCGGAGGAGAGAGAGGATCAACTCACATCTCGCCACTCTCCGCGGCTTAGTTCCCGGCGAAGACAAGGTAATTGATTTCATTCTCTTTTCGCTTACGTTCGTGTTACAATCGAGAGGTTCTTGTATAGTGGGGTTTGGGAGAGGGTCGGACCTTCTGTTCGATTTCGTTTCTAAATTTAGGAGGGTCAAAGTAACAACCTCCAACATTATCACATATCGTCCCAAAATGACATTGGCTAAGGAGATAATTTTACATATAATAGTCATTTGAAGAGCTTACTATGGTATCAGTTATTGAAAAAGTGTCCTCACTTTTACAAGGTGTGTGACGAGCACTCATAGTTATAACGATTTACATCACTTATATTTTAAGTTCTATTCGTTTTTCAGAAAATGAATGATGTGGAAAAAAAATTTCTTTAATATGATTGCTTGTATCTCCTAAAAGAAAAAATGGATGAAAAATACTTTTATTACCTACAAAAATGTTTAGTCATAAACTATTATTGATAATGAAAATATTTTTTTATTAATTAATTATCTCAAGTGACACAAGTGATAATATTTAGAAAAATATTTTTTGAAGTTTTCGTTTTCCGCAGAACAAATGGAATCTTAGGAAACTGTCTCACCCATTCAAAGATATTTGAAATATGTATATGTCACACACACAAATTACAGTAGAATACAGTGCAACTATAGTTATATATCATACGAACTCTATGAGTCATGACATAGATTGTCAATAGACTGAACATTCTAATTAATTCAAACTATATCTCAATCTGGTCGATGCTGTACATGCAAAGGCCGTTATGTTCTCCTCAACTTGCATTCTTACATCCCAACACCGCCCCGCCATCATTTTGTGGTTGTACTCCACCGGTTAGGAGATGATTCCTTTGTTTTGATCCATTTATTATACATGCATGGAGAATCTTCTAGACAAAAAAGATGAAATTTTGACATAGAGATTATGGGTAAAGGTTTGCGATGCTTAAGTAGGTATATTGATGCCCCAAGTGGAATATATTTGGATCAAGCCCTTATTTTCATACTCCTCGTTCCTTAACTTAAATCCGACTATATCGAGTAGAACAAAGAAAGATTTCTTGAGATTCGGAAAGGACTAGGATGCATAAAATGATTGTCATTGATCATGCGTAATCTGGGGAAACCTAGGCAAGAAAGCTAAGCATCTGGTGCTTTCCTTGACATATGGGCAGTTTCCCCACCTAAGCTGAGGTTTGACTTTCTTAAGCTGATCGAACGAAATAATAGTTCGTGCCATTGCACGCTGGCACCAACTGACGAAATCAAAAGGGCTCGTCTTCTCCACCTTGAACAGTTGACTCTTCTCTTGGATTTCAATAATTCATTTCTTAAAAGAATTTGCGAGTCGCGTCCCCGAAAGTCTACCCTCTCGATGCATCGTGGAGCTCCAAATAGTCAAACATGTGTTCCATCCGAATCTCCAATTTCCCTTTCTTCTGATATTGGGAAAGATTGCAAGTCTCCCAACTTTGGTGTACATCTAGGGGAAGGCGCACTCAGCACATCCTAGAATTAGGTGCGTCTATATTCGATCTAGGCTACTCGATCACGTTTTCCTGCACAAATTGTCACATGGTGATGAGAATATACATTGATTCTGGCGTACAAAAGTCAATGAATGAATATAAAAGTCTGTCACGGAGGCCAAGTTGTTCTCCAGACCACGATGTTATTGGAACGATACCAGGGAGGCATGGGTTGGGGAGGCCTAAACCAAGGAGCCCTAGAAGCAGAGAAAACTGGCCAGGAGTCCATGGATTAGCTGTCACAGAAGCATGGTTAGTATTTAGATGTTTGAAAAGTCAAATGCGGATCCGGTGACATATCTTGCGCAGACATCTCGCCCGTGACATAGACATTCAGGAAAGAGACTAATTTTTGTCGCCCCTTTTGTAAATAGTTTCGCAAAAGTCGAGGGAAGGCATGTGAATGTTAGGCCATTAAGTGACGTTAGAGACATTGAAATCGATCGAAAAATTGGTAGACATGCAAATCATATGTGACTGGATTTTCATTATAGAAGGTGGGGCCCCTAGATCATTTACGTGAGCTTTACAAGGACGGAGATTCTCTAGAGCTAGAAGTTATGGTGTAATAGGACATAGCCTAATTATCTTTTAAGGGCGGGAGTTTACCTGCAAAACCTAAACATTCGACTTCTGCGTATGTATGTGTGAGAGATAACATTGTGATCATAGAGGTTGTGGCCACCGCGCAAATGGCTGCGCAATCTCAGTTGACCCTGGATCGGAGTCGTCCGAGGCCAAAACCTGGGATTGGAGGCAGCAAGGGAGCTGAACAGGCCAGGCAATGCACGCGGTGGTGTCAGGTAGGCTCAAGCCAGGGTGCGGCGGTGATGGCAGGGCAGTGACAAAACAAAGGAGAGCAGTGTGCAATGCCAAGTTTCTGCAGGGTGCCCCGGCCATTGATTTCACCTCGATAGAAACTGTCGCCGCAACCCTCATTTGTCTCCGGAATTGAACGGAGACAAGGTTCAAGAGGCATGAACACTTTCCGGATTAGGTAGTTCTCACGTGGCAAACATTGGAAAAAATGTTGCATCAAAGGAAGATCCCCTGACCAAAATATTAAACATAGAAATGAACTTTCTTCATGCTAGCTCATATTTCTCTATAATCTTTCATCAGGTTTTAGGAGATTGGTAATCAAAATGAGATCTGTGTTAATTTTAGACATGTATATACTGCTAGATGGACAAAGCCACATTGCTTGCTCATGTCATCGAGGAGGTGAAAGAGCTGAAGAAGACAGCACAGGAGGCAAGCAAAGGCCTTCTCGTGCCGCTGGATGCCGACGAAGTCAAAGTTGAGCCGCTTGATGACGCCACGGGAAATGGTAAGTTCTCTTTCAAGGCATCTATCTGTTGCCAATATCGACCCGAGCTGCTTTCTGATCTCCGGCAGGCTATTAATGCCCTCCACCTGAAGATTGTGAAGGCCGAGATATCGACTCTCGAAAGCCGCATGAGGAATGAGTTCATCTTCTTGAGCGGCAAAGAGCAGTTTAGTTACAACTGGAGTTTGCAACGGCAGCTCCTTGCGAACTCAATTCGCCAGGCCCTCTGTAGCGTCCTTGCTAAGACTTCTATATCGTCTGAGTACTCGCCAAGAACGACGCTCCCAAGTAAACGGCGAAGAGTCTCTTTCCTTGATTCCTCAAGCCCGTCGTTGTGAGGGATTGGATTATGAAATCGGCAGACAGACAGTAATGTAGATAGTCGGTCACAATATACTAATATACATCCTAATAAGTGTCTGTGTACGTAGTTAAGATTAATCCTTTCAGAAATGTTGAACGTTTGATATGCGAAAGCTGACGAGAAGTTTGTATGAGACTTGTGCAAAGGGTTTTGTGTACACTGCGATGTACAATAATAAGTGTGCTGTATAACCGATTCTGGATTCGGTTCATGCTGAAATAAAAGGGAGGAAACTAAGTTCTACTGTGAATTTTTCGTGCACTGCATTGTTAATTGTCGTACAGGGCAAAGAATTTTGAGAAATCGTTGCTCAACTGGAAAGCGGAAAGAACATATCGAGTACTTATTATGTTCAAAGAACTGCGCATTTATCTAACAGCCTAATCTCAAAGTTTAAACTTATAAATGAAGAGAGACCATGTGTATATAAAGAACATATAAACCCTCTCACATACAATTTGAGTTAGGAACAAACTCTAAAATTCGAGGAGCGAGAGGCCATGCACACAAAATAAATTGGGCAGAACCTAACTATGATACAATGTAAAATTTTGTAAAATCACTGCTAATTGTTTTAAAAAAAAATTTAAACTGTTAGATGAATACATGGTTATAATATCTAGATGTTCTAGTAAAATCATTGTCCGCACTAATTATTTTTGTCTTGATATTCAGTGTTATTGTTTTTTTTTTTTTGTCAGTCCTACGCTATACCTACTCTACACTCACTCTCAGACTTTTGCCCTACCTCTTACAAGGCGTGGGAATCGAAACCCACTCTTGAAACTTGCGCATCCTCACCCCATCCCTCCCTGAGAAGGTGGGGGTTTGAACCCCTCACCTCCTCATTCCATGTTGGAAGGGTGGCCACTGGAGCGAATCCCAGTGTTATTGTTGGGTAATTCTCATTTGTTCAGCTTAGATTTTGTTTTCTTTTTTTGAAAGAATGATGAATGAGTCGGTATATCCACAAGCAAATGATACATTTAATAGGATAATGTTGAAATACTCCACTAGCATTTGATAGAAACAAAAACGTAATTTTCTTCTTAAGAGTGCATGATGATATGTCGTATCCTGTCGACGCAGAAACAGTTTCTGCCGCATAATCAAGTTCAAAGGGCAATGAAGGCTGCTCAGTATATAACGAGAAAACATTGTCACGGCACATTTTTACTACTAGTCTTTCCTTTGTAGATTTGATGGCAACAACTCAGAAAATTTGTACGGCCGTAATACCAACTCTTTGAATCCACTTCTGGAGTTCTTTTCCAGTGATACCTCCTCTTTGGATCATAACCCTAGACATAATCCATGACACTGCAGTGCCACACAGGTAAAATGTTAGTAAACATAACGATTCATGTACTTTAACCCACTTTCACGTGGAAATCGAAATGAACGAATGGCGAGACAATTGGCTTTTGGGGAGGTAAAAGAATAAGGCACAAGATAATGAGAATCCACTAATAGTGTGACAACAAAACAAATGGATCGGGCGCGTAGATGGTTGAGGAAAAGGTTTTTGTACTTTAGGCGCACGACGGGCATTCGATTCAATATAAACCATCAAGGGCAAACGACAACAAGCGAAGCTTATCCACCCAAATTTTCAGGTAAATATCTTTACGCAATCTCTTCTTGTTGTTGATTTGTAGTAAAAGTTGATACCGATCATGAAATCTTATTATTTAGTACCATAACAATCCATCGCAACAACTATAATCATAGTTAAACTAGCCCGTGATGACACATCAAACCCAAGACGCTAAAAAATACTCAACAACACCAAACTTCAACCATGGTCTCTTTCGTTAGGTCAAACGGTGATGGTAATTTTCGTCTAACATCCATGGTTATAGTGAAGATTCCTTTGTTGCGATATATATCAAACAATGATAAACATGAACACCATCAATAAAAAATTCCATCCTAATACTCCTTTTTGAGGATGTGCAATAAAAATCCAACACCCCATTCAAGGTAGAGAGCACAGAGAGTCTAATGTCACGGGCTGAAAGAGAGTCGACCCAAGAGATTTCCCAAGGACGATCGCGGCTCACCCGTGGACTTCCTGCTCTCACTCGGATTTCCACCAAACCTACCTCCCTAAGTCTCCAAGGGCGGACGACACCGTCATTCCACCTGATTCTAGAAGCCCCTCATTTATGTTGATGGTTGATAGTTTCCATTATTTATGTCGTTAGACGGTAGTTGATATTTATATCGGTTGTTGAGACGGTGCGATCTCGCTCGTCGGATGAAATAGTAGATCAACGGTTGTAAGCTGAGGCCCTCAACTATAAAAAGGGTGTCCTCCCTCATTTGTAATCATCCAGCATTTCAGCAATCCAAGTTCACTTTCCTTCCAGAGCTTCTCTCTCTAAACTTTCTCTCTCTACGATCCGAGTTATGCAAAAGATCGAGCAAGGCTTGACTTGGGTGATCCAAAGTTGCCCGAGTCGCCGCGCGGTTTGATCCCAAGTCGATCGACCTGTGACACTAACCTCAAACTTCATAACCTCTTAGTTAGCATCACCTTACTCAAAAGTTAAGCCATTAAATTATGAGCCAACTAATTATATCAACTACTTGAGCCATCTTCAATCGATGATTTGCTTTTTTGTTCCTAGCATGTTCACATGAGCACCTCTCAACATTTCTTTATTTAATCAGTGTAAGTTTTCATATTTTTTTAATCCATGGTTATGACTAAAATTCATTTCTTGAGATATCCATAAAACAGTCATACACGTGGAAACAACCAATAAAAAAGCCACACTAATATTCCCTTTTGAGGATGCCCAATAAAAATCCAATACCCCATTCTAGGCAGAGAGCACAAGGAGTCTAACCTCAAACTTGAAAACCTTTTCAGTTAGCCCCACCTCACTAAATAATTAAGCCAGTAAGTTATGATCCAAGTAATTATATCAACTGCTTGATTTATCTTCTATTGCTGATCTGATTTATTTTAATCACATGAAATAAACTAGGAAGAACACGACTCTTATACCTCGTAAAATTTGATAAGGTTATTGTCAACTATTCTAAAAATTTAAATTATTAGATAAATGTATGATTTAATATTTAGATGTTCTAACAAAATCATTATTCATACTTATTATTTTTCTGTCTTGAAATTCAGTGCCACTGTTAGGTAAATGGCATTTTTTAGCTTCTTTTTTTTTTTTTTTTTTTTTGTAGAAGAATAAAAATTGATAAATGAGTCGGTATCTATAGTTGCGGAAGCATCCTCTATTTCATGGAACGTGATCAATAATACAGTTAATAATCTTAGAAGTAAAAAGGAAAATCCATAAGCAATTGACACATCTTAAATGGATAATGTCAAAACATTCCACTAGCATTTGATAGAAACAAAAACATAATTTTCTTCTTAAAAGTGCACGGCATGTTGTGTCCAAGTTGACGCATGAACGGTTCTGCCGCATAATCAAGGTCAAAGGACAAGGAAGGCTGCTCCGTATATAATGAGGAAACGTATTCATTGGCACATGTTTACTAAACTTTCCAATGTAGATTTGATGGGAACAACTCAGAAAATTTTTACTCTTATAATACCGCCTCTTTGAAACCACTTCAGGAGTTCATTCTAGAAAAATTGTCCAAAAAGTCATAAGCATATTATACGGAGGCCAATTCAGTCCTAAATTATTTGACAACTTGTCAGTTTAGTCCTAAACAATACCAATTTAGTCCTAAATTTTTTGATGATTTGTCAATTTAATCTAAACATTTTGATAATTTGTCAATATTGTCCTTTTGACCAAATATCCAAATCATCGTTCTACCATAAACTAGAAAGAACATATCGAGTACTTATTATGTTCAAAGATTTATGTTAGAATATTTATATTAAACCGTGCTTCCATCTAATAGTTCAATCCAAAAGTCTAAACTTATAGATAGAGGGAATTATATATATATGTGTGTGTGTGTGTGTGTGTGTGTATAAATATATGTATGTATGTATGTATGTATGTATAGAGAGAGAGAGAGAGAGAGAGAGAGAGCATATAAACCATCTTATATATTGAATTAGGAAAAAAATGTTAAATTTGAGAAACAAGGGACCGCACACATGAAATAAACTAGATAGAACCTAGCTATGATACCATGTAAAATTTCGTAGAGTTATCATTGTTAGCTATTCTAAAAATTTAAGTTATTATATGAATACATAGTTTAAATATTTAGATGTTTTAGCAAAATCATTGTTCACGCTAATTATCTTCGTCTTGAAATTTAATGCCACCGTTGGCTGATTGCATTTGTTAGCTTAAATTATTTTTTTTAGAAAGAATGATGAATAAGTAGGTCTATCCACAAGCAATTGATACATTTAATAGGATAATGTCAGAATATTCCACTGGCATTTGATAGAAACAAAAATGTAATTTTCTTCTTAAGAGTGCATGAATCATGATGATATGTTGCCCCAAGTTGACGCAGGAACAGTTCTGCCGTATGATCAAGGTCAAAGGACAATGAAGGCTGCGCCGTATATAACGAGGAAACATTTTCATGGCACATGCTTACTACTAGTCTTTCGTTTGTAGATTTGATGGCAACAACTCAGAAAAATTTTACTGCTGTAATGCCTCCTCCTTAACCTTTTGACAATTTATCAATTTAATCTTAAATATTTCAATTATGCCATTTTAGTTATAATCTTTTTGATAATTTATCAATTTAATCATATGATAATTTACTAATATAGTCCTTTTGGTCAAATATCAAATAATAAGTTTATGACTATATTGACAAATTTTAAAAAGATTTAGAACTAAATTGACACAATTGAAAATTTTAGAACTAAATTAGCACAATTAAAATATTTAAAACTAAATTGATTTTGTCGTATAATGGGTTTATGATTTTTGGGACAATTATCTCGGTTCATTCTATATACCACTTTCTTTTGCAATAATACCTCCTCTTAGAATCACAATTCTAGACAAAACTCGTGACATTGCAATGCAACAAAGGTAAAATCATAGTAAATGTAGAGTTTATTCATGTACTTTAATCCTCTTTCATGTGGAAATCGAAATGAAAGATGGTGAGACAATCGACCTTTGTAGAGACAAAAGTATAAGGTACAAGATAATGAGAATCCACTAATAATGTGATAACAGGACAAATCCATCAGGTGCATAGATCGTAAAGGAAAACGATTTTGTGTTTTAGGCGCATGATAGGAATTCAATTTAGTGGAAGTCATTAAGGAAACCGACATCATGTAAAGGTTATCCACCTCGGTTTTCAAATTGTGTCTTTAGACAACATCCATTGTTGTCGATTACCACACAGGATAACAAATCCAAGTAAAGATCTCTCGCTATCACGTGAGATGGCAATTGTTGTGAAAATCAAGCGATTGAAAAATTGAATAAGAAAATAACTGTATTTACATGATTTGGTAGATGTGATCAACTTTAGAGGAAAAGCCGCACATGATTTAACTATAGATCAGCCCATGTAGATATTAAAACTATACTCGAGTCACTCAAATACTATCAATGTTTTACAATCCCCAATTACATCAAGTAACTCACAATGTTAAGCTATTAGACTTTCTTGCGAAATAATGTATCAATCTCACCCAAAAAAAAAAAAAAAAAAAAAAGGGTATGCAAATCTTCCACAAGTTTCACTGCTATAACAATGATTCTTCGTTGGATGTAATTCACAAGTAAGCCGACTATGGATATTGCACCAATAGTATCTCCTCGTGAACTTTAAGTCAACTTCAATGGCAAATCAAGGCATTCAAGGCCAATCCCACACACATTATTTATAAATTTAGAAAAATTGCAGGTGTGAAATTCCTTGACCAACTCAAATATTTGGTTCCTCCTCCAAGTGAGAAACTTTTGCCTTTAGCTTTCTAAGATCGGACACCAAAAAAAACTTCACTTTAATGTTTTCTGGCTTCTACACAATTCAATTTGAGCTAGACTTTCCTAAATGGGCTCAAATTCGAGACATAATTTCAATAACAACTATAAATTTTTAGCAATGTTGGGTTCACTTACTAATCTCTTTTATTTCCCCTCGTTAACTTTTGTTGCTTTTACAAGTCAAGTCTACCATTTAAATCCTATGGTGACCTTTTTCCAAAGTAGGATGATGACGCTTTGCCCTATCTTATTTAGAGCCCACCAAGGCAAACATGTGATCGCTAAGCACACCCCGATTGACGTCCCAACTCGCCTTTTTCCTTCATTCTTCACCAATCACAAGAAGGCAAAGTGCTCTTGATAAAACATCACGAGGCCTCTTTAGATGCATCACGAGAATGTACAATTTGGTTCCGCAACTAGCAATAGTCTCGAAAATTATCATTGTGGGCGTGTTGTGGGAGTCTTTGGATCACATTTTCTTCTAAATCTTGCACAAAATGACATTATGTGGCCAATAGTTAGACGATTGGATCCTACTACGATTGATTTTCCCTTTCCCTACATAGGTACAAACACACAGGCCAAGAACAAAAACCAATTATTTCGTTGTTTAAGTAATTGGGACTTTGATACAAATTATCGATGCTAACTGGATCGACTCGGCGTTGTCTTTATACATTTTGGTTGGGCCTGATCATTCGATGGGGTCGTGATTGTGAAGATAAAAAAGACAAGTTATAAGTTTAAGACAAGGAAAGAGACATCTCAGGTACCATAACTTTTCAATAAAACACTTGAATGCCATAAATTGAGAAACATTGACCATAAGTGCCAGAAATTTTACAAGGTGTGGAATTTGTAATAAACGTTTGTTAAAAGTGATAGCACTTAAGTGATCTATTGAAAAGTCATAGCACTCAAGTAAATGTTTTTTAAAAGTCATGCCATTCAATCAATCGATTGAAAAGGGAAAATTTACTAAATAAGTTATAAACCTTTCAATTTTACCAATTGAGTTATAAACATTTCATTTTTTTCTAATTAAGTATATCTAACCAATTTTGGTTGAAAAGTACATGGCACGGTTTGCATTGACAATGAAAATTTTTTAATAATATTTAATATTATTTTCTATTTTTTATTAATTTTTTTCTTTTCTTTGTCCCCCTCCTTCCTTCTCTAACCTAGACGCTTGGCCTTAACGACTAGCCAAAGCCAAGGGCTGGCAAGCCGCCTTTGGTGAAGCTCGCCCACCCCTAGCGAGGTTGGCCTTGCAAGGAACGAGTGGGGCTGGCAAGATTAGCCTCACCAATGGCTAGGGGAGGTTGATCTCGCCGACCTTCGCCTCTGGTTGGACCCAAAGGCAAGTGACTGGTTAGAGGAGGAAGAAGCAAAAAAAAAAAGCTTAAAGAAAGGAAAATTTTAATAATTCAAAAAAATAAAATATCATTAAAATTTGTCCACGTTAGCATTGAGTGCACCATGTAGAACGGTTGGAATCCACGTCAGTAATTTCTAGTTAAAATTGGTTAGACAAACTTAATTGGCAAAACGTGAAAAGGTTCATGATTTAATTGGCAGAATTAAAAAATTTATAATTGAATTAACAAAAGTGCAATAAATTTGGACTATTTGAATAATTTTCCTAATTCAAAAGTTACAGAATTCAAGTGAGTGTAATATAGAAATTATTACATTTGTGTTGTTCTTATCCTGTGGCAAGACTTAAATTATGTTAACTATAGGGATTGTGGGATTGCAATAGTTGTAGACATTTCAATTGAACTGATAAAGTTCCTCGGAAAAGCGACTCGTGGCAAGCAAATTCAATCGTGCAATCCCGGGACCCCAACGAAAGCAACTTATGGTCAGTTGACCCCATTTGAGATGGCAGGAGCAAGATCATTATGCAAGCACATTCGACGTTCCGTGCGCGAGCCGAACGGAAGGCCCGTGACTAAAATTCTCTTGTGGTACACCTCACGGGAGCACCAAGAGAACCCCGTTTCCGGATTGAACACTTCTCCGTTTCGCCCACCAAATACCCGATTGGCCAATCCGAACAGTTGCTTCTTTTTGCCAAACTATTCACACGTGGAGGCATTGTCGCCAAGTGGGTTCGAAGGAGGGACCAAAATGGGTAGTGGAATTCGACATGGCTTTCGCTAGTAGCCGCCGAATGACACCACCTAAAGCGAACCCACTAATACTTCTCGAATCGAAACGACATATTGATGGGGAAATGGGTCAACTTGGGTGACTAATTCTCTCTCCCGTGGTGCACCAGTATCCGCCGAATTTACGGATGTAACTTGATCGTACACGGTCCAATCCGCTGTTGTACCGATAGATAAGTATGGCAAATCCTCAAAATTATCGGGACACGTTTTAGAACTTCGAGAATGTGTGTACTAGAGCAGCGACCATAACCGATGACAAAGGTGTGCTGATTACACCGGCTCTGCACAGATGAAGATGCTTGCAGGTCGTATCTTGACACTAAACTGTATATGTATTATCGTCACAATCTTGTCAGCTGGAACTTACTTTTTCCATATTGACCGTGTTGCAGCTAAAGAATCGTGCAATCCATTCTGATGGTGAGATAAATGGAGAAGTAAACTAGAGACAGGGACAATGATTTATCTGTTTTGGTCCAAGACGGTATTTATATCTACGGCAAGAACAGCGGAATTTGGATAAAGGAAGATTACAATCTCAGATTAAAAAAAAAAAAATCTCGTACCTAAACCCAGAAATAAGCACGAGACGCGAGGAATCTGTGCTTGAAGGGCACTGGCCTGAGCGGGCCAAACGGGCCAAATTATACCCGTAAAAAGTCCGCGGGGCACCTTGTTTTTCTTTTTCTTTTTCTTTTCTTTTTTCTTGGGGGCGGGGGGGGAGGAGACTGTGTGGAGCAAGAGACGTCCGCCCTATTTGTATAATTTTCAAAATTAATTTGATTTTTTTCTACTTAATTATATATGGATCCGAGATAAAATTAATAAAGATATGAAAAACTTTAAGAATAACCTCTTCTCCTGACAAGCCTTGCCTTTGTTGGGGATACAAGCTTCCAAGTTCTTTATATAAGCAATGTGGGGCAATTGTTTTCCATGTATTCCATCTTCACATTGTCCCGCATCGACTATTTGATGAAATTTATGCTTGTTTGACTCTACACATCAGTTCATTCTTTTCAGAGGTCCCACCCGTGAGGTCATTTATCGTTTCATATATTCCACATTATAGTACTATTAAAAATACCACATTTTTTCCCTATAGCATAAGACAGTGTTCTGCGAGTCCTATCACTTCAAGAGAGACCACTGAAGCCACCGCCACACCCAACATGTTAGTGGCGGGACAATCTCTGGCCCATGGGGATCCTCGTCCGTCGTCCCCCACCTCCTGCCCAATTCTACCCAACTCTTGGATTACATCTAATTGATTCTCACCGAGTATTTCATTTAGGGGTGAGCATTTCTATGTTTCATAAAGGTTCCATTTGAAACATGCAACCTACCCGTTAAAACGGGTTCTTCATTTTTTGAACCCCGAAACCTACTTTACATCAACTTTTAGATCAATTCTACGGTCTATCCAGGTTCCACAAATACTATTAATTGGACAACTACAGTTAATTATCATATTTAATTACTACCACTTACTGCTATAATTCATTGATCTTAACTTATATTTAGACACACTAAAAATATGAAATATTAACAAAGTAAAAAAGTCAATCATAAAAAGGAAACTCAAATTAGTAGTTCTAACTTATACCTTCATTATCAAATGCCAAGGAATAGCATAGAATCACGCGAAGATATAGACCAAGAAAAACATAAAAACTTATTCTATGTTATAGGTTTCAAGTTCCAAATTTCACCAACTTGGAACCTAAAACTTACCCGTCAAAACAAGTTTTCTAATTTTTGGAATTTGGAACCTCCCATGCATACCTTAAAACTTCGAACTACATAGGTTCCCACCTGTTCGGTTCTCAGTCCAGGTTCTACTCTAAAACCATGTTCACCCTTAATTCTATTCAATCTTTCAATTGTTTTCCTCTCAAAACCTCCGAGAGAAAATCCTAGATACACCCTCAAGAGATTTTAAATGTGTAATACACTAAAAATAGGTTTGCATTGTATTTTAGAGGATAAGTTTGGGAAACAACATGATACCACTCGACCCAAGTTAACAGGCGCCGAAAACATGCGAACTTGGTCTGGCATTTCTAGCTAGGAATGACAATTTTACATACCATTAAATAGTTGTAAGACGCCCCAATAGGCGTGTATAAAATCCATAAACAATGAGTCTTAAGGTGGGATGAGGCAAATTTCTTGCGTTGCATGTGGGTGGCATTGGCCAAGACCCATGAACCTACCTTACCCCTATCGATTATGTCTAAAGTTTGAGGATTTCTAGATTTAAGTTAGTTTCTTTACATGAGTTGCATTATTTTTCAAGGTGAGCACCAGTCTAGGATAAATCCTAGAACCAGACCATACCGACACTATCCGGCAAGTTTAAATCCGAATATGGGGTCTATAGAGTAGGTTTCGAGTTCTAAAATTTAGAATCGATTCTAATAAAGTAGGTTCTAGATCTCAAGATTGAAACCTAATAAAACTAGTACAAACACCTAAAAGGGGGTGAATAGGTGTTTAAAGAAATCTTGACAAATAACTGCGGAATAAAATAAGTTACGAGCAAATTCTAAATAAGGATCAGAGTTTGATAAACGAGCCATCAGACTTCTAATAGATGTTTAGAATATGTTATGTGATGGAACAAATTTTCGAAATAATTTGTAAGTGTGCAACAGACTTAAATAATGAGAGTTAAGGGAAGAGAATGTTGCACACAAAATTTATAGTGGTTCAGCTTATATTAAGCCTACATCCACTTTTTCACTTTGACAGTCTACTGGCTAAATTCCACTATATGATCAACAAGAGATTACAATTTTAAGTGCAAACACTCAATGGTAGATCACACTATCTCATTAAGTCACTCTTTGGGTATTTTTCTCACGATCACAAATGTTTAAGATCACGAAAGATAAGTGTATGATCAAAGTTCGCTTGGACTTTGGAATTTTAGATTCTACACTTCGTCTCTCACTTGTTCATTGGTTCTTGATCTCCTTGAATACTCCTCAACTTCCAACTAGCCATTAGACAGTATATAGAGGATCGTTTTCTAATCTACCCATTAGACAAATCTATTTCAAAAAGATTATGTGGTCGTTAAGTGACAAAAGTAGAATCTCCAATTAATTCTAATTGCCCATACAAATAGAATCTTAGTATAAGTAAAATTTCTTCATTTAGAAAATTCTTGTCTTTAGGATCCAATTATCAATCAATTAGATTAAGTCAATCAAATTTATATCGGTATGAAATCTAAACCAAATCACTAGTTGTTATACGTTTTGTGCTTGTGTCACGTTCTGTCAAGTTGTCTCATTTTGAACTTACTTCGTTTTGAATCTGTTACGTTCTGAACTTGTCATGTTCTAGATCATGGTTTATACTTGTGTCATTCTAGACATATCATTTTATGGACCCATCATGTTCTGGACCTTGTCACGTCCTGGACATGTGTCTTGTTCTGTATATAAGGTATGAGTGTGTTTTATCTGAAGAGACTTTACAATCCGGACTTAAGTCTAAACATATTCATTCTTAGAGTCTGTTTCTGAACATATTTAACCTTAAGGTCTGAATACAGTATGAATATATTCATCCAACCTTTAGACTCTTTTATGTATAATATTTGATAATATCCTTTACATATTCTATTATCCGCTTAATTTGTTCCTCAATTATTAGGGATAAGTACACTATCAGTGCCATAAGTTGTGTACGGCGCTTACTTTAGTACCAAAAATTTCCGTCGGATCACTTAAGTGCCAAAAAGTTTGAAAAATGCTCATTTTGGTGCCAACTCCGATCTGGTTGATCGGAAATCCGACGCGGCACTTTTTTATTAATTTTTGAAGCTGACGTGGCTCGCCGGATAGTACAATTAACATCTTAATACCAAAACGACGCCGTTTGTTGTCTCCCTCAATTCAAAACCCTAAATCTCCGGCCAGTCGCCATCCTCGATGGCCCCCGTGCTTGGCGGTTATGGCTCTGACCCCGACCCCGACCCCGACCCCGACCCTAACCCTGACGATGACCACTCGGAGGCCATAGCTTCGACCTCAACCCCGACCCCGACCCTGACCCCTACTGCGACGATGGCCACTCGGCAGCCGCTGCTCCGACCCCGACCCCGACCCCGACCCCGACCCGGACTCCAACCTAGACGATGGCCATTCGGCTGCCATGACTCTGACCCCGACCCCGATCCCAACCCCGACGATAGCCACTCGGCGGCCAAGTCAAAGGCCGCGATCTAGCTAGTGCTCAGGGAGGCCGTCAACGAGTGCGCCACCTTTGATGTCTCCCTCTCCATCTCCGATCTCCCTGAAGAGTGCCTGGCCTGTGTCTTCCAATACCTAGGCTCCGGCAACTGGGGCTGGTGCTCCCTCGTGTGCTATCGAGGGCATCCGAACAACGTTGAGCAATGGCGGCTGAGCAAGCGACAAAGGAAGCTGAGCGACAACGGTCGAGCGAGCTAGATCGGAAAAACCCTAATTTCAATCTACAAATAAAAAAAAAAATCCCCAAATGAGTTAAACGACGTCGTTTTTGTGAAGCCATCCATGGAGGATGGGAAAACGATGTCGTTTAAAGGCCTTGTCGATTTTTTTTTTTTAAAGTCACGTAATCATTTTGTCTAGAATCTTTCATCGGTGGTACCAAAGTGATCGTTTTTCCTCCGATTTGGCACTTAAGTGATCCGACAGAAACTTATTGCATCAAAGTGAGCACCGTACACAACTTATGGTACTCATAGTGTATTTCCCCCCAATTATTAAACACATTAGTAGCATTTGATTTATTTTTTCATCTTCAAAACATCAAAAGGGATTTCCCTAACAATCTCACCATTTTTTCTAATGACAAAACAATCTCTGAATAAGCAGGTGTAAACACGCTTTTAAGGATATTAATAAATAAAGGCAATTTTAGAGAATTTAATTCAAATTAAAAGATAACAAATAGATTAAGCATAACAATATATGGAAATATAATAGCAAGATAATTGCGGCTTAAAAAATATCAACACATATGCATATTTATATTCTCTCCCTCCTTTTTGTTATATCAAAAAGTGATAACAATGGAAAGGGTATCACATAGAGAATATAAAATTCAGCTCAAATTCACATAATATCTTCAAAATGTATATTATATGAAACACAATTTTCAGAAACGTCATCTTTAACAAAGTAAGTCGAATATCAAATTTATGTAATATAGCTTGTGTTCATCATATATATTAGCAAATATCTAATAAGAATGATGATGCATTATAAAATTCACTTACCCTTTTTGTCATAATAAAAACGATAATGTAAATAACAAATTTGTTAAGGACAAAAAGTAAGGGAAATAAAAGATGCACTGACCAGATTTTGTAAAACTTAACGAGTTTTAACACATTTACCTTTTCATTTCTTTCATAATAATCAAGATCATGATCAATTCAAAAGGATTTCTCATACAATGCTCCCCCTCAATTTGTTGCATTTTTTAGGAGATCACGATTCTCCCCCTTTTTTGGATTCACTCTCTCCCTATCATTATGACAATATTTGCGAACGGCACTTGTTGCAGCTTGTGCACATTAAATAGAACATTGTTCCTTTATTTCCTTCGTAGCAACAACATCCGCAACAATCATTTAATTTTTGAAATTCGAGGTAGAAACTTATCTTTTTCAATTAAACTCGTCTCAAATTCAATCTGCATAAACTCAATAAGCTTTTTGCACAAATAAACTATTATTATATCCACATAATATATAATGCAGTTTCTTCAAATAAATAAATTGAATAGCATATATAAGATTATCAAAAATTTAAATTTATAGTTACCCAACCTTTCGTATGACACATTAGTGACTTGCTCAATAATTTGAATTGCAAACTTCCGAACATTGCAAAAAATGAGTGATCGACCTCGAAGTGTCTAAAACTGACTATTGATTTGAGTGGTAACATGGATGCCAAAGGACCCATTTTGACGAGCAACACTCAAGTTACATGTCCAAAGGTGATTTGTACGTTGTGTATCAATGGTGAAACCCTGTCTTATTTCCTATCAACCTAGGTCAAACTTATGATTTGTTGAAAATGAGGGCCAAATTTGAGGTGTTAAAGATTTTTTTTTTTTTTTAGAGATTATTAATGCACACATTAAATCATGTTTGTAAATATTTCCAAACTTAAAATTTTTGTGGTGGCAAGGCTAGTGGGGCAGGGAAATCTGCATACTTACTAGGGTTGTGAATAGGGCACACAGATATGAACCCGGTGGGGGCATGAGGCAGGGATAGGGTATCTTTAAAAATAGTTAAGCGGGGATGCCCCATTGCTGTATTTATCTTTTATGGTGCTTTACCAAGCTTATGGCAAGGTGTGGCAGGCGCTTGCCAGGTCGGATCGGCCAACCTATTGGCCTTGGTTGGTCGACTTATCCCTACATTGTATCAAACTCTCTATTGCTTATAGAGTCGGCAGTCCAGACGTCCAACCCTGTTCCTCCCACATAGAACGCTTCAGAAACTGTCTGTAGGTGCATCCTTGACTTCAGGTTATGATCCTTGCTCGAGCTTTTGGCCCAAATTCAAGACATACCCAATAATCGATGATGATATGTTAGTTCATGTACACCAATTATCATTATTGTGCTGATCGAATTCTATTTCTAATGTTGTTATTATTACTTTCTGTTTAATGACTTTCTACAAATAGAGGTAGCTTTTTTCTTTCTGGGAAATATTACCCAACTAGTCCTACACTTATTACAAATGTTAATTCAGTCATAAACTTTTCAATTTCATCAATTTAATCCTAAACCTTTGTGCCAAAATTTTAATGTAGTCTTTCCGATCAATTTTTATCCATAATTGTTGACATGACAGTCCAATCATACCAACTGACTAACATGACATACTACCAAATAAAAAATTTCCGGCGAAAATCAACCAGAAAGAGTACATTGAGATTTCGTGTATAAGGTTACGTATGCTGATCCCTATCCAATGCTATACAAGATAGTCCCACATCGCTTGGAAGAAGCTCTTTGACTTGCTTTATAGCCATTGCGGCTCCCTCACCTCACAAGAGCTCTTTTGAGCTGAGTTCCTTCAAAATGGTATTAGAGCCAAGTTAAGGTGGATCTAGGTGTACGCCAATTTGCTACTATTATTTGCTACTATGCAAGGTAGTCTCAAACCTGCTTTACAATCGCTGCGGCTCTCCTCACCTCACAAGACCTTTTTTGAGGTTGAGTCTCCTAGAAAATTGACAAATTGACAAGTTCAAGATTGAATTGGCATCCGTACATTAAGTGTTATAACTAATTGTGTAATTTTTCCTTTTCTTCTACTTTGCAAAGCGTATATAGATGTAGTGAATGGAAAATATGGGCAACTATAGGTCTTGAGGGCTCGAGGCATTGACTTCTTAAGAGAGCAACGAGGTCGGCTGCTCACGGATCAACTCCAATGCTGCCATCGTGCGTTATCATCAGAAATTTGGCACAAAAAACCTAAACCCTGGTATAAGACAAGGATCTACATTTCTCTTTTGGGGTCCAGCGACAAGCGTCAGCGTTGAAACTCACGTTTTCTTTCTTTTGAATGCTCGCAATGTTCGAAACTCGAAGAGTGTGCTAGCGAAATTTCCTTTTGGTTCTTTTTTTTATGGCAACCGGAAAGTTTACTTCAACCATCGAAAAGTTTGACTCTTCATGGTCCATTCCGATGAGCTAGATTTTAGAGCCTTATTAAATGCCTCGTGGTCCTCTTTCAGTTATTGATCCCGCAAGCGAAAAGCAACGCTTTTCGAAGCCATCACAAGACTTTGTTTAAGGCACAAGTGCCATGTCGCCAAGAAAACGTGGCTCTTCTTGGGAATTTGTAGGCCCGGGATCGATATACATCCAAACTAGAAATGGCCGAAAATAGATTTATAAGAGAAGGGGGGCTTGCACTGATATAGGTCGTGTTAGGTACCACCCTACGGTGGGGAAGGATAGTGGAGTGCTAACCAATTAGGACCGGTCTAGATTTCCGGCACTTTCCTCAAGCTCACGACAGCCATCTTTGGGTCACACTTTTCGTGTCAAATGGTGTCCAAATTGCATGAGGACGATGCGTCGTACATTCATATGTAATAGTCACGACTTTATGTAAGGCAATAGCTTCGAAAAGGTATAAGATTCAAATCCTGATGCATAGATATGTTCCATGTAATTATGTCCATTTGGGTCTCAAAGACAAATGTTCTAATAGTTAAATAGAAAGGCGTATAGTTGTAAATGCGCTCGCATTTTCACTAATTCATATTCTTAAAATTAGAATGTTCAACATTAAATGTATTATGAACAAGCATCTCATGATGTGTTTTTAACAAAACCCTAGTGTCTATAATTAAGTGCACTGACAAGGGAAATGGGTATGCTTAAAAAACAAGCTCGGGTCATCGATACATCATCTAACACCATAAATTCAAAAGATCTTTTATTTATTAGCTTTTAATTTCATCCTTGTCTCCAAATGGAAGTGAAGGATCATAAAATTATTGTGCTGTGTTGAATGATCGGTGACAGCCCAGTGAGGTTAGGGGGGACACCACTGTTCTGTTGCATGTGCTCTCCCTGCTCCCTCTCTTTTATTCATTTTGCTCTCTAATTCTCTTGCTCCATGCTTCTCTCTCCCCCCCTCTCTCTGTAGAAGAAAGTTTCATATACAGCAACAGACTCAGCAACAGTTTCCATCTCTCTCTTTCTCCCCCTCCCTCTCCCCATATGTCTTTCCCTGTTTCTTTACCTCCACAAACACCTAAACCTGTTCCAGATCCTCCTCCTCCTTCTCCTCCTCCTCCTTCTTCTTCGTGGCTTCGGTTATTTGCTCTCCTGAGGCGGTTCCTGCGCGCCAAAACGGCCCGGAAGCGGCCGAAGCAATCCAGCCTTGCCGGCCGCTCGGCGAGTCGTCGTGGAATCGATGACAAAGGCCACGTTGATCGCAGAGGGACCACCGTGACTGAAGACGGTTCGGCCACGTTGCAGAGAGCAGTGAAGAGAGTCCACTTCGGGAGCATGGAGGAGCGGCGGGCCGCGGTGGCAGAGATCGAGAGGTTGGCGAGGGAGGACACGAGGGCGAAGAAGCTGATGGCAGAGCTCGGGGTCGTACAGTCTCTGGTGGCCATGGTTGGAGTCAATGGAGATTGTGCGCGACGAGGAGCGATTCGAGCTCTGATTGAGCTTGCTAATGGAAATCACATGTAAGTATTTTCGCTTATCATATGCATATTTTTCTTTCTCCCTTTTCCCCCTTTTTTATTAATTTATTAATTTATTTATTTTTCTCGAGCAATAAAATAAGGATAAACGAGTAATAACGAAAATCAGAATAAACCAAATTCTACAAATGTTGCCCGACTTTTTGTGCACTATTATTTGTCAATAAATTCCTTATAAATTTTTGCTGCTCTTTTTTCTTTTTTCTTTCTGTTTTTTTAGATGACATTAGAGTGGCGATGGAAATTTGTGGTAATAATCATTTGTTGATAAATGAGCGAGGTGATAGAATATCGTATAGGTTCGTTCTAATAATGACATGGGTAAATAGACTCGCTCACGTGTAAGATGGGTCCAATGTAAAGTCTCCGCACGAGTGATTAGCTTGGACTATCAAACTTCAGATTACAAAAATATCTACTTAAGTTTTAGTACATAATACCTCGATCCGTTTCACATGACCTAAATTTTCAAAATGAGTATTCCGACTAATCACACTGGCGATTAGTTTTTGGCGAGTACTAACTTATGAATCGCCCAAAACAGCCTTTTCCATTCAATGTGCAAGTTGAGATGTCAATAAATAATAATGAAAAAACAAAGATGGAGGGATATTCTTTTTATTAGGGCCACTAATGAAAGAAAGTTTTGTCGTAGTATGATCTCATATCTCACTCAACAACTATGGTTAGGCACTAATTTCAAAGGGGCAACAGGCTTGCTGAGTGTGGTTGATCTAACTCCTAATATTACTTAAAAAATCAGGATCATTAGTTGGAACCCATTTAAAAATTAACTGCTAATCAGGCTCTATCATAAGAAAACTACATCCATAATCCTTATAATATGAGCAATTTTTTTCTTAATTTGCTTCCTTAATTTAGGGAAAATGAAAATTTGGTAGCCTAAACACTGAAATGATTGGGGGTTTGAATGGAGCCACATCGGAACCGTCACTCTTTTGACTTTAGAGGATGAATTATGCTGTCGACTTCACGTGGTGGTCGTTGGTTTTCTCAGGATGGGGTCCGCGAATTTAGACTTGTGTGCCAATATATACGTCACTTAATTGCCTATTTGCCCAATTGATTTAGGAAATATCATCGAAAATCTTAGGTTACAAGATAAAAAAGACACGGCAAAGTAAGTCCGAGTCGCGTCGGTGGCGAATTTTAAATTTTCGAGGGATTTGCCCTTCGATTGAAAGGCCGCAGGATCCGCCGACCCGCCACTAACGTGGTTCGCTAGGTTTTGCGAGGGCAGGTCTAACAGAAGGTGTACGATGGTGAATTAAAAAATTAGAGACATAATGTCTAAGAAAGATATAAACTATTGTTCTTGAGATTCAGTGCAAATTGTTTCAGATCCCACAAATTTGCATCTGTATTTGGTCTTTGCCACCATTGAAAATTCCCATGTGTTGACCTAACGCCCTGCCTAGATCTCAACCAAAGAGATTCTCTTTGACTTTACAGGCATTTTTTTAGGTGAATTGTCTGGTTTTGGCCCCACCTCTTGATCTTAAGATAGGAAACAAATCATCTCTAATTTGTAGACAAAGCCATGCTGAGTTTCATTTCACCAAACAGCCTTGAATGCATGTCGCAAGTGTATCATGTGGAAAAATGGTACCAGATACTGAATCAAAAGTATAATACCCGAAATGCAAAAAGGTGATTTGCGAATTGATGTTATAGATTCGTGTCGAGTGCTCGAATAAGAATATTTTTGAAATTACCTAAATTAGTTGCTTTCTAATATATTTTTGGGATATGTGCATCGAAAGTTCTAAAATTTATCATGAAAATACAATCGAATCCTTAAAACTTTCAAAAAATGTAGTATAGTCCTAAAACTTATTAAAATTATCCAATTAAGTAATTTCGTTTATAATAACCTATACAAATTTTATGACTTAATCATATTTTATGACAATTTTTAAGATTTAATTGCACTTTTTAACAAGTTTAATACTCAAGTGTATTTTCACGATAAATTTTAAGATTCGATATTACTTTTTTTTAAAGTTACACTTTCGTGAAGTTTTAGGCCTTTTAGTACAATTATCCTTATATATATTTTTAATTGATTTCCTTTGTGGTGGTGATCTATTCTTTTGGCAACTAGCCATATCTGATAGGCCTTTTCTGTCCAGGAACAAGGCTCTAATGGTGGAAGCAGGAATCTTCCAGACGCTGCCAAGCGGCAAAGACGCAGTGGACGAGCAGACAAGGCACGAATTCGCGGAGCTGCTCCTGTCGCTGTCCTCCCTGAAGAGCGCCCACTTGCTGCCCCCTCTCGAGTCGTCCCGGATCATACCCTTCGCCTTGTCCGCTCTCGAGTCGTCCGGGTCGAGGCACGAGACGAAAGAGTCGTGCTTGGGGGCCCTGCACAACCTATCCGCGGCCCTGGAGAACGCCTCGAAGCTGGCCTCGAACGGGGTGACCGAAGCGCTCCTGACGGCGGCGTCGGCGTCAGCGTCGGCATCGAAGGATCTGGCGGAGAAGGCCCTGGCCACACTGGCCAACCTCGCGGTCACCTCCCCGGGGAAACGGGCGTTGGAAGATAGCCCGATGGTGCCGGAGAGCTTGATCGAGGTCCTCACGTGGGAAGACCGGCCCAGATGCCAGGAGACCTCGGCCCAAATCCTGATGATCCTGGCTTACCAGAGCGCAGCCCAGAGGTCGAAGATGGCGAGGTCGGGGATCGTCCCGGTCCTCCTCGAGGTGGCCCTGCTGGGGAGCGCGCTGGCCCAGAAGCGGGCCCTGAAGATGCTCCAGTGGTTCAAGGACGAGCGGCAGACGAAGATGGGCCCGCACTCGGGGCCGCAGGTGGGGAGGGCCCCGATGGGCTCGCCGGTGCGTTACCGGGAGGCCCGGGAAGGGAGGAAGATGATGCAGGGGCTGGTGAGGGAGAGCCTTCACAAGAACATGGAGATGATCACAAAGAGAGCAAGTGGCGGCCCAGGCTCTCCCTCGGGGCTCAAGACCCTGGTCATTAGCACAAGCTCGAAAAGCTTGCCCTATTGATGGATTTGTTGAATAAGCAAAGAAGCCCCAAAAATAGAAAAGAAAAGAGGAAAAAAGATACCATATGCTCAAAATACATGATGATTTTGGTCTTGTAGAGTGACTTGTATTTTCTTTCTCTTCTAAAATTTTTTCACGAGTTTCGATGAAATTAATATCATGACAAGTCTCTCTCTAATATTGATGCGTAAAACCACTAAACAAAACCTTGAGATTTGTGTCATAATTTTCAATTTCGAATTTGGGAGGGACACTCACAAATATAACGAGGCATAAAACACATCGAATGGACATGATGAACGATATTGAAATGGGTTAGTCAAGATAGTTAAATTGGAAAAATCTTGAATCGGCCCTACCTTACTAAAAATAACACAAGTTAAAGATAAGTAGCATGCCTAGAGAAAAATTCATATTACCCACTCTATTTCCATCATTCAATAACGCGAACTTTACTCGAAATTTATATGATCAAAAAAATAAGATGAAACAAAGTTGAGGGGTGTATGACAAACTAAAACTTTTGTTCCATAAATAATTTTTCTATCTTAGACTTGTTTCGAAATAGAAAACCGTTTGATAAAATTATTCTATTTTTCTATTTGTAAAATAGATTTTTGTTTTAGAAATAGATTTAAAATAAAAATCGAAATAAAAATTTTATATTTTTCTATTTGTGGAATAGAAATGTGAAATAAAAATATTTCTTATCATTCATTTTTATTATGAATCGGTTGTCCATCCGTCATCGCGACCATCGGTTTGCCGACCACTTTGTCGTCATCCGCCGGCTCGTTGCCGCCGCGTTCATCGACCACCACCGCCCGTTGGTCCGCAAGGTGTTGTCGTTGCTATGGGCCGTTGCCGCCATTCTCCGTCCGTTGGTCGCCGATCGTCGTTTGTTGGTCGCAAGATGTTGGTCGTCGTCAACCATTATTCAAAAGAATGAAATTTTGTGTTATTATCAAACGAATTTTTATTTTTAGAATAAAAATTTTTGTGTTGTTATCAAATGAATATTTTTGTTTAGAAACTCATTTAAAAATAAAAAAAAAATCTATTTCTCTTCTAAAAATAAATTCTTAACCAGAATGTTTATCATTCGCGTCCTTAGATACCGTTTTGAATGTATACAATCCCGATCGTCTTCGAGTTGAACGGGCCTCCACGTCAGTTAGGGCAGACCACGCCATGTGGGCAACGACAGATGCTGACGTGGCCGGTCGGGGTCCGACAAATCAGCAAAGGCTTTTCTGTTTTTTTTTTTTTTTTTTTTCGGCCCCTTCCCTGAAGCAGCGGCTCTTGTGTTCCACGGGGCATCTCCGGTGGGTGGTGCGCGTCGCAAGCTCCCGCGATTATGGCGGATTGCTGGTTGGGTCCCTCGCTTTGCAACAGGAAGCTTCTTCTCCATCCTCATTTGCCCACCACCCACCTCGCTCCTTCCTCTCCTCCTTCGTCCCCTCCCTGGTCGAGATCTCTCGCGGTGTCCATGGCGTCTCCTCCCTCGCATCCCTCTTCCGTCCCCGAGCCCGACCCGACCCGTCCTTCCCTGCTCGTGTTCTCAGGTCTCGGTTCTCTTCTTTGGCCTCTCTGGGTCCGCGCATTGTCGAGGTTTCGTGCTCGGTCGGGGCTTGATGTTGTTGTTGTTTTTGTTGTTGCAGGTGGCACCGCGTTCAACGGCGTGGTCGAGGAGCTCAAGAAGTTGACCACCCGCGTCGCCCACGTCCTCCCCGTCTCCGACGATGGAGGCAGCACGGCTGAGATTGTTCGCGTCCTGGGTAACTCCCTGCTTCTCGAAATGATTGCGATCGGTTTGGGTCGCCGCCTGTTCAATCTTTTGTGGGTTGTGGGATTAGAGGAGTTTTTCGCGGGGAGAAGTTGGGGGACTTGGTGGGATGAAATTTGTGAGAAAATTGGAAAGAGAGGGAAGGCGGGACAACACGATTGGGGTCGGCTGTGAGACTGTTGCCAGGAAGATACAAATTGAGAGTCGCTCTGAAAGGGTACCAATGATTATCTGAAGTTAATTGTAGTCGTGCGACGGAATATCGTAATTTTCGTAATTTTTCATTATACGAATTTGTAAAACACTTGCTCAAAGCCCAAGCTTGAGTGCCTAGTTGAGATGAATAATGTCCATTCGAGGCTCTTAGGCCTATTAGTGAGTCCACACGCTAAAGTGATGCTCTTTGTTGTGCACACACTAGTAAAGGCTTCGTCTTTCTGTCATCTTTCCAATGTTGGGACTTTGCTCTGAATGCTTTTAACATTTCAGAATACAAGAACGAAAATTTTGTCGGTGAATTTATGGAATGTGAGTTTATGTGGAAATGAATGTAGGTGGGCCAGCAGTTGGAGACATCAGGTCAAGGTGTTTGAGATTGTCGAATCAGAGCACTTCGGAGGCCCTTTCTGTCCGAAGATTACTGGGTCATCGCTTGCCACTTGATCCGAAGCTAGCCAAGTCAGAATGGTAGTGCACTTGTCTCGGCAGTGCTTCATGTTTGGTGTGTTTGGTTTGAATATTTTTGCATTGTGATAACTGATTGAGCCCTTTCTCACTCTGGCCAAAGCTTTAACTAAGATACCAATTGAATAGTCTTGTCTGCCAAAGTTAGCCAACACAGTTTTCCACCTGTTGCCTCAGGTAGATAGGCATGTAAAACGTCATAAATGGTGGTGGCTACTTGCCAATAATATCCAAGTTTTGATTTGCTGTGCCGTGGATCCTAGTCAGTATACTCATTATATTAGCTCCTGTAAGACTGCAGTTTGCAGAGTTTTACATAAGAAAGCTGTGGGTTTTTATGTCAATTGTCTATCAACAAATTCATTGCATAGTATAGATTGCTTAGATGAATCTTTGGATCTTGTTAGGTCTTACTGCCTTGGGGTGGCTAGTGAGATTTATGAATTGGGGTTTTGGCAGGTATAATGTTGTCGAAGGAGATCATTCCTTGTGGGGTGGTGTTTCAAGACCCTATCGGGAAACGATTAGAGCTTTTCTAGTTTACTTTCAGAATGAGGTATGTTTCTCGGTGTAATTGTGACAATGTGTCAACCCTTGCTGCTTTGTTCTGTCAATTATGGACACCTAGTACTCAAATTCTGAACTTTTAGTCTGTAAAAGCTATTCATTTAACCAATATGTTCTAATTGTAGCTATGCAAATAGTTTTGTCTAAATTATGTCGACCAACTCAACACTGATTATGGACTTTCTTGAAGTTGTGAATATTGTGATCGTTGTATAATGCTGCACTGTGCCACCTATATGTTTGTGATTCTGCTGACTGCTACCGTTTCTGTATATACCTGTCAGTGCATTTGTTTATTTGAATTTTAAGTGGCTTTTGATCTTCTTCAGCGGATGTATGGCTCAAAAGTGGTACATGTTTTGTTAATGCAGATCCTTCGGCGTCCTAGTGAATCATTTTGTTTTAGCAATGGCAGGTAACTGTTGAAATTGTCCCACTGTATATTGTGATTGCTGTTCAACTTTTTTTGATAATACTACAGTAGACCATATCTTTGATGAGTACTTTCTGGACATTATTGCCGATAAATTTTTACAGATATCTATAGGTATCTAGGTGAGATCACATGGAAGCTCTCTTTTTTGTGTGATGCGTTGTGAGTTGAACAATGAACTTATATTTCCAGAGGTTTTCATGCTTGAAAGACTGAAATACTTGTGCATAGCAGTTTTATCAGGGAAAGCTTTTGTGACGAATTATTGTTGGCAGTTATATAGAAAAATCTGACTAAAAGAGTATCACTTCAGATAATGCCATGGGAAAATGAGCATTTGGGAGAAATATTTGAACCACTACTTACGTATCATTGAGTTAACCCTTTTCCTGAACTTTTAAGATCAGTCTTCACTGTATTTGAAGTTGTGAGAGCAGTTTTAAGTCTGTCCAATTAATACCTCTTGAGTTGTTTGTCTTCACAGCCAGAGAAAATAGGTTTCTTATTTGACATGATATGAGGTTGATCTAATGTGGTAAATATAAAGCTGTTGCATTACTTTTGTAGTTGGCTGAAGCTAACACCCATTGCAAACACCAAATATCTGCCTTTCCATGTTGTTACCTTACATCAATGTTTTTTTGGTACTCAAAAGTTTAGCTTTCTTTTTTATTTGGTTGAGAAAAGGAAACTTTGCCATACCCATTCATCAGTATCAATAATCTATGACCTTCTAGATTTACTGACTATTCCTGCAGCATTGGGAATTTTTTCTTTGCAGGAGCTCGCATATTTTTTCAGTCTTTAGATGCTGCAATTTTCTTGTTTTCACGTGTCTCAGAGATTCCATCAGAAAGCTTGGTTCTCCCAGTGATTTCTACCAATGACAGGCTCACCCTGGGATGTGAATTACAGGTACTGATTTCTATCTCAAAACTGATATTGTCGACCTTTGCTTGGAAGTGATTTCTTTACTCTTAATTACCTTTTGATATGATTACATGCCCAAACTAATGTCATCTGATGGTCCTCATAAGTCATAAATGTCCGTTATAAGATATTTGCTTTGACGTACATTGGCATTAATTTTTTGTTCATTCAAGAGTCTGGACTTGATGCATGACCTGTTGCCAGATCCTACGTTTAGACCTTCTTCTGGCATGCAGATGCTTATATTCTGGAAAGAACGAGAGTTGATATTCTCACTCACATTTTTTGTTGGCATCATATCCTAGTTGGATAGCACCCTCCAGCAAACTTCCTAAGGGATTTCTAGTTTGAGAGCATACCATCTTCTGCCGACTTTGTTGAAAATTGTCGTTGATGTTTGCTCCACAATTGCGAAGAAACGAACAATTTTCTGGGGACAAAACTTGATTTTGTCTTCTTCTTCTTTCTTCTCACATCATGGTGAGTGCAACAACAACCCAAGGCTCATCCCACTAGGTGGAGCAGTTAAATGATTCCTTTTATGCCATTGGGCTTGACTCTGTATGAACCATATGCAAGCTCGCAGTGCTTGTTATCTTTCCTTATTGTCTTCTTTCATGTCTTTTTACATCTTTCTTTACTGCTTTTAACTTGACTCTCCATCTCTGGATGACATCTCCTCAATAAAGCATCCGAATGTCTTAGTTCAAGCATGACCACCAGCCCACCTTGAAATGCGTTCTTTTTCAGTCATATCAAGGACATGTAGGTTGCATTAAAAAAAATGGGAACACAGGCTGCATCATTAAAATTCTTGCTTATCTTCTCAATATACTTATTTAATAACAGTTCTTTTTCTTTATTTTAGTGACACAATAAGTTAATCACTTGATTGATCACGCAATGATGAATTTTGTTGCTAGAGACCTTGCCATAAAGAAGCCAAGCATTTTTAGATGAGGGGATGGACTACAGATTATATTTACTTAGTAGTTATGCCGGTAATTCAAGTAAACATAGGGATGGTTAATGTGAATATTTCTTTACTTTATTTAGAAGTGAAGTTTGTGCATATAATTCTTCTTTCCCCAAGGTTTACTTTCACCAACTGATCAGTGAGGTTCATCCATCCTTAAAGGAAGCAAAGTTTGATTATTTGCCAGATGGTATCATGTTATACATTGATCTCTTTATCTTGCATGTAGGATGGTACCGTCATTCGTGGTCAGAATGAAATTTCTCATCCAACCACAGGGACAATGGAACCTGTCAAGAAGGTATGCATAAAAATTTAACTGTAGAAATATTCTATTACAACCAATCAATTTATTATGCTGCTGTTTGCTTGTGCATAGGAATTCTCTTCATGTCCTGCGCTTCCTTCAAGAATAAAACGAGTATTTTACCTGTCGAGAGAAGGCACAAATTCTTTGCATGAGGTAAGGACAAGCAACATTATTTGTTGTTTCACATGAAATGAGATAGATGACACTTATGTACCATGTCATTCTTGAATAGGTCTTCAAAACTAGGTCTTTTTACTAAGGTTGTGAAGCTTCATCATCTCGAGTGCTTTTCTTAAGTTTCATTACTCTCATTATTTGGTAATGGGAATTGAAGTTGGAAAGTACAAGATGACCATGTGATCTGAAACATTTAGATTTTATACTTGCCACCAGCATCTTTTGAATTTTCACTCTTTGAATCCTCTTGAAACAAGGAAAAGCAATCAAGAGAAATTTAATTAACATGCATAATTTTTAAGGCATAGTTATAGCAATAAGAGCTCTTCTTTATCGTAATAAATGCCTTCTTCCTCCTCTTCAGATATTTCTGGTCTACTACAGAAATTCCATGTATTGCTTGCTTCTATCTAGGTTGCTGGACAATATGCATGATGATTATGTTTATCTTCAGTTTACAGTTTTGTGCTCCTAGCTTAGACCTAAGTTACACCGGCATTGACATACAACATGCTGCATGCGACATGACATCCCGGCACGTCGTTTTTCAAAAAATAGAGAATTCCGACACATTGGGACATGTGGTATATAAAATGTATATTTTTGTACATGACAAATTATAATTTTTATGATTTTTTAATCAAATTAATTTGATTCAAATCATAAATAAATAATAAAAAAAAGGCTAGAATGAATTTACATTAAAAACATCAATACACCATTTATTAATATCATTCAGTATTTCAATTTGACAAATTCAACTCCTCTCAAATAATTTGTAAAACTTGGAGGGAAAAAATAAGCAATCCACATTTTGGACTTGCATGTCAAAGTATGCTGGAAGAGGAGACAAAAAATAAACTTGAGGGGTGAATTGTGTATCATGGGAAGTGAGAGTCAAAAGAGAAGAGGAGAAAAGGTTTTTTTTTTTTTTTTAAAGAGGCTTTTCTTCTTTTCTTACTTTTTTTTTTTTTTTTTTTTTATTTCTTATTTTCTTACATATTTACATTCCTTAAGTATGTGGAAGTATTTTTTTCTCATGCACATTTTTGCCTGGCACAAGGAAAACTAGTTCAACATTCCTTGTATGCTTTCGCAGAATGGTTTTTAAGTGATTGTTGTTTATGCACATTTCATTATTTCATCTGGAACTTACGATGATTTAGTCATTATAGGTTTATCCCTCACCGAATCCAGCTGTTCTGGACCAGCTGAGAACTGTTGATTGCATTGTCTATGCCATGGGATCTCTTTTCACATCAGTTTGTCCTTCACTGGTAAGAATAGTGTGGTTTTGTATCTAATGATGCTTTTTGTGTTCTGGTATTGTGAACTGGTTTATCCATAGTAATCTCGACTCAACTATCTTTAAAACTTTGGAGATTTTGTCTTTTACTAGATATCAATGTTGTTTCTTTCCTGGACTAAGCTTTAGTTGCTGCATGGGTGTCAATCTATTAGAACCTTTTTATTTTCTTGGAAAGGTATGACCTCACAGCTTTTGGGTCTTTTAGGGTTGCATATGTAGCTTGAATCGATAATCTAACGCCCTCCCTTGTGTACTTGTTGATCCTCTCCCCTCCTCAGCATCAAATGATTTTGAGATAGTGATTCTTAGGTGCCTAACTTATGATTTCTAATCTTTTGTGTTTGCTTTTGTGGTTTTAGTGCATACTGTTTGGGACTATAGTGAGACTGATAAGTCTCCATTTTATGTAGGGTGTTATGTATTGCTAGAATCTGTCATAGAATATGTCATCTTTATTTAAGATCCATCTTCCTTCATCTTATTCCCTCTGCTTCCTACCCTTCCCTTCTCCCTCTCCCTCTCCCTCTCCCTCCCTCCCTCCCTCCCTCTCTCTCTCTCTCTCTCTCTCTCTCTCTCTCTCTCTATATATATATATATATATAGAGAGAGAGAGAGAGAGAGAGAGAGAGAAGAGAACTACAATAACTTCCTAACTATATAAACTAGTTAGGAAGTTATTTTAGTTAACTTTCACAAAGTTTAAAATCTCCATATACTTATGCGTTAATTCCCTTCCCACAATAAGCCACTAGTGTGTGAGAGAAGTGAAAGAATTGGGCATAGGGGGTCTAGTGAGAGAGGGGAGCGATGGTACTGGTGGGTGGCACAGTTTAATAAAATCTAAGTACAACTTCCCATTTTTGCGAAAATGTCTTTTTTTTTTTTTTTTTTTTTTTGTGTAATTCCAAAAGAATAATTAATAGAATTACACTAATAATTACCTCTAAAATCTTAATGGAGAATTAATTTCACCAGACTGAAAAAAGTCGAGACAAGTGTTAGCTTTCACCAATAGAAAATTGCTAAAATAAATAATGGAAGATGAAAGAGAATAAAACATATTTTGTAAAATAATTTTTTTGACATATCAAAGGAGAATAAATGGATATACGTTAGAAATCACAATTAATCCAAATGATGAATTAGCAGCTTTTCCCAAAGAGAATTATGTTGAATGAAGATGATTAAGAGTATAAATCAGTATCTAATAAGAAAGTGCCAGAAGAGTATCCAAAACGTAGTATGATCAATTGATTTTTTTATTCATAGTTAACCAATTATAATTTGCTTTCAAGCAGTGCATGACAATATCATGTTAAAACATGTCATGATCTTTGATTAGATAACAATTTTTTCCTGTGCATGGCAATGATTGTGTCTAATGTTATATGATAAATTTGATTTTGTAATGCTGAATGCTCTCTCTATTTTTTTTTTCCCCTTTCATCTGAGAATGTAAACCAATATGTTACCTTTTATTTTGCTCAATCATTTGAGTTGACATGGTTGGTAATAAGTACTCAGAACAGCTCTTTTTTTATTTCTCTAAATAAATGAATTCACCTTGTGATGGTAGGAAATCATTCTTTATTCACTTTTTATATGTATGCTCCTAAAAGTAGCAGCTTTATAATTCGGTATAATGGATGTACTTTTAGTGAGCTTTTGGCAATTGTTTGTCTTTAGCAACTTAACCGTCTACTTGGTAGCATTAGTTTTCCTACAGTGTACTAGCAGATGTTCATTGTTCGGAAGCACAATTTTTTCTTCTCCTTTTTGGTTGAAATTAAACCACTTGTTCTCTTTCCCAGGTGCTATTAGGGATTGGGGAGATTATTTCTTCCCGGACATGTCCCAAGGTATCTTTCTGTCAGTGTAACTTAATGATCTATTGGGGAAAAAAGGAAAAAAAAAAGGTTACAAGTCCAGCAGAAGCTCAGTTGTTGACTTATAGCATTAGATATTGATGTGCTTGTTTAATTTTGCAACTTAATTTAACAAATTTCCATGATAAGCTATTTTTCCTAAATTATATATCATTATTACTATGGTCAATGATTTCTTACTAAACGATGGGACAATACACTTGGAGGTGCTTGATTGTCTAGTGAAGCAGGGTGCCTGAGACAAGTCAGTTTCACCATTAGATATTTTACAGCATATTTATATACCAGATTTAACAAATATTCCAAACGCATCTAGCATTTCTCTTGTTGTTAAGATTCTTACATTCTTATGTCTGGGAACAAACTTCTCTGCTATCTTAGCTTATCATGTATTATCTTGATATAGGTGCTACTATTGAATGGTTCCCATGATCGAGAGACAATTGGCTTTTCTGCTTCAAGCTTTGTAACTGCCATTACGGATGCCCTAAATCGGACTTATGGGAATTTCAATAATTCTCTTGAAAATCTCGTAAGTCGCATCATCCAATTACATCTAAATACAGTGTCTAGAGTACAAGAACAATTGTGGATGTGATGATACAACCCTGCCATCTTAATGTAATGTGCAGAAACAGATAGCATATTTGACTTTTTTTGGAGATACTTCCACATTTTGAAGTTAAAGATAACAACAATCCTCCTCACCATGCTTTGTCTAGTTTTTGTGCTGAATTTGAAGTCAATGTTTCTTTGCACCTTGTCTATTCAAGTCTCTAGTTGCACAGACAGACAATTACTACTTTTCATCTTGATACAACGAATGTACCTTCAGCGTATATTTCTTAATCAGTTCATTTGGTAAAACATGATGTCATCGTCATGTCTTACTGTTTCTCTCCTCCTATTAATCAGGAATGATCTTAACTCGCAATAGATTAATCTTGCTTGGCTTCTAACCACTAGATATGATACATGAAAAGAGGAGCTGGAAGCCTTCTGCTTTTTCTAAACGATACTGAAATTATTTTTCTTAGGCTTTGTTTGGAAAGGGTGGGGAAAGAAAAATAGGAGAGGAAATTTTAAAAATGTTAAGTTTTTCTCTCTTTTACTCTCACAAAATTTTCAACTTGTTCTCAACTTTCGAATTTTGTCCCCTCCACTTTCTCCACCTTACCAAATATGGCATCAGTGTCTCTATATGATGCTGTCCTCTGATGTTGTTAATCCAAAGTTGCTCTTAAGAAAAATTCTTGCTACTATCAATTTTGAATGGTAGTAGATTAGTGCAATTATTCTAGCTGAAGAGTAAATCATGTGCTTTGCTGAAGATATTTTATATGAGTTGCACATTTATTTTGTAAAATTCATCATGGCCACACTATGGGTATCCCTATGGGATAATGTTCAAATCAGGTAGATGGAGAGCTAGATTAGATTGATGATGCAGGGAGTAGTTTAACAGTTTTTCATTGCACTTGTCATATCTTGCAGCCGAGTCAGTACATTAATACACTTTTTGTGCCAAAAGACGGTGCAATTCCAGTGGACATTGAAGACTTGGCTACTCAAGGTATTTCAAATGTGGTACGTATGTGGATCTGTCAAGTCTTTTTTCATGTTTAGCATTTTAATTTGTTCATCAAACAAAAATATTCAATTGAACTTATATCTGGTTGTACTTTCTGTCTGATAGATCTGGTATGTTAATATGACAAGCTCAAAAATTCTAGCAAATTTGACCATTTCTTTTGTCTAATATTTGCTTTATTGACATTTATAGACTATACGGTGATTTAGTATATATTGGTGGGATACATGTGATTTGGTTTCAAAAAGCTACTGATCCCAAATTTGAAAGAAATATATGGCCAGAACCATCTTACTGCCTTCTTTTGTCCCCAACTATACCATATTCCCTGGGATAACATCGCAAAGCACCTTCTTCATGAGTCTCATGATCCATGCCTCATCCTCTGTTAGACTGTCCTGGAAGCCCCGTGTGATGTCCTCATTTGAGCTCGTAATGTTGAGGACAGCCAGTATTACCAAAGACCTGAGCAGGGATCTATAGACTACTATTGCTTCTATTGCATTGGTTTCTTGTTCATATGTTTTATAATCTGTGCAGGTAGTTGTTGATTCCATACATGATTCAAAAATTGGTGTTGTCTATGACCCGAAGTCCTTGATTCAGGCTCTTGCCAATTTGATGGGCAGACAATGAGCAGAATTGCAGCAAGGGGTTAGTTTAAGTTCATCTTTATAGTGTCTACTCCCTATCATTGCCAAGTATGAGTCGGTCCCGCTTTATGAGGTAGGAGAACTAATTCAAGTCGAATTCTGAATGTTTTTTCTGTGTGATTTATCGATGCTTTCAAAGCTGAAAGATTGTGTATCCGCAGGTGGCTGCTCCCCTTGTTTGTTGGTTTGAACTCAGATGCCTTGCTTGGATAAGGAAAGTATGTGACCAGAACATCAACTAGTCAGAATTTCAGAAATATCACCAGATGGGATTGCAGATGGAGAAGAGAAAATTTACGTAATCTTTTGCTGTGCCAAAAATCTCGAACAGTGGCTAAATTGTTTTTATGGACATTTATCGTCTTGTTCTTCATTGAAAAAAGGACAAGGCCTTATTCACCCGGCAATGGGAGTTATTAGTTGATGACGTGGTCCTTCTTATATCAAGGACAGTGATTAAGGCACCTAATTCTTGATCTTCAGTTGCTTTATCGGCAGAGAAATTAAACACTAAGTTTTATCTCTAGCTGAAATCAAGCTCATCCGGTTGGTTTCACTGGCATTATCGTAGTAATACGATCTCAAAGGAGGCTCTCCTATTAAATATTTTCACATCGATATGATCATAATTATTTGTTAGAATAATTAAAATATTAAATCACGTCTTTATTTAACAACTTAAGATTTTAGAATGGTGGATAGTGGTCCTATAAAATCTCATATGATACCAGAACTGGAGGTCTTGAATTCGAATATTTTTAGTTTTCATTTCTTTCTCCAATTAAATAGGCTCATGCTTAGTATTAAGCAAAACAAGACCACATGAGGGGTAGTATTGAAGTAATTTACTATTAAATCACGTATTTATTTAATAATTTAAGTTTTTAGGAATAGTCATTAATAGTCCCACAAATTCTCATACTATCTAATAGATGGGACTTTGAATGAAATTTGAACTTTGTACTGTGATTACAATTTGTTGACTTTGTACTACAATTGCGATTTGCTGAACTTGTGCACAGCGATTTGGATATGTTTCTTAGTCAAAGAAAGAAAGAAAAGCACAATGCCATCACTTTGGGATTTTGTAGCAATTGTAGATAGGATGGGAAAAGTATTAAAAAAGTTCTAAACCTTATGCATTTGTGCCAATTTAGTCATAAATCTTTCTTTGGTGTTAGTTAAGTTATAAACCTTTTTACGTTGTGCCAATTTAGTCATTTTCGGCAGATTTTGGCCGGATTTTGCTAACTAGACGCCGGCTAACTGATGGCTTGATCGGTGCTAACGTGTGTTGATTTATGTCTCGAGTTTTCGCTGAAAAAGAAGAAATATAAAATTAAAATAGGGAACAAGTCCACGTGTGAAGCTTCTAGCCAAAACTTATTTGGACAAAGTCTTCTGCTTCGTAGAATCAAAGTAAAACAAAAGAGGAAAGAAGCTGCACGTGAAATTGAAAGGAAAGTGGGCCCCTTAGGTCAACGTTTTGACCCCATGCCCATGCATATAAAAGCATTAGTTTCAGGTCTTCATTCCTTGTTTGCAAAAGAGACGCCGCCGAAGCGTTTTGAAGCTGTCGAAGCCTCGGATAGAAAGAAAACCCTACGAAGCCGCACGTCACGTCCACGAAGCCGCAAGTCCTCTGCGTGAAGCTTGAAGAGATACGCGAAGTCATACGTAGAGCGTTTTGTTTCGAGCTTGAACGCACGGTAATTTTGCGCCGTGAGTTTATATCCCAAGTGAGTTGTTTATTTATAGACACTTTGGGTTTGGGGTTAAATCTAGGTGTGAGAAATACTTGAGCGATTGAGCGATTGTAAACTCTGATACTCCGATTATAGTGGATTATTTGCTGCTGGCTCTCCCCGTGAATATAGTTACCGATACTCGGACCGAACCACGTAAATTTCTGGTGTCCTTATTTTTCTCGTTTATTTTCTTTAGCGATTTCTCGTTGATGTAAATTGCAAGATCCTGTCGTTTCCGCATATTATATCCCAACAATTGGTATCAGAGCTTGGGGTTGGATTTCTTGATTGTGATTTGGAGCTTTTGCTTGTTTGATTATTATCTAGAAATTCTGTTATTGCAATTATATTTGAGAGGAAATCTGAAATTGAGAAGTTCAACGGGAACAACAACTTTGTGTTATGGAGCATCAAGATGAGAGCTTTATTGACAACACAAGGTTTGGCCAAGGCACTGGATGGTGAGGATAAGATGCCTATTATCATGAAAGCCTCTGAGAGGGTAGAGCTAATGGAAAAAGCAAAGAGTATGATCCTGTTAAATTTGTCGGATGAGGTCTTGATAGAGGTTGCTGAGGAGCAGGTTGCCGCAGCATTATGGGCAAAACTTCATGCACTCTATGTGAAGAAATGTTTGAACAATCGCTTGTACATGCTGAAGAAGATGTTTCAATTTAGATATACTGAAGGTACGTCTATCAGAACCCACCTAGATGAATTTAATAAACTCATGATGGATCTGAAGAACGTCGGTAAGATTCTTGATGATGAAGAACAGGGCATGATGTTGTTAGCCTCTTTACCAAAGTCATGGGAGCACTTTACTGACTCACTGTTGCAGGAGCGTACTACGATTACCTCAGAGGAGGTAAAGTCCGCCTTATTTTCTAAGGAGTGGCAGAGAAAATTGCGAGATGACAGTCTGGCGCAAGGAGTAGTGCAAGCACTGACGATTCAGGGTAGAGAACAATATCGAGGGCCTAGTAGCAGCAGAGGTAAAAGCACATCAAAATCACGCCATAGAAAGTCCAAGGGAGGCGTGAAGTGCTTTGAGTGTCACGAAGAGAGGCACATCAGGAGAGATTGTCCAAAGCAGAGGAATAAAGTTGATAGGCAGAATGCCACGAGCAGTGTGGCAAACGTTGCCGAAGGGAGCAATAGGGATGCGAAGCTGTCTTATGTGCGGCGCTACTTCGTCAGGAGACGAATGGGTGCTGGATTCGGGGTGTTCTTATCACATGACGCCTCATAAGAACTGGTTTACTACTTACCAAGCTGCAGATGGTGGTAGGGTTCTTTTGGGGAATAATGCAATATGTAAGGCTGTGGGGATAGGGACAATTTGGACCCGGATGCACGATGGGGTGGTGCGCACATTAACAGATGTGAGACATGTATCGGAGCTCAAGAAGAACCTTATTTCTCTAGGGATACTCGATGACATCGGGTGTAGGTACACCGCTGAGGGTGGAGTACTGAAGATCTCTCAAGGTGCCATGACAGTGATGAAAGGGAAGAAAGTGAATACTCTTTATTATCTACTGGGAGAGACCGTGACCGGAACCGCTGCAGTTTCATCAGGTGAGTCAGACTCTAACTTGACTCAGTTATGGCATATGCGTTTGGGGCACATGAGTGAGGCAGGTATGACAATACTAAGTGAAAGGGGGTTGTTGAATGGTTAGAAGACAGGGAAGCTGGATTTATGTGAGCACTGCATCTATGGGAAGCAGCACCGAGTTAAGTTTACAATAGCTATCCATTCGACAAAACGACCGGTTGAATATATTCATTCAGACGTCTGGGGCCCGTCTTCGGTTCCTTCGAAAGGAGGTGCCCAATATATGCTGACTTTTATCGACGATTATTCGAGGAAGGTATGGGTTTACTTTATGAAGCACAAATATGATGTGTTTTATCGGTTCAAGAAATTTAAGGCCTTAATTGAGAAGCAGTCAAATAAACAAATCAAGTGCCTGAGAACCGATAATGGCATGGAGTTCTGTGGTAAAAATTTTACCGAGTTCTGTGAGAAAGAAGGTATTGTAAGACACCGCATAGTACTTGGGACACCATAGCAGAATGGCGTGGTAGAACGGAAGAACAGAATTTTGCTTGAGCGAGCTCGATGCATGCTCTCGCATGTAGGACTTGGCAAGGAATTTTGGGCCGAAGCAGTTAACATGTCGTGTTACCTGGTTAATCGATTTCCATCGTCTGCTATTGAGTGGAAGACTCCTGAGGAAGTATGGTCGGAGAAACCTGTTGATTATTCCAGATTACGTATATTCGGATGTCCTGCGTATGCTCATGCGAGTGATGGTAAGCTTGAGCCGAGGGCAAAGAAGTGCATATTTCTGGGTTATGCACAAAGGGTGAAAGGCTACCGGCTGTGGTGCACCGATCCCAGATCACCTGGTTTTCTAATCAGCAGAGATGTGATCTTCGACGAGACTGCAATGCTTCAACGGAGGAGTTCTGAGACACAACCAGCAGAGAAGACAGATCATGATGTCACAAGTGAGGTGGAGCTTCAGGTGGAGACTCTGGAGACCTCGAAGGTAACAGAAGTTGAGACTGCAGATGAGGCCGCAATTCCTGAAGTCGGTGATAATGAACAACCAGCAAAGCCGCAACAGATTATAGCCGCAGATAGACAGAGAAGGCACATTAAATCACCGGTACGTTATGGTTATACATATATTGCTTATGCATTGACTGTAGGTGATGAGGTGGAGACAAATGAGCCTTCGTCTTACTCTGAGGCGATGGCAAGTTCGGAGTCATCGTTGTGGCTAGGGGCTATGAGTGAAGAGATGGAATCACTCCATCGAAATCAGACATGGGAGCTGGTCAAAGTACCCAAGAGCCAAAAGATTGTCGGAAGTAAATGGGTCTTCAAACGGAAAGAGGGCATTCCCGAGGTCGAGACAGCGAGGTATAAGACGAGATTTGTGGCGAAGGGATATACATAGCGTGAGGGCAATTGACTGCAATGAGGTGTTCTCTCCTGTGGTAAGACATACTTCTATTTATGTTTTACTTGCCTTAGTTGCTTCGTAGGATCTCGAGTTAGAGCAACTAGATGTGAAAACTGCGTTTCTTCACGGTGAGTTGGAGGAGCAGATTTACATGAGGCAACTAGAGGGATTTGCTATTCCGGGTAAGGAAGATCATGTTTGCTTGTTAAAGAAATCTTTGTATGGGCTGAAACAATCTCCTAGGCAGTAGTATAAACGTTTTGATGCATTCATGGCTAGTCAAAACTATACAAAAAGTCAGATGGACAGCTGTGTTTACTACAAGAGATTGGAGAATGGTTCTTTGATTTATCTACTCTTATATGTTGATGATATGTTGATAGCAACTAAGAATATGTCTGATATTGATGTGCTGAAGAGGCAATTAAATGCTGAATTTGAGATGAAAGATTTAGGTGCTGCAAAGAAAATTTTGGGTATGGAGATTTTGCGTGATAGGGCTGCAGGAGTTTTACATCTATCTCAGAAGAAATATATTGAGAAGATCGTAGCACGTTTTAATATGCAGTCGGCAAAATCTGTAAGTACACCTTTGGCGAAGCACTTTCAACTTTCAGATAAATTATCACCGCAGATTGAGGAGGAGGAGGAGGAGCATATGTCCCGTGTTCCTTATTCTAGTGCTGTGGGTAGTATTATGTATGCTATGGTGTGCACTAGGCCTGATATTTCACAAGCTGTGAGCGTGGTTAGTCGCTATATGAAGCGTCCGGTAAAGCTCACTTTGGGAAGCGTGAAGTGGATCTCGAGATATTTGAAGGGGACAACAGATGTAGGTATAGTATACCGGAGGAACAGCAATGGCGGTGAGACCACTGGTTTTGTGGATTCGGATCACGCCGGTGACTTGGATGATCACAGGTCTTTAGCAAGGTATGTATTTACTCTAGCAGGTGGTGCAGTTAGTTGGAAAGCGTCCTTACAGGATCACATTGCCTTATCTTCAACTAAGGCGGAGTACATGGCACTAACTTTTGTAGCGAAGGAGGAGATATAGTTAAAAGGTTTGCTCCCGGACTTTGGGTTAGAACAGAAAAGTGTGGATATACACTGTGATAACCAAGGTGCGATATATTTGGCGTATAATCCAGTTTATCACGAGCGAACGAAGCATATCAACATCAGGTACCACTTCATCCGAGATGTTTAGCTAAGGGTATTGTTACTATTAAAAAGATTACTACAGCAGATAATCCGGCAGATATGATGACTAAGTCTGTTCCTTTGACGAAGCTCAAGCTCTGCTTGAACTCTATTGGCATCTGTGGAGAGTGAGCGCCCGTTGGAGCGTTGGGAGAGCAGCATGGATGATGAGCACTATAACTTGGCTTCAAACATCGAGCCAAGGTGGAGAATTGTTGATTTATATCTCGAGTTTTTGCTGAAAAAGAAGAAATATAAAATTAAAATAGGGAACAAGTCCACGTGTGAAGCTTCTAGCCGAAACTTATTTGGACAAAGTCTTCTGCTTCGTAGAATCAAAGTAAAACAAAAGAGGAAAGAAGCTGCACGTGAAATTGAAAGGAAAGTGGGCCCCTTAGATCAAAGTTTTGACCCCACGCCCATGCATATAAAAGCATTAGTTTCAGGTCTTTGTTCCTTGTTCGCAAAAGAGACGCCGCCGAAGCGTTTTGAAGCTGTCGAAGCCTCGGATAGAAAGAAAACCCTATGAAGCCGCACGTTACGTCCACAAAGCCGCAAGTCCTCCGCGCAAAGCTTGAAGAGATACGCAAAGTCATACATAGAGCGTTTTGTTTCGAGCTTGAACGCACGGTAATTTTGTGCCGTGAGTTTATATCCCAAGTGAGTTGTTTATTTATAGACACTTTGGGTTTGGGGTTAAATCTAGGTGTGGGAAATACTTGAGCGATTGAGCGATTGTAAACTCTGATACTCCGATTATAGTGGATTATTTGCTGCTGGCTCTCCCCGTGGATGTAGGTACCGATACTCGGACCGAACCACGTAAATTTCTGGTGTCCTTATTTTTCTCGTTTATTTTCTCTAGTGATTTCTCGTTGACGTAAATTGCAAGATCTTGTCGTTTCCGCATATTATATCCCAACAACGTGGATAATTTTTAATAATATTTTAATATTATTGATTTTTTTTTTTTCCTTTTTCCTTCTCCTCCTTCTTCCTCTAGCCAGTCATTAGACCTTAGTGACTGGCTAGTGGTGACGACTAGCGAGGTCGAGGTTGATCTCACTAGCCACCTTGCCAGTGGCTGCGAGGGCAAGCCTCGCCCGCCCAGCGCGAGGCCTAGGTGGCGAGGCTCGCCCTAGTCGGATTTGGCGAGGTCGAGCCTCACCCATGGCTGATGAGGGCGAGCCCCGCCAGCTCAGTGCAAGGCCAGCTCAAGGCCGACGACTTGCCTAGAAATCTTGAAAATTTGCAAAACAAATATTTGATAGCCTGGAAATTTTTTTAAAAAGCCCATGAATTTGATATCGAATATTGCCCAAATTGGTCTAACCTATATGCAATTTTGAAGATCCCACAATCCTCTTTGATTTACGTCCTCGAGGATTCCCCATTCGCCCTTCAATTACAACAACTTTCATCAGCTCAATCTTGGAAGCGAATTGTAGGACATGGTGCTCTTTGTGGATCGTAAGTTTATCCTCGTGGCCGCAATGGTTTTGGGGCTTTATGCCTCACAGGCATGGCCGCTCGAGTTACACGAGCTGTCCATGCGAGAAAGACATGAACGGTGGATGGCTCGTCACGGCCGTGCGTACAAAGACGATGGTGAGAAGGAGAAGCGTTTCATGATATTCAGGAACAACGTCGAATTCATCGAGTCTTTTAACGAGAAAAATGCTAGGCCTTACAAGCTAGGCATCAATGGGTTCGCAGACCTGACCAACGATGAGTTCAAGGCCACGCGAAATGGACACAAGAGGTCGCCCTTTGTGAGTTCATCTGGTGCAAAGTCCTTCAGGTATGAAAATGTTGACCGCAGTTCCGTCTACCATGGATTGGAGACAGAAAGGAGCCGTCACACCCGTTAAGGACCAAGGGCAATGTGGTATGGCAGCAAACTTTCATGCTCGAAACCCTACTGAATCTAACAATCACCTGATTTGGTCCTTTCCATATCAATACTGACCATCTCTTTATTTTCCTCGATGTTCAGTATGCTGTTGGGCATTTTCTGTCATGGCGGCTACAGAAGGGATCCACCAGCCTACGACGGGAAACCTCTTGTCTTTATCTGTGCAAGAACTAGAGCTGTTAAACGGGTGGGTTGGGTTGGGTTTGGGTCAGTCGGGTTTGGGTCGGGTCGGGTCATTAATGGGTCGACCCAAATTGACCCATTAACCCATTTATGACCCATTTATGTCTAATGTAAATTTTTCGACCCATACCCGACCCGACCCGTATTGATAAAATATTTTCATATTTAACCAAATTTAGGAAAACTTATTCTTACGTTTTTTTTTTTTTAAGATTATATTACTAAAAACTTCAAAGCAATACAAATCCAATCAATAATTTTTCAATTTTTTATATTTTTTCAAAAAAAAATTATTTCTTATATATATTTAAAAACTAAAATAGTTTTATACATTGGACAATTTTTATAATTTTTAAAATAATTTGTGTGAAAGTGTGAAGCAAGCGAGTAAGAGATCAAGCAAGGATAAAAGAGTCATAGAAATAAGTTGGATCTAGATAAATTTGCGAAGCCAATTAACGTCAGTATTATTTTTAGGTTTTACCATTTGAAACTCGTTTATCACACATTTACCAAATATAGAAATTAAAACTTATATAATAATTATGTTCATCAAATATAAATTGAGAAATGGATTTATTACTCATTTTGACAGGTCTAATAATTGAGTCCCTCATAATTGTAGAGAATGTAAAGCCGTGTTTACACGTCATTCAAGAGATATTTTTTTTAAGAGATACTAGATTGGATTAGCTAATAGGATTTGAGGAAGCCAAATAAAGCGAAACTCATAAAAATGGATCAATCCGACAAGGACGTTTAGATCTATCCTTAATGTTTTTATATTGAGATCAAAATAACGGTGTTTAGATGATAGTCACATACAACCACTGGGATTCGCCCCAGTGGCCACCCTTCCAACATGGAAGGGGGAGGTGAGGGGTTCAAACCCCCACCTTCTCAGGGAGAGATGGGGTGGGGACGCGCAAGTTTCAGGAGTGGGTTTTGACGCCCACGCCCTGCAAGAGGCAGGGCAAAAGTCTGAGAGTGAGTGTAGAATAGGTATAGAGTAAGACTGACAAAAAAAAAAAAAGATGATAGTCACGTACAAATAGATAAATAGAAGATCAAGGGTCAAGATCTGATCCGTGTAATCCAATAATGTCCTGTTCACTCCTCTGGTTTTGGGGCCGAAGCACCGCGCCTGGGGATCAACGAACGATCCGAAATGCGTGAGGGCGATTCCCCTGTGTGGGTAATCACCAGAGAAAAGAAAAAGCCCATCAACCCCCACTTTATCTTTTGCGCTCCCCTTTCTCGTTTGCCGACAGTTAACACTCCCCGCACCACCCACACGCGGACACGCACTCACCGCGGAGACGAGACACCATAACCATATAAACCATCGGAGTTCTTCACGACAGCGGGTCCCTCATTAATCCGTGAACCCTTTGTCTCCCGATCCATCCTTTCGATCCTGAACGGGAGTTTCGGTGAGCTTGAGCTCACCCCTCGCCAAATCTGGCGAGGCTCGCCGACTTCGGGTGAGCTCGAGCTCGCCCCTCGTCGGATCTGGCGAGGCTCAAGCCTTGCCCGATGCCGGTGAGTTCGAGTCTCGCCAGATCCAGCGAGCTCAAGCTCGCCCGACACCGGCAAGCTAGAGGCTCGGCTGGCCGGTCGCCGGCCATCGCCGTGCCGGCGACGGGAGGAGGAAGAAGAAAAAAAAAAAAGAAGAAAGACAAAATAAAAAAAGAAAAAAATAATTATAATTTCGATTTTTATAAAAAAAAATTGTAAAGTTAAAGGGAGAAGAGAGAGATGGTGAGGTTTTGAGTGAAAATAAATGGGTTCATTTTTAATGAGTTGATAAATGGGTCATAAACGGGTCAGAGAGCTGACCCATTTAACATCCATATATCTTAATCTTGACCCATTAAAACCCATTATGGGTGCTTTATGAAATAAAGCTTGACCCATTAATGACCCATTTAACATAAATGGATCCATAAATGGGTTTCACAATCCATTTAACACCTCTAGCAAGAACTAGTGGATTGTGACACGAAAGGTGATGATCACGGTTGCACAGGCGGCTTCATCGATGCTGCTTTTGAGTTTATCATTGATAACCAAGGCCTGACCACTTAAGCTAATTATCCCTACGAAGCAGACGAAGGTGCTTGCGATGCGGGAAAAGCGGCATCTCCGGCTGCCAAGATCACCGGCTACGAAGATATGCCTTCTAATGACGAGTCGGCTCTTTTGCAGGCCGTTGCTAATCAACCAGTCTCGGTTGCCATCGACGCGAATGGACTTCCTTTTCAGTTCTACTCGGGGGGAGTTTTCACTGGCGACTGTCAGACCGATCTTGACCACGGTGTCACCGTAGTTGGGTACGGGACTAGCAACGATGGAACCAAATACTGTTTGGTTAAGACTTCATGGGGTGCCAGATGGGGTGAGAATGGATATATAAGGATGAAAAGAGATATCGATGCCGTGGAAGGGCTATGTGGCATTGCTATGATGGCTGATTATCCAACTGCCTAAGCGGTTCGGAAATCATCATACTTTCGCCATCATCTCAGGGCCTGCTGGACCCAAAAAGACAGAAGAATAAGAAGAGGATCGTTTTCGCACTTGGAGATGTTTTCAAATGTGTATTCCTGTGTTTTGTTGTACTTTGTGAATGTGAAAGTGTACTTCCTTATCTTGTATTTGATAAAGCTAATAATGCTGAATAGTTATTTAAAAGAAATCTTGACAAATAAATGTGAAATAAAATGATTTACTAGGAAATACTGGAAGAGAATCAAAATCAATATTGCAAAACACTAGACTTTTGCAAAAATGTGTAAGTATGCAATAGACTTAAATAGAGTGAGTTAAGCGAAGAGAAAAAAGCACACGAAATTTTATAGTGACGTCTACTCCCCCACGCTAATAGCCTATTGGTTGGATTTCACTATAGGATCAATAGAAGATTACAACTTATGAATGCAAACACTTAGTGAGACACTCTTGTTTGCATTTTCTCTCTTGACCACAAATTGCAACTCTCACAAATGAAGACAAGTAATTGGGAATATATTCAAACTTTGTAATTTTAGATTTATGTTTCCATGCATATTGACTGAATCACCTCCTTTAAATACACCTCCATGCAACACTAGCCATTGACATTCTCCAAAGGAAAATTTCAATTTTTGAAAGGGATTGTACGGCGATTAAAGACAATTTCCACTTGATTTTGGTCGTCCATACAATCAAAATCTTGATTTTCATAAGTGATGCTTCCTCATAAGGAATTTATCTTCAAGATTGATTTTGTCAATTTGTGATTGACTATTTGTATATGATAAGTAAAATCCTTAACCAAAAAACTAGTCGCTGTAGAATAGTTTCCAAATAAAGTTCATTCTGGATCTGTGTCGCAACCATGTTAAGTCTAATTTTGGAATCTTCCTCATTTTGATTTAGGAAAATTTCAAATAAGGACCCAAAGTGCTACCTTTTTTCTCAAAAGAGGACCTGAAGTGAAGTTTGTCTCAAATAAGGACTCAAAGTGCCTTCATTTTCTCAAAAGAGGATCTGGAGTGGAGTCTGTCTTAAATAAGGACACAAAGTGATCATTTAGTCTTAAAGAAGGACCTCATTTGCTGGCCGGTGAATAGCTCATCTCTGATGCATATTCCAGTAGCCTAATTAGGGATATTTTTATCCAATTTTTTTTTTTTTTTTTTTTTTTTAAATATTCGGTTGTCTTGTTCGTCCCCTGTTTGACTTCTTCTCAAGAACATCGAACTTGGGAAGGGCTGGCAAGTGTTGGCCATTGGTGAGGGCCAGCGAGAGTTGGACGCCCATCGCCGGCAGTAAGCGAGAGCCACTAAGCCCTCGCCGGCCATGGGCAAGGGCCTGCAGGCCGACCCTCACGAAATTTGGCGAGGGTGGCCTTAGCTACGGTTGGCGAGGGCCATCGAGCCCTCGGGGCTATGGGTGAGGGCTTGTAGGCCCTCACCAACCCTTATCAATGGCCGGTGAGGTGGGCGAGCCCTCGCCCAGGGTCGGCGAGGGGCGACCTCCCTCACCTCTGCCCACTGCTCCACCAACAACCTCGTCTTCTGCTAGGACTACGACTGGGATGGCTGCGTCGCTTTCTTCATCCCTTCCTCTCACCACCGCTCCCAAATCGACTACTTCTTTTGCTACCCCTTTTGTCCTCGAGGACCTTCTTGTAGGGCCTCGATTTGGATGGCCCCCCTCCCCCATGGCTAGTGAGGGCTCGATGGCCCTCGCCAGCTGTCAGCGATGGGTGTCGAGCCCTCGCTGGCCCTTACCAACGACTGGCGCTCGTTGGGCTTTTCCCAAGTCCGGTGTTCTTGATCTGGGCAAGAAGAAGTGAATAGGGGACTAAGAAGACGATAAACAGGGCAACCAAAAATGAAAAAAAATAAAAAATTAGACGAAAATACCCTAATCAGGCCACCGGAATCAGAGATGTATCTATTCACCGGCCGACGAGTGAGGTCCTTCTTTGAGACTAAATGACTACTTTGGGTCCTTTGAGACAAACTTCACTTTAGGTCCCCTTTTGAGAAAATGATGGTACTTTGGGTCTTTATTTGAGACAAACTTCACTTCAGGTCCTATTTTGAAAAAAGGATAGCACTTTGGGTCCTTATTTGAAATTTTCCCTTTTGATTTTGACACGATCTCGTTTTAGACTCATAAGAGTGGGATAAACTAAGTTTTTGATTGTTCCTCAGAAACAACTTATATCCGAACTATTCTTAAGATAGGCAAAAGAGACCAAAAGTTTTGTTAACTTCAAAATCTGATAAGAGCTTTTTCAATAGTTAATACATGAAGATAGCCGATTTCATCATAAGAACATTTTCTTCAAGTATGTCACTTTATTTCAATAATAATTGAAATTTTCAAGAAACGATTATCTTGTTGAAGCTATAAATACACTCTAGACCAATAACTTAGATTGAAGGCAGCTAATTTTAAAATTTCTTCCATTTCTCTTTTGTGCGATAAGGAGAAACTTCATTGATAAGGAACTACAATATAGGAATCTTGTTCTTTGGTTTATGGATTATAACAAGTACTTTGTGGTATATTAAGTTTCTCCATCATTTTTTTTTTATTAAAGGAAAAAGGAAAGAGATGATAAATAATTTGAAACGGGTATGTGTTTGTGCTAAATCGAACCAGGACAATCTAATAGTCAGGCGATTGAAAAAAAGATTGTTTTCTTATTCTGGCTCCAGTAGAACGTAATTAAACTTTTCGCAACATAATTTTTTCGAAGATAAACTGAATGGTGCGAGTCAATACGGGTGCGCTAGCTCCCAGGAGCAGAGTGTGAAATGGATTCTGATGAATTGACCTATACAAGAAAGGTAAGCTGCTTAAAGGAACGGTGCAAGAATTATAGGAAAATTAGTCATGTGCCAGTGAAGTAATTCCTTGCAGAACTTAAAGCAAAAACCTCAGATGCTACTAATCTCTATGCAAATGATTGATTTCTTCTCTTATTACCTAATGTCGCGACCTAATTTTTCCGGGTGTACCACCTAGAGTTTAGGTTAATGGACTACTAAGCTTTAAACTTAGCTCGGGCCCTCCTAGGCCTATACCAATTCGCGACTTAGGGTTCAAGTTTTTTTAAATATGCAGATGAATTTTATCTAGAGTCGCCACTAATCATTTTCCGATAGGCTGATTAGATACCTAAGTAAAATAACGGGAGAATTATTTTACTCCTACGAACCAGAGACTAAGGGTACGGGGACTTTGTTACGTTAGATTTTTCTAATGCCCTTTCGGTACCATTTCTTTTTATTTTTTTGAAAAATGTTTTATGCAAGCAGCTGATTTATTTTAACCTAAATTACTATCATGGAAAAGTGGTGACCACATGGGTGCTCATCCATTATTAAAACATTCAAATAAATAAATTGCATCACACAAAGCAAGCAATCATTTTTTTTGGGTTTTCTTAAAAATTAGAATTCTTTTGTAAAAATGCATTTCTTAACTAAATGACTTAATCTTATTAATATGCAAATTCTAATTAAATGGGCCTATTATGCAAACTAGTTATTATGCACCTCATGACCTAACTTCACTAATGAACAAATTCTGATTAAATGATCCTATTATGCAAACTAGTTAACATGCACCTAGTATTTTTGTATTTTTTTTTTATTGAAATTCAGAATTAATAAAAACCTTAATTAAACTATCTAAAAGGGATTTTCTAATTTATTCTAGGAATTAATTTGACTTAACCTTATAAAACTATTTTTTTTTTTAAAATGAGATAATTAAAATGTGTGAAGATTATCTAAAAAAAAAACTAATTTAGGTCCAACCCTAACTTAATTCTAAAAATGCAACCCTAAAAATATAATCCTAAGAAAATTCTAATTTACTAAACCTACATGTCTAACTTAAATCTATATATCTAAATTACTAAACTATATGCTCATGCAAGGTTTTAATTTTGTTAATTTTATGATTTTTTCAAGGCAAGTAAATATTAAATTTAAACTATCAACAAAATAAAGAATTAAAATAATCGAAAAAATGACTGTTGTCTCACGAGGTCAAATTAACGATTATCCTAACCCTAATTATCACAACAAATCAAAATAATTAAAAATCTAGTCCGAAGTCTTACGGACCAAATTAAATAATTATTGTGATTTAACAATTAAAATTCCACCAAAAAGCCCAAAAATTAATATAATTAAAAAAATAATCCGATGTCTCTCGGATTAAATTAATAATTACAATAATTCGGACGAAATCCTAACGGATAATGCCTACAAAATTTATTGACATCAAATATTACAAATTAAATAACTAAACTAGAAATGCTATCAAATGAAATAAACAAAAAAAAAATAACATAACAACTAAAAAGAGTAAAATAAACTAAACTATAAAGAAGGTAAAAAGTAAAAAAGTAAAAATAGAAACTACCTAAAGGAAAAATGCAGGGAGGACACCAGCGTAGTGGGGGTGGACGCGCGACGGCAGGGGCGCGTTCGGAGCGGGGCTCAGGTGGAGGCGCGGGTCTGGTGTTGCGGTGGTGCACGGAGGCGCGAGCGTCTGCGGTGGTCGCAGCCTCCAGGCGTCGGGCGCTGGCAGGCCGACGGTGAGCGGGCGTCGGGAAGCAGGAGGCAGAAGCGTTGATACTGGTCGCGGCTTGCAAGGGTGTCGCGCAGTGGGCGCTGATTTGCGAGCTGATCGTCTGGGACGGTGGCGCGGAGCAGGGCGTCGAGCAGCAGCAAGGAGCGGAGACCTGAAGAAGAAGACGCTCTCTTTTAATATATATATCTTTTTTCTCACGTCTATTCTCCCTCTCTCTCTCTCTCTCTCTCTCTCTGTACCCATTTCTCTCTTTGCTGCGTGTTCTTTCTTTTCCTCTGCCCCTTTGTCAGAGAAAGAAAAAGAAAACAACACCCCTTTTGTTGACTTCTTCCCTCTTTCTTTTTACGAATGTTGGCACTTCACTCTTTTTCTTTTCTGCCGTTGCTGACCTTTTTCTTTTTTTTTTTTTCCTTTTTTTGTAGCTTGTCAGAGGAGAAAGGAAAGATGGCTTTTGACGGAAAATGAACGAAGAGAGCTTGTTTCTTTTTTTTTTTTTTTTTTTTTTTCACGAATTCCCTCTCGGTCCCTTTTTTCGAATTCCTTTCACGAAACCTTTTTTTGCTCTCCGAATTTGCCTTGAGTTCACTCTCGAATTTTTTTGAAAATCGCCACACCTGTTACGAAAAATGGACTTCTCTTTTATAATGATTCCGAGCAGCTGCTTTATATGGCACTTTCTGAGTTTCCATCTCCGGTCACATTAAATCAGAGCTATAAATCAGAGCATGATTTTGCAATCAGCTCGATTTTGCTCGGATTTCTTTCATTTTGCAAAAATTCTTGCCCCTTATTCACTTGATTTCAAAATTGTTGCTGCATTTAACAAAATTCGGACATCCATCGAATTCCACATTTCCTTGCACAATTCAATCAAATCAATTTCCCCCATTTTCATTTTTTTTTAATTTGTTCAAAATGCAATTTTATTTTTCTAAAATTAGGTGTCAACACCTAAGCATAAATAAAACATAAGCAAGTATCTTGAGGGTGAGAGCTGTTTGGGGGGGGTTCAGGGCCAATGTCAAAATATGCATAGACCAAACTCAAAATCAGATTACGGTCATTGCAGAGATAAGAACACATCCCTCTAATAACCAGCCACTGTAATAAACATAAGACAGATGTGATGAGATTCGCTTACAATGAAAAAATTAATAAAAAATCTTTAAGGCACAACGGATGGAAACGGACAATTGATTACCCTTGATATCTATAAATCTAAGTTCAAGAACTTAGCGTGATTGGAGAGTCACGATACTATTATAATCCTAAGTTTTAGAAATAATGAACTAAATCAAATATAAATTTTTTTGCAATTGAAAATAGCAAACTCGATCAAAAGGTCAGAACACTGAAAACAAAGATGCAACATCTACCTAAGTTCGACAGAAAGGTAATCGCACCTGTTACAATCACGTCTAGTCGTTCTTATGATAAAAACTCCGTCTGCTTCTAGAAGAGCGATCTTATCTCGTGTCTCTACGTCAAACTCCATGTAGTTAGCCGTGAAGAACAGTACAAAAATAACATAAATGAAAGGATTGAATCCAATTTAAGTTATTCATCTTGAGAACAGCATTCAGAGATGTACGCGTCAAACTCCATGTAGTTAGCTGTCAAAAATAGTACAAAAATAACATAAATGGAAGATTTTTGCAATATAAGTTACTCACCTTAAGAGTAGCATTCAGAGATGCTGTCAGGGCCAAAGCTTGGGACAAAGCTGCTTTGTATTGAGGTGATGTTTGACTCAACATCTCTAATTATTCCTCTATAAGTTAGGGGTGATTGATTCCAGAATTGGTTGATTTCCATCTTGAAATCTAAAACTAGCAATTTGTGGAACTAGGAATTGGGAATCAGCCTCTCTCATCCATTTCGATGTTGTCTAAAACTAATGATTTCTTCTTCATCTTTGGTTTTCTCTTTTTGCTACAAGTGGGAGTTTCTTGCCATTAAAATAAACAAAACCAAATTACTAATTAGGGTTTGCTTTAGAATAAAAAAATAAAAAAATAAAGAAATCTTGGCTGGTTCGTTGGTCCGGTCTGATTCCTTATGTGGAATTGGGAATTGGGATTGGTTATTCCCAATTCCAAATTTTTAGAATTGGGAACTAGACGAGTTGGATTTAAACAAATGCACACCCGTATTAGAAGTGAACTATTTCATTCTTTTTTTTTTTTTTTTTACATATGTTTTTCTTTAGTTTTTTGGCAAAGTTGTTACCCATCTTTTTGTTATTCCCTTTAAAGCTCCTATTATTACAAAAGGAAATTAATTTGTGTATATAAATACATATATCTAAGATACATATAATAATGTCATTTATGTATTAAGAAATATTAAGTAAGTAAAATAAAATATTTATCTAAAGTGACAAACACTATTTGCGAAAAACCTCCCACGTCATTAATATACAAAAATCCACTCACAATATATATATATATATATATATATATATATATATATAATTCACGACTAAAACAAAACAGTAAAGTTCAAATTTGTACAAGATATTCTCATGAATACGTGCAACGAGTCAATTATACGTTAAAGGAAATAAAACGTAGGTTTTCATTGTAAGGGAAAGAGTACCTCCAAATACAGCTAAAGCGAAGACAAGCGCCATCGAGTATAAGATAAGGCTATATAATAGATATAAGGAGATAATTAAATGACTAACACTAATTGCAAAACCTCCAACGCCATTAATGCATAAAAATCTCCTTATGTTTTTTTTTTTTTTTTTTTTTTTTTTGGGTAAAGAAAAATCTCCTTATTGTTGTAAAATATTGCATTGCGAATATATAATAGATAAGAGATTGAGAAGAGAAAGCAAATGAATACAAGAAATAGTAGAGAAAGCAAGATGAGAGAGCTTTATTTCTAGTATCTCATTGTCGTGTTTTTGTGTGATTGTATGTTGTACATCAAAACTAAACTCCTATTTATAGGAGAACAAGAATGTACTTATCATTAATATCAATGTATCGAATGATATATGTACATGATAAGGGAGACGGACATTCATTGTATAGGGAGATGTACTTAGAACATTTGGTACAAATGTACCATAGTAAGTACATTGGATAAGATGAATATAATAGATATTCATTCATGTATTTCATAACACTCCCCCTTGAATATACATTATATTCATTATGAATATGCACCGAATGATACTGCCTCATTAGAAACCTTAAGCTGGAAAAATCCAATGGGACAAAAATCGGACAAAGGGAAAAAGAGTGCAGAGCACAAACTTTATGATTTCTCCATTTTATGGATGTATTAATTGCCTCATTAAAAACTTTAAGCCGAAAAAACCCTGTGGGAAAAAATCGGACAAAAAGAAAAGAGTGCAATGCATATATAGTTACTACTGAGGCTAATTAATCTTGTATCTTGTGAACTCGCCGCATATCAATGCATAATTCATAATATCTCCCCCTCAATTGAGCCATATAGCCACTTCTGGGAATAACCAATCTTGCATCTTGTGAACTCGCCGCATACCAATGCCATATACTAATTTCTCAAAAGTTGATGTTAGCAATAATTTGGTAAAAAGATCTGCAAGATTATTTATAGATCAAATCTGTTTAACATCAATTTGTCGACTTTTTTGGAGTTCATGAATATAGAAAAATTTCGGCGAGATATGCTTGCTTCTATCACCTTTGATATATCCTCCCTTAACTTGTGCAACACAAGCAACATTATCTTCATAAATTATAGTGGGAGAATTTGTAACCGGTATTAAACAACAAGAATTATGAATATGCGTTATAACGGATCTTAACCAAACACATTCTCTTCCAGCTTCATATAAAGCAATAATCTCAGAGTGGTTAGAAGATATAGCTACTTGCAATTGCTTCGTAGAACGCCAAGAAATAGCGGTGCCGTTATAACAAAATAAATACCCAATTTGAGAGCGAGCCTTATGTGGATCAGATTTATATCTAGCATCAGCATATCCAACTAAACCATAGTTAGTGGAATCCTTGGAATAATATAATCCCAAATCTATGGTTCCTCGGAGATAACGGAAAATATGTTTAACTCCATTCCAGTGTCTCCGAGTTGGCTCAGAACTAAAACGTGCCAATAAATTTACCGCAAAAGCGATATCTGGTTTCGTGCATTGTGCCAAGTACATTAATGCCCCAATTGCATTGAGATATGGTACTTCTGGACCAAGTTTCTCTTCATCAGATTCTCTAGGATGAAATGGGTCCTTTTGGAGATCTAGAGACCTTATAACCTTAGGGGTGCTCAATGGGTTAGCTTTGTCTATGTTGAAGCGTTTAAGTAATCTTTCAACGTATGCTGACTGATGGGTGATTATTCTATTTGCTTTATGCTCAAGCTCTAGATCAAGACAAAGTTTGGTTTTACCTAAATCTTTAACTTTAAACTCCCTTTTCAAATACTCAGCAGTTTTGGCTAACTCTTCTGGAGTTCCAATTAAATTTATATTGTCAACATAAACTGCTACAATAGCAAATCTTGTTTCTGATTTCTTAATAAACACGCATAGGCAGATATGATCATTCTTGTACATTTCCTTAATTAGGTACTCACTTAGGCGTTGATACTACATGCGACCGAATTGCTTTAACCCGTACAAGGATCTTTGCAATTTTATTGAGAATAAATTGTGGGGAGTGAATGCTTCAGGCATTTTGAATTCTTTGGGAATTTTGATATAAATATCAGAGTCTAATGAGCCATATAAATATGCCGTCACAATGTCTATAAGACGCATATCCAATCTTTTAGAGATTACTAGGCTAATGAGAAAATGAAATGTAATCATATCCATCACAGGTGAATATGTCTCATCATAATCAATCCCAGGTCTCTGGGAAAATCCTTGGGCAACGAGTCAAGCTTTATACCTGACAACCTTATTTTTCTCATTTCGTTTTTGGATAAATACTCATTTATATCCAACGGGCTTTACATTATCGGGGATACGAGTTATAGGTCCAAAAACCTCTCGTCTAGTTAGGGAAGCTAATTCAGCCTTAATTGCTTCCTCTCACTTAGGCCAATCTTACCTTTGACGGCATTCAATAATAGATTGTGGCTCACAATCATCATCCATAATTTTATGAGCAACTGAGAATGCAAAAACATCATTAATGATGATCTTATTTCGATCCCAAGTCTCATTACAATATGTAATGGAATTCTCAATATTCCTAGGGTTGGTGTTCTTTTCATGGGTTTGCGCCTCTTCAGGGGCAATAAACTCTTTGGGAGCAAGCACAACGCTAGGCTCTTCTGAAGCGGATTCTTGATTCTTTCCCCTTCGTTTTCGAGGAGCAGTATCTTTTGATCCTATTGGTCTACCACACTTCAAGTGCGGGGGATTTTGATCTATTTTAGCCTGTCCTTCTGGAACAGCTATCCTAACTGGAGCATTTGCAGCTGGAATATGAGACTTCGTTACCTTAGTAGCATCATTAAATCCATTAGGAAGTCTGTTGGCCATAGCCTATAAATGGATTATGTGATGCACCTCATTTTCACATTCAGGAATCCTTAGGTCTAATTGAGATAAATTTTTCTCAGTCTAGAAGAAAACCTTAACTGGTTTTTGTTTTGCAGTTATGGAAGTTGTAGGTATTCCAATTGATGGAAACCTAGTCTCATCGAAATGACAAGCTGCAAATTTGGCAGTAAAAAGATCACCAGTAGTTGGTTCCAAGAACCTAATAATAGATGGTGAATTAAACCCAACATAAATACACAAACAGCGTTGGGGATCCATTTTCGTTCTTTTAGGCGGTGCTACAAGCACTTGTACAGCACAATCAAAGGTGCATAGATATGAAATATCTGGTTTATAACCAAGAACCATTTGAAGGGGAGATTATAAAAGACTAGTAGTGGGGCGTAATCTTATTAGAGCTGCCGCATGCAAAACTGCATGACCCCATGCTTCATCGTTAAGATTCGTTCTCAATAATAGAGTGCGGGCAATGATTTGTATACGTTTAATCAAGGATTCTGCGAATCCATTTTGAGTATGAACAAATGCAACCGAGTGCTCAACCTCGATTTCGAGTGAAGCACAATATGTATCAAAACTCTTTGATGTAAATTCACCAGCATTATCCATCTTTATGCTCTTAATTGGATGATCAGGGAATTGTGTCCGGAGCTTTATAATCTGTGCAAGTAAACGTGCAAATGTGACATTGCATGTAGATAATAGGCAAACATGGGACCATCTACAAGATGCGTCCACTAATACCATAAAATATCGAAATGGTCCACTTAGTGGTTGTATTGGTCCACAAATATCACCCTGAATTCTTTGCAGGAATAAATGAGATTCAAGATTAACCTTTGTTATAGAAGGTTTGATAATGAGCTTTCCTTGTGAACAAGCTTCACAATTATAATCTTTGGACAAAAATACCCTTATATCCTTTAAAGAATGCCCTTTTATATTTTAAATTATCCTATGCATCATTGAAGCGCCGGGATGACCAAGGCGATTATGCCACAGTCCAAATTGATCAGGGTTTACCAATCTCCAGGATGTGGTGGCGTAGCTTTCAACAGCCTTAATCATGACACAATACAAACTCATAGAAGAAGCTTCCAGCTTCTCATGGATGGTCTTCAGGCCCATCTTATAAGAGGAAATGCCAATATATTCCTCATCTTGCTCATAAATAGTCTCAATATGGTACCCATTACGGCGTACATTTTTGAAACTAAGCAAATTCATTTTTTATCTAATGCTTAGAAATGCATTCTCAATATGCAGGACTGTGCCATTTGGCAAGATAATTGTGGCATTTCAAAACCATCAATAATCAAAACAGGACCTGATATTGTATGGATTTGTGCCTTATGCAATGTCATACTCGAGAAAAAGTGTCTACTACGAAACATAGTATGTGCTGTTACACTATCAAGCAAACAAATATCTCCATTTTTTTTCGGTATTTTTCATTTGCATTTATGTTGACAACTTCAGGTGTCAAGTATCATAAAATTTGCATATTAGTTATATAGTCAAATAAAATTTCAAAATAAATATTATATAAGATTCATAAGCATTTCATAACCATATGAAAGAATAATAAAAAGTAATACATTTAAAGCGAAAACAATATAAAATTTGAAGTTCAAATTATTATCTACCAACTTGATGCCTCATCAAAGTAATCAAAGATCTTCAAAGAAATCAAAGACATCCAAGGATGCATTTGCTACTTCAGGAGCAAGAGGAGTACCACCAACGGAGATATTGTTGGCCTCAACAGTGGTTATGGCAGTAGGATTGATTTCAATGGCATGAGATTCACCACGCTTGCCCGTATTCTTTAAAGATGCCTGGTATAGATCGACAAAATGTTTTGGCGTACGACAGGTATGTGACCAGTGCCCAGTCATGCCACAACGATGACAAATACTTTCATTAATCACCTTCTTTGGCTTCTTTTCTTTGCCATGATTCAGGCCAAAGTTTGATTTTCTAGGGCGGTTAAATTTCTTGCCATCCCTTCTAGGGTTATGTTCTTGCCTGCGCTTATAGCCCTTAAAATGGCCAGTATTTTTCTCAAAATTAGCATGTGCTTCAGACAATGCTTTTGAGCCAGTAGGTCTAAGATCATGATTTTTGAGCAACAATTCATTAGTTTGCTCGGCAGTAAGAAGCACATAAATTAATTCAGAGTATGTGGCAAACTGACGTTGCCGATATTGCTATTGCAATATAATATTTGAAGTATGAAAGGTGGAGAAAGTTTTCTCTAACAATTCCACATCAGCAAGTTTGATACCGCATAACTCAAGCCGAGAAACAATGTCAAATAAAGTGGAATTATATTCAGACATTGATTTAAAATCTTGCAGTTTGAGATTTTGCCAATCATATTGTGGTTGAGGGTGGATAACAGTCTTGGTATGATCATAACTATCCTTTAACCTCATCGACAAGATATGAGGGTCTCGAACGAATAAATATTGAGTCTGTAGGCTCTCATGCAAATGATGGCAAATAAAAATTAGTGCATTTGCTTTATCCTTTTCATTTGAGGTTCCATCCTCTATAATTGTATTAGCGAGACCTTGCCCTTGGAGGTGCATTTTCATGTCAAGGCACCATAATAGATAATTCTTTCCACTCATTTCCAGGATGTGGAATTTGGGCTTTTCAATATTTGCCATAATTCTTGCAAAAATAAATCCTTAAATTAATTAAAAGGATTTCCAAATATCCATCGCTACTTCAGGAGCAGAAGGATATTTTTAGCTTTGAAATTTGGTTTCGGGCCAATAAAAATGAAAAATTGATAGAAGAAGATGAAGTATAAGTTGATTAATAAAAGAATACCCACCTTGCAAAATGTACTTACTCAATCGGTAGATCCTCGTGCTTGTAAAAATTACTTACTCAGTCGGTAGATCTTCGTGTTGATAATGTGTTGTAAAATATTGCGTTGCGAATATATAATAGATAAGAGATTGAGAAGAGAAAGCAAATGAACACCAGAAATAGTAGAGAAAGCAAGATGAGAAAGCTTTATTTCTAGTATCTCACTATCATGTTTCTGTGTGATTATATGTTGTACATCAAAACTAAACTCCTATTTATAGGATAACAAAAATGTACTTATCATTAATATAAATGTATCAAATGATACATGTACAAGATAAGGGAGACGAACGTTCATTGTATAGAGAGATGTACTTAGAACATTTGGTACAAATATACCATAATAAGTACATTGGATAAGATGAATATAATGAATATTCATTCATGTATTTCATTCATTCATGTATTTCATAACACTTATGTTTATATAGGTTAATGCGAAGAACGCTAAATTATAGGGAAATCAATGAAGAATGAGACAAAATAAAGGGAATGTAACCAACGCTTTAATTGAAATCAAAAGAGAGTTACAAAAACTTGATGGGGCTGTGTGAGACGGGATAATTCAAAGAAAGGCAACTTGTACAAATATGCTCACATTGAAAAGGGTTTTACTAGCATAATAGTCTTTGAAATAATCATTAAAAACTTAACTTTGGAAGTAAAACCAAAATGGAAAGTGTTCGCTTAGAAAGGAAAAGCTTCAGACGAAAGTTTGATAGAGTTTTCGCATATGTTGAGCACTTCTTTTTAGAAGAATTACAAAAAAAGTCTTAATCTATTGTGATTGTGACGGTTCAATAGTAATTTTTTTAATCAACTCAGTACTAAATATTTTGTGATTGTATCAATTCAGCTCATCTGATCAATTTTGGTCTGCCGTCCAGTTGATGTTGACATAAACAATTTTTAATAGTACTTTTTTTTCAAAATTTTTACTGATTTTTTTTATTTTTCCTTTTCCTTATCTTTTTCCTTTTTTCTTTTTACTTTATTTCTTCCTTCTTTACTTTTTTTCCCCATAGTGGCCAATGAGCCGCTCCATAGTCTTGCTGGTATTGAGGGGAAAAAGGGGAAAAAAAAAAAAAAGAAAGGAAAAGGAAAAAGAAAAAATAATAATAAAATATAAAATATTATTAAAAATCATCAATAATAGCGTTGTTCGGGCCGGCCATAATACCAATTCGAAAAGCTGATTCGAAGTATTTATTTATTTATTTATTTTTGGTGAAGGCTGATTCGAAATATTATTATGTGGTCAAGTCACGAAACCCATTCAAGATATATATATATATATATATTCAATCTTAGGGTCATTTTCTGTTTTTTTAATCAACTATCCATCTATATATTTCCGACCCGTTTGTAATTGCACTTTGCTAACTTCCGATTATCTCCACTAATTAGGGTTGCACAAGGTTTTGTTCGAGGAGGGCAGTTCCTATAATTGACCCGAAATTATATTGAGATAATTCTTTTTTAACTTTTTTAAGCATGGTTATGACTCTGAGCGTCATTTTTGCTAGTTGTTTTCAATTGCTGCGATCGTTATCATTGCCGGCGACGCCTTACCAATCCCGTGCACCTGGAAGTCAACCGTGTACAAGAATTCTTTTAGAAAGGCCAACTTATCACGTCAGGTCCAACACAAAAGGAAATGTCATCTATATATACCCCAACTTAAGTTCTCTTTTATTCGTCATCATACATATCTCCAAGAAATAATTTAAACCGCAGACCACCATCTGTAATTGGTGTTGAAGCAATGGCTTTATCGCTTGCAGGAAAATTCTCTCTTTACTTGGTGCTAATGTTGGCTTCATGGGTTTTGCACGCAGCGTCTCGTACATCACCTGAAGCTTCCATTCAGCAGAAGTATGAGCAATGGATGGCTTAGCATGGACGCATTTATGCAGACAGTGAAAATAAGAGCAAGCGTCTTGAGATTTTTGCAGACAATTTGCGGTTCATCGAAGTCTTCAATCATGCGGGAAATCGCACTTTCAAGCTTGGCTTGAACGCGTTCTCAGACCGAACCGTCTAGGAATTCCTTCAGATTAGTACTGGACTGTTGTTGCCACCGACTGCCCACTCAAGAACGACGTCGTTCATGCATGCAAACATTACCCACATCTGCCATAGCATGGATTGGGTGGAGCCGTAAATGCTATAAAAGATCAAGGTCAATGTAATGAGAGTTAGAAAACGTTACTTTTTGTACTTCCGTCACCTGCATGCGTACCAGACTCAAATCGAGTAAGATGAAAAGTGTCATATGAGGAAGTAATAGAATCATCTTACAGGGATATAAATAGAATAAACTCGAATATCATCGATCCTTAGGACGACGATGTCCCAAGTTGTCGTAGGAATATCTAGAGGGGTAACAGGGTTCCTCCAAATGCCTAGAGGTTGTAATGTGATTCCCCAGATGTCCTCATGTGCCGGATGGGTGCAAGGTGCTCGGGGGGTAACAGGGTTCCTCAGAAAATGGTGGCAACTAATTCACAGCTAATATGATTATTGGCATTTTCAGATTTTAATTGAACTTTACTGGTTTACTGGTATTGAAAAAAAAGTTTTGCACTCGTTATTCTGATTTTGAAAAAGGTTTTCAAACAAGTTGATTTTAAAACGGTTTCTATATTTTATATCAAAACTCCATTGCATGTGCCGTTATTAACATGCGTAACGTGGATTGATTGCTTGTTACTGGCAGAGTTTATACTCGCTTTCAGTGGATTGTCATTTTCAGATCAGTAGACATGCCTTTGTTACTTATGTCCCCCATGACCTTCTATGGTGCCCTGGTAGATTTCACATGGCACTAGACTGAGCTACACGATCGCGACTTTCCTGATGACACCTTCATCCGGATCATCACGATCCTGACAATCAATGTCGGCCTCCCATTGGGCTTAGTGTTGATTGGGCTCATTGTAGTCTATGCCTGAATCAGCGAACGTCTAATGGGACCACTCCCACTCCCATACGGTGATGACGATGGAGATAGCAGGGTCGAGTAGGATGAGCGCTGGAGGACAAGGATAGCATGTTTTTGGAAAGATTAGGTAGTGGGGTTTGGGACATGTAGGCAATCTTGTAAATAGATGGTATCATGGTCGGAGTGGTACATTTGGTGAAATTTGGTACAGTCCGGAGTATGAGCATTTTGGTTGATCCCCAGTATACCCGATCTAGGTTGCCAAAAGTACATCAATAAGAAGGAAATGAAGTTGTCTGGTTTACCTTTCTGCATACACTCTTTGAATTTCATATTTTTTGGGTTAGTAGTGGTCTAAATATGTTTCTACATGCTTAAAAAATGAAAAGAGTTGAATAATCACATTAGCCGTGACTTACTGAGCATGGTTATGATGGTGTCATTTTGCTAATTGTTTTCAATTGCTGCGCTCGTCATCATTCGTCCTCACCAATCCTCCGCACCTGGAAGTCAACCATGTAAAAAAATTCTTTTAGAAAGGGCAACTTATCATTTCATCTCCAACACAAAATGATCTTGTGCCACAACTTAAAGAAAATATCATCTATATTACCCCACTCGATCTTTTCTTCATCATCATACAAATCCCAGAGAAATAGTTTAAACCGCAGATCACCATCTGTAATTGGTGTTGAAGCAATGGCTTTATCACTTGCGGGAAAATTCTATCTTTGCTTGGTACTAATCTTGGCTTCATGGGCTTTGCATGCAGCGTTTCGTACATTACATGAAGCTTCCATACAGCAGAAGCATGAGCAATGGATGGCTAAGCATGGACGCATCTATGCAGACAGTGAAGAGAAGGGCAAGCGTCTTGAGATTTTCACAAACAATTTGCGGTTCATCGAAGACTCCAATCGCGCAGGGAATTGCACTTTCAAGCTTGGCTTGAACGCGTTCTCGGACAAAACCGTCGAGGAATTCCTTCATAGTACTGGACTGTCGTTGCCACCGACTCCCCGCCCAAGAACAACGTCGTTCATGCATGCAAACATTACCCACATCCCCCGTTGCATAGATTGGGTGGCAAAAGGAGCCGTAAATGCTATAAAAAATCAAGGTCGATGTGGTAAGAGTTAGAAAACCTTACTTTTTGTGCTTCCATTATATGTCACGACTCAAATTGAGTAAGATGAGAAATATCATGTGAGGAAGTAATAGAATGATATTACAGGGATATGAAATAGAATAAACACGAATATTATCTCTAATCCATTAGCCAAGAATCATTATATTTCCTGCTCAAATTGCATTATGGCACCGTTGATGGATGTGCAGGCTCTTGCTGGGCCTTCTCAGCGGTAGCGGCAATAGAATCAATTACCCAGATCAAGACTGGTAAGTTACTGGAAGTTTCGGAGCAACAATTGGTAGACTGTTCTATCAAAAACTCTGGCTGCCGCGGTGGTTGGATGGACACCGCCTTTGACTACATAATACAAAATGGAGGCATCACCTCTGAAACTAAATATCCCTACAATGCAACGGACGGAACATGCCATGTTCACACGCCGTCCTTGAGCGTGGCCAAAATTGTGGGTTATGAGGATGTCCCTGCCAACAATGAGGGAGAGATCTTGAAGGCCGTGGCGATGCAACCGGTCTCGGTCACCATCGATGGCAGCGGGCGGGAATTCCAATCGTACTCGAGTGGCGTTTTCAACGGGAACTGTGGGACAGCGCAGACCCATGCTGTTGCGATTGTAGGCTATGGAGCAGCCAGGGATTGCACCAAATATTGGAAGATCAGGAACTCATGGGGGAAGACGTGGGGCGAAGCTGGCTACATGCGGATTCAAAGAGATTATGCTCAACCAGAAGGATTATGTGGAATTGCGATGCATGCTTCTTATCCTATTGTCTAATTAACTTCCATTAGAAATTAACAGTGTTGAATTGATGCGTTAATGTCGCGCAAATGCAATGCCTCTTTGGTACTCCATAGATTGGGATTATATGACGAAGTAATCTATCATGGAAGTTTGTTAAGTAATCTATTGTTACCCATTGTAAAAGTTATGCCTATTTTACAGGCCATTGACGTTGAGATCAGAGGAGAGTTTTGACTAGCAGAATCTGACGAAAGTCTGAAAATGTTCGCGCCATTTCTTGGTAGCATAATCACCATAATAACAAAATGAAATGCTTATACAAAAAGCATATTTCATGCAACTGGCAGTGGTGTAATTAGATGATTTAGTCGCGGTCTTTTTTACGAGGTCGACTTTTGGCGAATCTGTTTTGTAGACACTTGTGATATGACTGGTCGCTTCATCAAATCTGCGCACAATCTGCGGTGCGCAGGAGATAGCTTTAGAGGTAATGTTGACTTGGGACCAACAATCCTTATTCGTTGCAGGTTCTTCCAAACATTTACCTTGTGCAATGTTAGAAAATTCATTTAAATTGATTAACCTATGAAACTTCTATAATATGAAGTAGTCGGAACTAACTTATTAGGATCGGTTGGAAACCAAGTATGTGATTCTCAATTCCCACACAACCAGAAATTTAAGTCAAGAACTTGATTCCATGCTCTCTTGGTATCTAATTTGATTTATTTGTTAACTAATTATCCACGCAATCTTTTTAGCAAATTATAAGCCCTAAAGTTTTCATCTGCTAAGCGTCCATGCAAAATTTTTTTTTCCCGTGTCTATTATGATCCTAAAAATGTAGTCTAACCATTTAAATAGAACAAGCAAACATGACACAAAAGCAATATATAAAAGTCACAAATAATTCATTAGAACAGTAACAAAAGATCAATTAAAAGATAGAGTGCACTACCGTAATCTAATATAAGCTCAAAAATATAGCATGACATTGCTATTAAACTCTGGGATAATAACCACTGGAATTCGCTCCAGTGGCCACCCTCGCAACATGGAAAGGGGAGGTGTGGGGTTCAAACCCCCACCTTCTCAGGGAGGGATGAGGTGGGGACGCGCAAGTTTCAGGAGTGGGTTTCAACGCCCACGCCCTGCAAGAGGCAGGGCAAAAGTCTGAGAGTGAGTGTAGAATAAGTATAGAGTATGACTGACCAAAAAAACTCTAGGACAATAACTCCCACGAGCTAAGTTTAAATTGAGTCTAGTTTCTTATTTGAAGGATCAAACTATCTCCGCCTAAACTATATCTAAGGTAACTACAAAAACCCCTAAACAATAGGTTAAGTTAAATAAATGAAACTAAGCTACATTTAGTACTATAACAAAACATCCTAATCGAGACTTGCTTCTAATCTATCTTCTGATTTTTAAATCTTTTGAATTTATTTATTTTTTATTAATAAAAAGAAAATCATCTCTATATTCTGGGCTGGGCTCTTGGGCCCCGTCCGAATGTAGGTCTGATGTGGCTCCACGTGTCTAGGCCGAAGACACAATTGGGCTTCTTTATCAAACCCACTCTCATGCAAGCTAAGCCCAAGCCAAATACACCCTTGTTAAGCCCATTTCCTGTTAAGACTGCACTAAACCCCAATCTAGGCCTTTTTTATGACTATGTGACATCCCGAATTTTCTTGAATTTATTTTCAGTCAATTGAACCGGGCGATTCATCTATGCGTGTAGTCGTCCTTCTGAGTTGGCCACTCACGTGAGGACTGGTCTATTGAGTGAAGCAATTAAGGGATTTTGATGTGTCAGGCTCGGGGACTGATCACCCTCGGGTTGGATGCAAGAAAATTTCCCGAAAGCTACTCGAGTGGATCGGGCGTCGTTTGAAATCGCAATGATTGAATTTAACCGTGAAAATTGAAATTGAAATTAAAAATTGGAGGCCCGGTTATGTCACAAGTCTTAAAAGGATCTTGGATTAATTTTATGGATTTTAATTGGACTTAATTAGAAGAGAATTGAATGAGAAAATTTAAGGAATTAAGCGCCTAAGGAATTGGACCCCGGCGGAAAGTTAATTGGACCTATTGAATTAAGTTGTGGAAGGGAGATAGTGGAGGATGATGTCACGGCGATGACCTCATAGTGAGGTGGCTAGGATTGTTGAGAGTGTGACAAGTGGAAGGAGGGGATTGGCCCATGGAAAGGGAAGTGTCAACATCATCTTCAACCTCTAGACTAGGAGAGAGAAAAAGAGAAGAAAAGAAAAAGAAAAAAAAACAGCAGCCCCCCCGTCCGTCGCCCCCCCGGTCGACCGCGCCCCTCGCTCGCGCCAGCCACTCGCCTCCTCGCTGTCCGCCGTGCCGCGCCGAGTAGCCGTCGTCGTGCCGTCCGCCTCCGCTCGCCGCGCCGTCACGCCACCGCCTCGCCCGCAGCTCGCCGCCCGTCCGTCCGCCCCCATCTCCGCACGCCTCCGTCTCCGTCCACCGTCGCCAGCCGCCGCCACCAACCCGAACCGCTCCCCCCGCCTCTTCTCGCCCAGCCACCACCACTCAGCCCCCTCGCCGGCCACCGTCCAGCAGCCATTTTTCAATGGGTTTCCAGCCACTTCGAGGGCTGTTTTGACCCCCTTCCCGACCCCGGACGCGAGACCGCCTTTGGGGAAAGTCGATCCCGGCGTCGCCCTCTTCGATTTGAGCTAAGCGGCGTCCAAATTCGTGAGTTTATCTCACTAATCCTTGATTAGATAGTTAATTATGCCCTAAGTATATTTAGTTTAAATTAAGCATGTTTAGGTGGATAGATTAGATTATTTTATTATAAGTTGGATTAAGGAATTGATTTAAGTTTAATTGGATTTAATTAAGGTTAAAAGTGATTTGTTTAAAGTTAAGTGGTGATGTGACATAATTGAAATTTAATTTAGATTTATTTAATTATTGGAAATTCGGCTGATTTAAAATAATATTAAAATATTTCGAAATTAATTAAATATTATTATTAAAAAACGAAAAAATTTATTTTTAGCCCCTAGGTTGCTCGAATTTTGTGCTGATCATTTGTTGTGATGTTAGAATTTAAATTTGATGCTTGATTGGTGGTGAATTGAGTGTGATTGCATTTTTTAGGGGTTATGTGTAGAAATTCCAAGTGTAGGAATTGTTGGGAATTTGGTCGGGATTGACCGCCTATTAGAGGCCGTGCCTAGTGAGGCCGTGATAAACCACCTATTAGAGGTCGTGCTTTTGGGGCCGTGATGAACCACCTACGAGAGGCCGTGCCTAGTGAGGCCGTGATGAACCACCTTTTAGAGGTCGTGCCTTTGGGGTTGTGATGAACTGCCTACTAGAGGCCGTGCCTATCGAGGCCATGTTTGACCACTTTATTAAAGGTCGTGCCACGTGGGGCCGTGATTACCACCGATGGTTGAGTCTACCCTTAGGGTCGTGGTTATTGATTTGATTGAATGACATGTAATCGGCCGAGTCAATTGATCGCTGAGATGATCCAAGTGGTTGATTGGTTGATGATGTGATTGTGCCTTGGTTTATTCAATTGTCACTTTTGCATGCGATTGAATGATATGAATTATACTAACCTGTAGGCGCGGACTATTGCGAGGTAAGTCTTCTCGATGTGTGGCTAGGTCATGCTGGGGTGTATTTTCTTTCTAATAGGGGCTTAGGAGGGGTGAACTTGCTGAGACAATGTCTCACCCCGTTGTGGGAAAAATATTTTAGGGCCGTAGATGGCGGTACCAGTGGAGGATGGTGGACTGCCGGTGCAGTTGTTTAGGGAGTCGCAGAGCTTGAAGATGGGGGATCGACAATCGAGTCCGACTAGTAGCTTTAGGACTGTTTCTTCTTTTTGGTAGATCGACCCCTAGTGTGCAGTCTGACCCCTTTTTGATGCACATAGACTCTGACTCATTTTGGTTGTACGTAAACTCTGGTTGATTTTATGACAGTATGTTGGTTTGTATTAAATTGATTTTATTCCTGCTGTTCTATCCCGCTTTTAATTTCTTAGGGGTTCTTAATACGTTCCGCATGCGCTTATTAAATTAATTTGGGTCGGCGACACTACCTGGGAATGTCGCAATTCCACGACCATGGCGGGTTGTTCACGTGTCTCGGAGTTCGGGGCGTGACAACTACGTCCAGCCCATACTAAGCCCATCATCTATCATAACAACTCGAATCCCACCTTAATTCCGTGATCTAAGGTTATATATGTTTCGTAGGGAATGAATAATTTAGAAAATATTTTTCTAAAAATAATCACTTATATCGCTTGATAAAATTAATCAAAGAAAAATATTTTCATTGTCGATAATGATTTATATCTGAACATTTTCGTGGATGATGGAGATAATTTTAGTTCATTTATTTTGTAAGTGATACAGGCAGATTTTTTAAGAAAATATTTTTCAAATCATTCATTTTTTACTAAATAAACTTAGTCCAACGCTCTCTTTTCTTTCTTTTTTTACATCATTTTTTACCTTTTTCTTTTTGAGAACGACAGCTTTTTTGTTGTAAACCTAAAACTTCTAACGATACAGCATGCTTAAAGCATCATCTATGATCGATATTTCCGGACATTAAAACGTGACCATCAACGCCGTATATCTCCAGTGACTTGAGCGCCACCGCAGTCCACCGGCCATGTGTATCAAAAATCGGTGCATATACTCCTCAATCCAAGAGCATCATGTGTATGCTTCTCGGTCGATCCAGAGTTCTGGTTGTAGTCAGTTGCCAAACTCAAAGAGAAGGTCCAGGAATGTGTCGTTAATGAAGACCAACACTAGCAACGAGGCTTTCGACAAGTTCAACCTCTTCGACGTACTCAGATCTGAAAGTAGAGCCAAGCTGAGGAAATTTGCCGAGGCTACCTTAGTCAGTAATGTCACCGAGAACAAAGGAAAACAAGAGATTTAAGCCGGGAAAATTGTCCAAAAAGTCCTAAACCTATTGCATTTTTACCAATTCAGTTATAAATCTTTTCTTTTTTCCTGCCAATTGAGTCCTAAACATTTTATAATTGTGCCAATTCAGTCTATCCGGCCAAAATTGGCCGGTTGGAGCTAACGTGGACACCAGCCGGAGACAGTTGGCAGGTGAACGATTTTTTAATATATATATATATATATATATTTTTTTTTTTTGAATTTTTTTTTTCACCTTTTTTCCTTCCTCGGCCGGTCTGGCGCTGGCCGGCCAGAGGCGAGGGCCGGTGAGGCTCACCCCCACCGACCACTAGCGAAGGCGAGCCTCGCCCAGCGATGGAGACCGCTCTCGCCCAACCGAGGCGAGGCTCGGCCTCGCCCAACCATGGTGAGGTCGCTAGATGTGGCGAGGCTCGACCTCGCCATGGCTGGGCGAGGCTAAGCCTCGCCTTGGTTAGGTGACGGCGGCCTCGCCGTTGTTGGGCAAGGCTTGTCTTCGCCCGGTGGCCGGTGGGGGCGAGCCTCGCCAGTGACCGACGAGGCTGACCTCACTGGCCCTCGCCTTTGGCCGGCCAGAGGAAGAGGAAGGTGGAAAAAAAGAAGATAAAAATTCGAAAACAAATATAAAAAATATTAAAAAATTGTTCGCCAGCCAGCTGTCTCCGGTCGGCATCCACTTCGGCTCGGGTCGGCCAATTTTGGCCAAATGGATTGAATTGACATAATTATAAAACGTTTATGACTCAATTGGTAGAAAAAAAAAGTTTAGGACTGAATTGGCAAAAATGCAATAGATTTATGACTTTTTGGACAATTTTCCCGAGTTAAGCTTGGCTGTGAAAAGTATATGACATGGATCAGTGACGTTCGACGACATCGGAAAGATGATGAGAAAGTGAGAAAAGCTTTGTGGAAATTTCTCAAACTCCTTTTTCCGAGAATAAATTTTTTGAGAATTCTGTCAACTCTCCCTCGGTTGTGTTTCTCAGATGGTTGGCAACGGGAGGTTCGACGATGGCTGGTGATGATCAGAATTGTTGAATTCGGACGCAGATTTGTGGTGAAGAAGCTTCTGTAACGTAGAGGATCGACGCTACGTGTTTTTATTCACTCCCTTCTGAGACGAACTCAAAAAATAAACTTATATCTGGAATTTTCGTAATCAATTAGAAGAGAGGGTAAAAGCGTGAAAGAAGCTCGACTGGTGGGGACGAGCATCCATGCTCTCATCCATTACGGCTGAGTCTGTGGCGGCTACCGAGGGAGATTTGACGGCGGATGCTGCTGATCGAAGACGGAAGACGATTGATTGATGGTGATGGAGCCGAAAGGGAAAGACAATAGTTCCGGCAAATCGACTGCCGTGAGAGATGTCTCAGGTCTGTCACTCTCTTCTCCTTTCTAACCATTACCCCGTGAACGTAAGAATGCCGGCTATATATGGTGCTTTAAAGATCCGCTCCCTCTTTTCGATAAGGAAAAAGACTAGGCTTTATTCTTACAACTTATGAGTGTTAATAGCCTATTAGTTGGATTTCACTATAGGATCAATAGAAGATTACAACTTATGAATGCAAACACTCAGTGAGACACTCTTGTTTGCGTTTTCTCTCTTGACCATAATTTGCAACTCTCACAAATGAAGACAAGTAATTGAGAATATATTCAAACTTTGGAATTTTAGATTTATGTTCCCATACATCTTGACTGAATGACCTCCTTTAAATACACCCCCATGCAACACTAGCCATTGACATTCTCCAAAGGAAATTCTTCAATTTTTGAAAGGGATTGTATGGCGATTAAAGATAATTTCCACTTGATTTTGGTCATCCATACAATCAAAATCTTGATTTTCATAAGTGATGCTTCCTCATATGGAATTTATCTTCAAGATTGATTTTGTCAATTTGTGATTGACTTTTTGTATATGATAAGTAAAATCCTTAACCAAAAAACTAGTCGTTGTACATTAGTTTCCAAATAAAGTTCATTATGGATCTGTGTTGCAACCAGTTAAGTCTAATTTTGGAATCTTCCTCATTTTGATTTTGACACGATCTCGTTTTAGACTCATAAGAGTGGGATAAACTAAGTTTTTGATTATTCCTCATAAACAACTTACATCCGAACTATTCTTAAAATAGGCAAAAGAGCCCAAAAGTTTTGTTAACTTCAAAATCCGATAAGAGTTTTTTCAATAGTTTATACATGAAGACAGCCGATTTCATCATAAGAACATTTTCTTCAAGAATGTCACTTTATTTCAGTAATAATTGAAATTTTCAAGAAACGATTATCTTGTTGAGGCTATAAATACACTCTAGACCAACAACTTAGATTGAAGGCAGCTAATTTTAAAATTTCTTCCATTTCTCTTTTGTGCAATAAGGAGAAATTTCATTGATAAGGGACTACAATATAGGAATCTCAGTCCAGAAGGAGTTCCGCGATTGTGCTTTGGGTACCTTGTTCTTTGGTTTGTGGATTATAACAAGTACTTTGTGGTATATTAAGTTTCTCCATCATTTTTTTTTATTAAAGGAAAAAGGAAAGAGAGGATAAATAATTTGAAACGGGTACGTGTTTGTGCTAAATCGAACCAAGACAATCTAATAGTCAGGCGATTGAAAAAAATATTGTTTTTCTTATTCTGGCTCCAGTAGAACGTAATTAAACTTTTCGCAACATAATTTTTTCGAAGATAAACTGAATGGTGCGAGTCAACAAGGGTGCGCCAGCTCCCAGGAGCAGAGTGTGAAATGGATTCTGATGAATCGACCTAAATTACAAGAAAGGTAAGCTGCTTAAAGGAACGGTGCAAGAATTAAAGGGAAGTAATTCCTTGCAGAACTTAAAGCAAAAACCTCAGATGCTACTAATCTCTATGCAAATGATTGATTTCTTCTATTATTACCTAAGCATAAATAAAACATTAGCAAGTATCTTGAGGGAGAGAGCTGTTTGGGGGTTCAGGGCCAATGTCAAAATATGCATAGACCAAACTCAAAATCAGATTAGGGTCATTGCAGAGATAAGAACACATCCCTCTAATTACCAGCCACTGCAATAAACATAAGACAGATGTGATGAAATTTGCTTACAACGAAAAAATTAATAAAAAATCTTTAAGGCACAACGGATGGAAATGGACAAATGATTACCCTCGATATCTATAAACCTAAGTTCAAGAACTTAGCGTGATTGGAGAGTCACAATACTATTATAATCCTAAGTTTTAGAAATAATGAACTAAATCAAATATAAATTTTTTGCAATTGAAAATAGCAAACTCGATCAAAAAGTCAGAACACTGAAAACAAAGATGCAACATCTACCTAAGTTCGACAGAAAGGTAATCGCACCTGTTACAATCACGTCCAATCTTTCTTATGATAAAAACTCCGTCTGCTTCTAGAAGAGCGATCTTATCTCGTGTCTCTACGTCAAACTCCATGTAGTTAGCCGTGAAGAACAGTACAAAAATAACATAAATGAAAGGATTGAATCCAATTTAAGTTATTCACCTTGAGAACAGCATTCAGAGATGTACGCGTCAAACTCCATGTAGTTAGCTGTCAAAAATAGTACAAAAATAACATAAATGGAAGATTTTTGCAATATAAGTTATTCACCTTAAGAGCAGCATTCAGAGATGCTGTCAGGGCCAAAGCTTGGGACAAAGCTGCTTTGTATTGAGGTGATGTTTGACTCAACATCTCTAATTATTCCTCTATAAATTAGGGGTGATTGATTCTAGAATTGGTCGATTTCCACCTTGAAATCTAAAACTAGCAATTTGTGGAACCAGGAATTGGGAATCAACCTATCTAATCCATTTCGACATTGTCTTTTTCTTTTTTTTTTTTTCTTGGTCGAAAGTAACGACTTCTTTGAAATTACTTAGCCAAGTTTGGAGAGAATACATCAAAAGCATCAGCATATAGTAAATCAAATAGAGCAGGTGGGGGGTTTTCTAACCAATTTAATGGAAGGGAATTAGATCTATGAGCTCTTGCCAGCCAGTCCGCGGGTCGTAGAGTCCCTGCTACAATGGGCTAGAGAAAGGGCCCGAAACTCTTTCATTTTTAGGTTGCCCCAATCCACGACAGTCTTCATTTCCCAACTGATGTCTTGCGAAGAGTTGTAGCCTTGCACGAGTGGGAGACAGTCAGATTGTACTAGTAAAGTAAGGCGAGTTTGGTCTGAGAAGAAAACTAGGGTTTCAAGGAGAGCGATCGATTCCGCTGGTTCCGTTGAGAACGCGGCCACTGGTTTTGTGAAGCCATCGACAAGTCGACCCCTGAAATCATGACAGATGCAGGCAATTGCTCCCCTGTTTTTGCCCACTCCCCTGTTCTCCCTATTTTCTGGTTTGGTGTCGTGCTTGGAAGGAAGGAAGAGTCGATGTTGATTTTTAGCGAATCTAGGGTAGGGGGTTGCCATCTTTGAGGTTGGGTCGCTCTATCTTGCTCTCCTTTTGATTTTTGATTCCAAGTGATGTAATTCTTGTGCAAAGCAACAGCCTTGAAAAGTGTTTGCTGTGGGTGCAGGGGACGATGACTGAATATAAACTGATTGGGGTCTTTCCAGATGCTCCAAAGGGTAACAACGGTTTGATCGAACTTTTTTGCACTTCTTGGGTCTGCTTTTATCATATACAGCCACTCGTCAAATCGTGTTAACCCTATTCTTGACACTTTGATTTGCAGGGGGCAGCTTTCCATATCCGGGCCGTCCAGGAGCATAGCAAAAGGGTGTGTTCAATGGTTTCGGCTTCCTGTTTGCAGATAGGACAAAGTGGATTAGGTACTATTTTTCTCTTGTGTAGGTTGTCCATTGTGGGTAGAGCATTCTGACAAGCGTTCCATATAAAGAATTTGACTTTGGGTAGAGTTTCATAGTGCCATATAAATTTCCATAATTCTGGTTTTGTTTGATACGATGAAGTTGCTGGTGTTGCTTATTTGCTGGTTGTGCTATCTCTATTGGTGTAGTAGCCACTTTTTACTAAGTATGACCGTGATTTGTTTTTCACCCAAACCACCTTGTCTTTTTTAGTAGGCAGTCCGATAGGTGTAGCTAGTATTTCTTGGACTCTTTGGTCGTCAAACAAGGACTTTACCAGTAGTTTGTTCCAATTTCCAGTCTCTTGATCAATTAGACCAACCACCTGACCTAGTTCTCCACTTGTAGCGGATTCACCAATAGGTCCGCTTTTTAACCATTTATCCTCTTTAATCGAGATTTCATTACCATTCCCAACTGAGAACATAATATGTGGAGAAATAGAGTCTCTTCCCAGCAAAATACTCTGTCATCCCCATGAAGGCGTTTATCCTTTTTCAGCTTTCCAAAATGCACTCTGTGGGTGGTATAACCCCTTCATTACTCGGCTTAAGAGGGACTGAGGGTGCTGTGATATTCACCATGCTTGCTTTCCTAACATCCCTTATTAAAGGCAATTAGATCTTTGAAGCCAAGACCCCCCTCATCCTTCCTAATTTTCAAATTTTCCCATCTTTTCCAATGTATCCCAGCACTTTTATTACTGTTTCTCCACCAGAAATTAGCAACTTTCATCTCGATAGCTTTGCAAATTGATACGGGGATTTTGAAGATGGGCATAGCATATTGAGGAATAGCTTGTACCACTGATTTAATTAAAATCTCCTTCCCCGCTTTTGATAATAAATTCTCCTTCCAGCTTTCCAGTTTCATATTAACTTTTGCAAGAATCCAGGCAAACATATTCTTCTTTGAAGCCCCCAAATCCGATGGCATTCCTAGATATTTCCCAGTTTTCTCAATTTCTAGCACTCTTAACTTAGAAACCATATTTCTCCTCAAGCTGTTTGGGCAGTTTTTACTGAAATATATACCCGATTTATTAAGATTAACAGCCTCACCAGATGCAAAATAGTATTGGTGCAAGATGGCTGCTAGATTTTGGCATTCCAATATTGTTCCATGAAGAAAAAAAATGGAATCATCCACAAATAACAAATGTGAGAGAGTAGGGCAACTACTGTTAAGCTTGATTCCTCGAAGTGTGCCATTGTTTATTGCTCACTTCATCATGTTAGATAGCACATTAGCCACTAGAATAAGCAGATGAGGTGAAAGTGGATCACCTTGTCGAATTCCATGAGTAGGCTTGAAACAAGGCAAAGATTCCCCATTAAAATGTATGCTGAATGTAATTGTTGAAACACACCACATCACCCATTGGACCCACTGATCACAGAATCCCATCTGAATTAAGCTCGCCCTAAGGAAATCCCATTCAATTCTATCATAAGCCTTCTGAATGTCAAGCTTTAAAATAGCTTAGAACTTCCTTTTCCTCTCCCGTGTTCATAACCTTTGAAGGACTTCATGCACAATCAAGATGTTGTCTTGGATTTCCCCCCCCACAAAAGCACTTTGTTCTTCAGCGATAAGGCTTGTTAACAACGATTTGAGTCTGTTAGTCATCACTTTGGAAATGATTTTATATATGAAATTACATAGGCTGATTGGGTGATATTGCTCGAGCTTTTCGGGGTTTGGGGTTTTAGGAACAAGGGTTATGAGTGTTCTGTTCATGTCAGGATTTAAGTATCCGGTAGTAAAAAAGTTCTGAGTTTCCTTGAGGATATCTTGACAAATATCTGTCCAATGGTGTCGAAAGAAGAGTCCATGAAGCCTATCTGGTCCTGGAGCTTTAGTATCTCCAAATTGTTGCATAGCAGTAGTTATCTCTCCATAGTAACATCTGCGACTAACCGTTGATTCATATTTTCATCCACTAAGGTTGGAACATAATGTAGTATAGGCTGGAAATCGTGGGAACCCACTGACTTGTATAGCTTTTGGAAGTATTTCTCAGTCATTTCCTTAAGATGCTACTCCTCTCTTACCTAAACATCTTCTTCATTCTTCAGCAAGGAGATTCTATTTCTGGTCCTTCTATGTATTACTGTGGCATGGAAGAACTTGGAGTTTCTATCACCCCATTTTAGCCATCTAATTCTGGACCGCATTTCCCAATACATCTCTTCTTGTCTCCACAATTGTTCTATTTCTTGTGTGATTTTCTTCGCTACCTCACTTTCTTGGAAAGCTTCCGTTCTATTCATCAAGGCTTGTAGTTCATTGTTCAGCCATTCAATTCTCATTTTAGCATTGGAGAATCTATTCTTACTCCACTTCATCAACTTGCTTGCTGTAATCTATAGTTTTTCCACCACATTTGATTGTTGAGAATCGGGTTCAACCCAAGTTTCCCTTACTAATTGTGCACATTCCTCTTCCTTTGCCTAGAAGGCTTCATATTTAAATCTCTTTCCCCGCCGTTTTCTTTGTGGGTTGAGTGATACTAAAATAGGGTTGTGATCAAACCCTGTAGCTAGTAAAGCTATGCATTCATCAGTGGGATATGTTGTTCGCCAATCAGAAGTGCAAAGAGCTCTATTGAGACACTTCTTTACCAAGTTTTCCCCTTCTCTATTGTTTGTCCAGGTGAACGCACAACCTTTACTCTCCAAGTCCATTAAAGAACATTGGTGAATGAAATCTCTAAAAGTTATGAGTCGATAATTTTCTGCTCTTTTTTTTTTTCCCACATTTTCCCAATTGTATAGGATTTCATTAAAAGTCCCCTAAACAAAGCCAAGACAGGTGATAATGCAGACTGTCTCTATGTATAACCTCCCATAACAAAACTCTCTCTTTAAAGTCATTCGGAGCGTGTACAAATGCCAAATGCATTCTCCGTTTTGTTGCTTTAATTTGACATTGGGCATTAATAGCATTAGCTGAGAAAGAGTCAATAGATAATAAAACCTGATCATCCTAGAAAATGGCCAAACCCCCTGCTATCCCTTCTGGATCCACTAGAAAACTATTCTGAAATTTCAGTCTTCTCCTTAGTCTTAGCACCTTTTGCTCTTGATTTTTTGTTTCCATAATAAAGATAATATTAGGCCTTTCTTGAGTCACTAGGACTCTCAAAGCTTGAATTGATAGTTCCAGCTTAACATTTTCATGTCTAATTTGGTGGCTTATTAGGGCTAACCACCAAAGCCCATTGATTTGACTTCTCAACCACTTTAATGGGATTCTCCACTAGCTGTGATTTTCTAAGATTGGTACTTTTGATGTTTGAGCTCCATAAGGACAGAAACGTTTCCTTTTTTTTTTTTTTTTTTTTTTTTTTATGATGAGGGCTTGGCACTTTTAGATTTATGCCTTATCAGCCCCTTCCCACTAGCTGAATTTTCTTGCATTTCCACATCCACTTCCTTTAGTTGTTCCTCATAAAGCACCAAGATTGATTCTTCATCTAGGCAGCAGCTCCCTCTTTTCTGGTGCCTTTTTCTTCCATAAGTACAAGTGCTAAGGAAGTAGTAGGATGGCAGTTCTCCTTTATTTGGTTTTCAATGTTGTTCTGTTCACAAATAGAGATATGGCTATTCTGATTTTTATCCTGTGATTGTTTTTCTTTTCCAGAAGCTGGAAGGATAGGGGTCTCGGGTACTCGCTCAACTTCTTCTTGTGGAATTTCTTATTTGCCATAGAAGATTTTCCCGTACGGACTTAGTTCCCGCGCTTCAGCTCTCAACCAATGCCCAAATCTTCCCGGTAAGTCCTCAACAAGCCCTGAGTTCTCATAGGGTATTTATTTGCAAACGGTTGCATAATGGCCAATTTTTCCACATGAATAACAATAGTGCGGTAGTCTCTCATATTTAAACTCTACCCACAACCTCTTTCTATCCAGATTCACAATAACTCCAGTCTTAAGGGGATTTTCCATATTAAGCTTGACTTTTGCCTTGCCAATCTTGTAACTACTGTTTCCTTTTGTTTCTAGTTTCACCTCTATTACTTCTCCCAGTTTTGATGCAATATCCCGAACCACAGCAGCTGAAACTCTCCCAAAGGGAAGGCCCGAAAGATACACCCAAAATGCACAATGGTTAAATTCATAGCAAATTTCAAGGGTGTCAGGATCACATCCCTGTAAGACTAGAAGACTACTTGAGAAAGACCATGGTCCAAAGTCTAATACTCTCTGTTTTTCAACTTCAGATTGGAAGGAGAAGGGGTAATACCCAGGCTCTATTGATGCGCAGGTAAAATTTTCCATCGTCCAAGCCTTTTTCATAGTACTCACAAATGTTGTATAGTTCACATTCGGCTTAGTGAAGAATTTCCCAAACAGAGTTTTACGACATTCTGACAAATTTTTTTTAGAAATGCCGCCTATTACATCTACCACATCTTCTTCAGACCAAAGCTTACCTAGATTCTTGCATAGGGTAGCCACCCTCCTCTCTTCCTCATACTGATCTGCCATCTATTTTCCCTAGGGGCAAGAGGAGTAGGGAATTGCAAGCTATGCTGTTGAAGGGAGCTCTAGGTTGACGGTTTGGTGAGAATCAATGGTTTGGGGTGGTGAATATGAAAACTGATGATTTCTTCTTCATCTTTGGTTTTCTCTTTTTTCTACAAGTGGGAGTTTCTTGCCATTAAAATAAACAAAAACAAATTACTAATTAGGGTTTGGTTTAGAATAAAAAAATAAAAAAAAATTAAGAAATCTTGGTTGGTTCGATGGTCCGGTCTAATTCCTTATGTGGAATTGGGAATTGGGATTGGTTATTCCCAATTCCAAATTTTTAGAATTGGAAACTAGATGAGTTGGATTTAAACCAATGCACACCCGTATTAGAAGTGAACTTTTTCATTCTTTTTTTTTTTTTTTTTTTACATGTTTTTCTTTAGTTTTTTTGGCGAAGTTGTTACCCATCTTTTTGTTATTCCCTTTAAAGCTCCTATTATTACAAAAAAAAAAATTAATTTTTGTATATAAATACGTATATCTAAGATACATATAATAATGTCATTTATGTATTAAGAAATATTAAGTAAGTAAAATAAAATATTTATCTTAAGTGACAAACACTATTTGCGAAAACCCTCCCACGTCATTAATATACAAAAATCCACTCACAATATATATATATATATATATATATATATATATATATATAATTTACGACTAAAACAAAACAGTAAAGTTCAAATTTGTACATGATATTCTCATGAATACGTGCAACAAGTCAATTATACGTTAAAGGAAATAAAACGTAGGTTCTCATTGTAAGGGAAAGAGTACCTCCGAATACAGCTAAAGCGAGACAAGCGTCATCGAGTATAAGATAAGGCTATATAATAGATATAAGGAGATAACAAAATGACTAACACTAATTGCAAGACCTCCAACACCATTAATGCATAAAAATCTCCTTATGTTTTTTTTTTTTTGGTAAAGAAAAATCTCCTTAGGTTTATATAGGTTAATGCGAAGAACACTAAATTATAGGGAAATAATGAAGAATAAGACAAAATAAAGGGAATGTAACCAACGCTTTAATTGAAATCAAAAGAGAGTTACAAAAACTCGATGGGGCTGCATGAGACGGGATAATTCAAAGAAAGGCAACTTGTACAAATATGCTCACATTGAAAAAATTTTTACTAGCATAATAGTTTTTGAAATAATCATTAAAAACTTAACTTTGAAAGTAAAGCCAAAATGGAAAGTGTTCACCTAGAAAGGAAAAGCTTCAGATGAAAGTTTGATAAAGTTTTCACATATCTTGAGCACCTTCTTTTTGGAAGAATTACAAAAAAAGTCTTAATCTAATGTGATTGTAATGGTTCGGTACTAATTTTTTTTAATCAATTCAGTACTAAATATTTTGTGATTGTATACCACCCGCCGTGGTGGCTCCACTGGGTAGGCTTCAGACTTCCTTTTGCTGAGAGGTCTGGAATTCGAAGCCCCTGCGACGTAAGTTGCAGGGAGGCTGGCGTGAGACATTGGCGACTTACCCGGTGGCACGTGTGTTGTGACATCCAGGATTTTCAGTAATGTTTTCTATTAAATTAAGCGAGCATTTCATTGACGCGTCTATAGGGTTGTTCTTAGAACTGATCACTCTTGAGATAACTAGACTAGCTGGGTAAGCCATTAAAGAACTTTAAGGCAATAGACTTGAGAATTCGACCAAGAATCGGCTTCTCGACCATGTTCATCTTTAGAGGTCATTGCAACACAGTTAAAAATCGAGTTGAGATCAAAAATAGGTTGGTCCGACTGAGATGTATGGCCGATCGTGGGTGACTCCACTAAATTGGAAAATTCTCGTCGACCGGCACTAATTTGATTTTTATATCGTTTTGGTACCTTGTGTCTGTAATTGAGCCCTCGAGATTTTCACGACAATCGAGAGTCGCCAATGTATCGAGTGGGTTCATTGTGGCTCGAAGAAAATCGACCACGAGTCAATTGTCTTGAAAAGTTATCAAAACTACTTGGTAGTCTAGGTTACGCTAAAAGTGCGTCGGAATGAAATTAACCGCCAAATTGAGTCAGATTTCAGAAATTGAAAGTTCTGTGATATCACGAGCTATTTTTGGATTATTGACTCAATCTTAGAAGATTTTTCAGAGGTCCCGAGAATTTTATGGAAAACCGGGTCGGACAATTCGGAAAATGAACGGAAACTCAGATTGGCCATTTTGAAGAGAATGATGATATCTGGGGTATGTGATTCGGCGAATGAAAGTTGTTTGGGTTTTTTCTGACTTCGATTTGGACCCTAATTGAATTTATTTGTTCGGAAAATCGGATACCGAAGAAAAGGAAATGAAATTCGGAATAAGATGTGAGACAGCATTTTTAAGCAAAGCAAATTTTATTAATTGGTGGATTTATCTTATAAGAAAGTGAAGGGAGACAAGGGGATATGCATGTGGGCTTTGGAGGGAACCAACAATTAATGAGTGGATAGCCATCTTTGACTTTCTTTCCCTTTAGCTTCTCACGCATGCTGGCCATCTACCATTTCTCTCTCCGTTCACTCGAATTCTCTCAAACATCAGTGGAGAAGCCAGAAATCAAAAAGAAAAAAGAAAAAGAAAAAAGAAAGAAGCCGCCACGCCCCCACCGAAGCTCTCTCTTCTTCACGTAGCCTTTTGATGCCCCCATCTGCTGGGTGTATGGTCAACAAATCCAACGTTGAAGACTCCTGCATAGCGAGAGCAGTATAGTAGTGTACTATATCGGCCTACGGGCAATATGTCAACTTAGCGCGAGCAGTACACTTTATCAACTTAGAGTGAGCATCGGGGGTATACTATATCAGCCTACGGGTCATATGTCAGCTTAGCGAGAGCAGTATACCTTAACCCTATTAGCTTAGTGCGAGCTATACTATCTATTATCAGCTTAGAGTGAGCAGTCTTGGACCATGGTCGGACTTATAGATAGTATTGAATGTGTCGACCAAGCATGGGTCGAGATGACATGTAATCAACTAGGTCGATTGATCATTGTTTTGATCTAATGTTGTGAATTGATTAATTGAATGGGAATGACCATGAGTGGTTTTGTTGGCGTGTGATCGACTAGTCAATTTGATCGATGCTTCGATCTGTGATGTGATTGCTTGGGTGCCTATTTGATTTGTGCTAACATGCAGGTGGAATCTGAGGCCAAGGTAAGTCCTCTGACTCATGTTGTGCATAGGCAGCCCTAAGGTGTATTGGTTTCCTAATCGAGTCTTAGGAGGTAGAACTCGCTGAGATATAGTCTCATTGGTTGTTGTAAAAACCAATTTCAGGCTCCTAGATGAAAGATCCCGGAGAGGATGATTACCTGTTGGATGAACCTATTGAAGAGCTGGAAGAAGCTGAATAGTCTAACAAGAATTGAGAGCTTACTCTCTTTTTGTGAATCCCTGTCTAGGTGTAGACAAAGTGAGACTTTGAGTTTGTAGATAGTTGTGAAGTACTTGGCTTTTGCTATGTATAAAAGTTTGGTTATGCATTTTCAATATGAAAATATAGCCTTGCTTTGCTATCCCATTGTTTTATTGTCTGGGGATTTATAATTGTTTCCGCATGTGCTTAATAAATGAATGGGTCGGCGATACTTAGTCCTGGGATATCGCATTCTAAAATCGACCAAGTGGAAGGATGTGCGCGTGCCCGAGGATTGGGGCATGACATCCCCTTTTTGTGGTATCAGAGCGAAGTTTAGAAATTGAAGTGATAAGGAGCGTTGACCATGGGATAGTTGATAGGAAAGGCCTTTATCTTCACAGTTGATGCATGTCTGTGGTAGCTGAGTGCTAGAATTACTTGTTGTTTGGGTCACTCAGTTTCTAATTCATTGTGAATTGGGAGCAGGTCAGTTGTAAACTGAGCTATGAGTGACCAGGAGTTGAGAACTCCTGTAAAGAGGACTAGTAGGGCCGTTATTCGAGGTAGAGCTCGACTCGTGTCGGGACCTGAGGCGGATGTGGTCGAGTGCCGGCACAGGCTAGCGCGAGTGGAGTGAATCCACCTGTCGTAGATGTTGGGGTAGCAGCCCCTAATGATCCCAGAGTGGATGGGATCTTGCGTGTCTTGGAAGTTATGGGTGCCAGAATGGATCAACAAGTTTAGGATCGGGCCGCTACAGTTCAAGACGCTGCTCAAGCCGCCGCTACTGCCGCAGTTGCCGCCGCTGCTCAGGCCGCACCTGCTGTTGCACCTGCTTGGGCCGCACCTGCTATAATTCCACCTGCAGTGAATGTTGAAGGACAGCCAAGGATTGTGGTCGCGGAAAGACCAATGCATAAACTAGTAGAGCAGTTCCTGAAATTAAACCCACCGTTGTTCACTGGGACAGGAGATCCCGAAGCTGCATCTTCATGGGTTTAGAAACTCGGGAAAGCATTTGCACTGCTGATGTGCAATGAGACTGAGAAGGTAGTGTTAGCAACTTACCAGCTGGAAGGAGTTGCGAATACTTGGTGGATGACCACCCGAGAGACGATCTTCCCAGAAGGCACTGTTCAAAATTGGAATACTTTCCTTGAAGCCTTCAATGATAAGTACTTCTCAGAGACTGCAAGAGAGATAAAGATGGCTGAATTCCAATGCCTTCGCCAGGGTTCTTTGATCGTTGATGAGTATGAAGAGAAATTTGCTGAACTTTCGCGATATGCTTCTGAGTTAATTGAAAACCCAGTAAACCGAGTCAGACGGTTTAGGGATGGGTTCAGACCAGACTTGAGGAGCATATTAGTCTCTCTAGATCTGAAGACTTACAACGATATATACCGGAGAGCCCAGAAAATTGAGAAAGACCAGAATGACAGAGCTGCCTTATCTGGATCAAGGTTTAGCTCTCATAGGGAGAATATCCGTCAAGGAAAGAGGCCTATGCCTTGAGGTAAATTCCAGATCCCGCTCAACAATAAGGGTGGAGTTGGAAGGTTTGGATCAAACAGGTTTGAGGCATGTCACCTTTGTGGAAGACGACATGCTGTGAATCAGTGCCCTCGAAGGACGAGCGCCTGTTTTGAATGTGGCCAACAAGGTCACATGGCAAGAGACTGTCCTAAGAAGCCAAGAGGACAACCACAGTTACCGCCGCCGCTGATTAGACAGATTAGAGGGTATGCCCCTCAGAATACACCGCAGGGTGGTTTAGACAAATCTTCAGAGCAGGGAAGAGTGTATGCCATCACCCAAGGATAGGACAAAGGGAAAGCACCACTGATAGAACACCACTAAGATGGCGAAGAAGACGAGAACGAATCGACCATGCACCAAGCAACAAAAGAACGAGTTTGGGGTGATTTGATCAAAGTAGCATGGTGAAAATTTTGGTTAAGGTTGTAGAATTTCAGTTGTTGTAATAAAGTTGTAGAAAGAAGAAGCACTGACTGTAGTTGTGTTGGACTAGTTGCTTATGTATAACTTTAATGTCATATATGAAAAGAGTTGGCTCAAGGAGCATTTTGTGGTAATGAATTGTTGTGTAAGATAATACAGTTTGAATCATTGACGAATGCTCCAGTTGCTTTCATGGATTTGATGAACAGAGTGTTCAAGGAATTTCTGGATCAGTTTGTGATCATGTTCATCAATGATATCTTGGTCTATTCGAGAAGTGAAGAAGAACATGAGAATCATTTAAGATTAGTGCTCCAGACCTTAAGAACTCATCAATTGTACGCTAAGTTTAATAAATGCGAGTTTTGGTTGACTCGTGTTGCTTTCTTAAGTCATATGATTTCCAGAGAAGGAATCTCTATTAACCCAAGCAAGATAGAAGTTGTAATCAAGTGGCCAAGACCAACTACAGTGACAGAGATCATAAGTTTTCTAGGCTTGGCTGGATATTACAGACGGTTTGTGGAAGGTTTCTCATCATTGGCTTCGCTTTTGACTAGACTCTTAAAGAAAGAAGAAAAAAAAATTTGTATGGTCAGACAAGTGCGAGAGTAGTTTTCAAGAGCTGAAGGAAAGGCTGACTACTGCACCTGTACTGACAATTCCATCTGGACCTGGAGGATTCGAGATCTATAGTGATGCGTCATTCAAGGGGTTGGGCTACGTGTTGATGCAACATGGAAGGGTTGTTGCATACGCTTCCCGTTAGTTGAGATCTCATAAGCAAAATTATCTGACACGACTTAGAGCTCGCAGCCATTATTTTCGCCCTAAAGATTTGGAGACACTACCTATGTGGAGAAAAGTTCCAAATCTTCACAGACCATCAGAGTCTCAAGTATTTGTTCTCTCAGAAGGAATTGAACATGAGACAGCGCAGATGGATGGAATTGCTAAAAGACTACGACTGTGATATTCTCTATCACCCAGGAAAGGCGAATAAAGTCGCCGATGCTTTGAGTCGGAAGTCTTCAGTAGCTCATATATTGATAAAGGAGTGGAACCTCATCAAAAGAGCGCGAGATTCGGTATTCAAGTTTAAGGTAGGCCACCTTTCGAGTCTTATGGCCACACTCAGAATTGAACCGGATATTCATGTCAGAATAAAGAATCTCCAAGCAACAGACCTTGATGTGCAAAGGATTCTTCAAGAGAACATCGAGAAAAGAAAGATCGACTTTCAGGTTTCTGATGATGGAATATTAAGATTCCAAGGGCATTTGGTGGTACCTGACGATGTCGAGCTTAGAGAAGAAATTCTATCTGAAGCACATTGTAGTAATTACAGCGTTCACCCTAGAGGCACTAAAATGTATCGGAATCCACATCAACACTATTGGTGGTTAGGTATGAAAGCGAACATCACCAAGCATGTAGCCAAGTGTTTGACATGTCGACAAGTAAAAGCTCAACATTGCAACCCAGGAGGACTTTTATAACGTCTCACAATCCCAGAGTGGAAATGGGAACATATTACGATGGACTTTGTGATTGGACCACAGATGAGTCAAAGAGGAAATGATTCAATTTGGGTGGTAGTCGGCAGGCTGACAAAGTCGGCTCACTTCATTGCAGTTCGAAAGGACCTCAGTCTACATAGACACGCAGATCTGTACGTGTGTCAAGTGGTTCGAATGAATGGAGTGCCAGTTACGATAACATCTGAAAGAGACTTGAGGTTTACTGCAGCCTTGTGGGAATAGACATGCAAAAGTGTATGTGTGTTAGACAGTTCGCCTATGTGAAGTGCCAATGATGAACTTTTATCAGGTTTAGAACTAAGGCTCCTAGTTTCAGCAGAGCAGTCAGATAATTTATTTTGAGTCAGATCAGAGCAGAGTATACAGAACTTCAGTTTGTTGAGTTGAGATCAGAGAAAGAAAGATCACAGGCCTAGAGTCAGTTCAGCAGTTAGTGATTGCAGTTGTCATGAATTAGAAAGATCGGATTCGGTGAACCAAGATGGTTCCATTAGTCAAAGTGGTCTGGCAACACCATGGTACAAAATGAGCAACTTGGGAGACTGAGAAGTCGATGAGACAGTTGTACCCTTACCTTTTTTTTTTTAGGGGAAAGGTAAGTATTTACCCTTACCTTTTTTAGCAGAGTGCGTAAGGTTTAAATTCCGAGGACGAAATTTTTATAAAAGGGGAAGAGTTGTGACATCCAAGATTTTCAGTAATGTTTTCTATTAAATTAAGCGGGCATTTCATTGACGCGTCTATAGGGTTGTTCTTAGAACTGATCACTCTTGAGATAACTAGACTAGTTGGGTAAGCCATTAAAGAACTTTAAGGCAATAGACTTGAGAATTCAACCAAGAATCAGTTTCTCGACCGTGTTCATCTTTAGAGGTCATTGCAGCACAATTAAAAATCGAGTTGAGATCAAAAATAGGTTGGTACGACTGAGATGTATGGCTGATCGTGGGTGACTCCACTAAATTGGAAAATTCTCATCAACCGGCACTAATTTGATTTTTATATCGTTTTGGTACCCTGTGTCTGTAATTGAGCCCTCGAGATTTTCACGACAATCGAGAGTCGCCAATGTGTCGAGTGGGTTCATTGTGGCTCGAAGAAAATCGACCACGAGTCAATTGTCTTGAAAAGTTCTGAAAATTACCTGGTAGTTTAGGTCACACTAAAAGTGTGCCGAAATGAAATTAACCGCCAAATTGAGTCAGATTTCAGAAATTGAAAGTTCTGTGATATCACGAGCTATTTTTGGATTATTGACTCAATCTCAGAAGATTTTTCAGAGGTCTCGAGAATTTTACGGAAAACCGGGTCGGACAATTCGGAAAATGAACGGAAACTCAGATTGGCCATTTTGAAGAGACAGATGACATCTGGGGTATGTGATTCGGTGAATGAAAGTTGTTTGGGTTTTTTCTGACTTCGATTTGGACCCCAATTGAATTTATTTGTTCAGAAAATCAAATACCAAAGAAAAGGAAATGAAATTCGGAATAAGGTGTGAGACAGCATTTTTAAGCAGCAAATTTTATTAATTGGTGGATTTATCTTATAAGAAAGTGAAGGGAGACGAGGGGATATGCATGTGGGCTTTGGAGGGAACCAACAATTAATAAGTGGATAGCCATCTTTGACTTTCTTTCCCTTTAGCTTCTCATGCACGTTGGCCATCTACCATTTCTCTCTCCGTTCACTCGAATTCTCTCAAACATCAGTGGAGAAGCCAGAAATCAAAAAGAAAAAAGAAAAAGAAAAAAGAAAGAAGCTGCCCACGCCCCACCGAAGCTCTCTCTTCTTCACGCAGCCTTTTGATGCCCCCATCTGCTGGGTGTATGGTCAACAAATCCAACGTTGAAGACTCCTGCAACCAGCCTCCACGCGTCAGACTTGCTCCGTGGGTCAATCTCCAACATCAAGCTTCGGTTTGTTAACCTCACGGCGCCAACGAGGGAGCCCAGCAACCATCTTCTTCTCTACATGCGTCCACCCACGTTGAAGACCGAAGAGAAGCCGCACGAGTCCACCGAATTATGCCATCCACCGAAAGCCGGCCCGTGTTGACTCTCTGCCGTAAGCGGGTCGTGGACGCAAGCTAGCTACCGCGTGGTCTTCTTCGGCCCGAATCGAAGACTCGGCGACACCAACGAGCTTGTCGGCAGCGTCTTCAGCAGCGACGCACGAAGCCTTACGAGCGCCAGCCCATCGATCCTTTAGCAAGTTCACGCACTCCAGTCCACATTCACTTCGGTTTGATTCGGCCCAGTCGCGGCTATCCAACAAGCGGCCCACGAGCGGCCAACTTCCGGTTGCGGTTTGTTAAGCCCATTTGGGCCGTAAGTTAGCCCTTGATCCAAGTGAATTAACTGCTCAAGCCCGTCCCGGCTCGGCCTATTTTCAGCTTAGTTCATGTTCAGCAGCCGCGAAGCCCAGTCTAGATTTTTCTTTGGGCTTGCAAGTTCTCGGCCCGGCCGAAGTTCGGCCGCCGTTGCGTCGTCGCCGAAGTGTCCCGGTCGTCGTGTTGTGCAAGTGAGTTTTACTCACTAATGCTTTCTTAGTAGACTAATGATACCTAGGGTTGATTAGATTTAATTATTTGCAATTAGGTGGATAGAGTAGATTAAAGTAATTAAATTAAAGACTCATTGATGCATGTTAATTAAATTGATTGTGCATTTAATTAGTAAACATGTCCTAGTAATTATTGGATGCTTCTCGGGATTTTTCTTGTCCCTTATCGGGTGTTAATTTAATAATTCGGGCCTAAAATGAATTTTTAGGAATTAATTATTAATTTTCGAAATTAATTTAATTAATTAATTATTTCCCGAAATTTCAACTAGGATGGCTAGGGACTGGAATTTTAGCGATGATCATGGTGTAGCTTTGTTTATTTAATTGAGCTTTATATTGTGCTAAATTGAATTTATTGTATTTATTTATTTATTTAATTTTCGAAATTAATTATTTAATTATTTATTTTCCGGAAATTCAACCGAGATGGTCGGTGACCGGAATTTCGTGCCGATTGTCGTGGCGCAGTCCGTTTATTTAATTGAGCTTCGATTTGTATGGAATTGATTTAATTATGTATTTTTAGGATTTACTCCTAAATGATATGAATTGTGGTAATTGATTGGTAATTGCCGGGCGTCGGTTCACAGCGCCAAAAATGTGTTTTATGGGCTGTTGAAAATGCTGGGAGGTTCTAAAAGAAAAATATGATATTTTGGCTAAGGCCAACCGTGTACCCACACATGGCTATTTTATCGAGAATGATAAAAGAGGGAATTGATTGAATGATCAGAATAGTATATTATATCATCCTACGGGCTCTGATATGTCAGCTTAGCGAGAGTAGTATACTAGTGTACTATATCGGCCTATGGGCGATATGTCAGCTTAGCGCGAGCAGTACACTTTATCAGCTTAGAGTGAGCATTGAGGGTATACTATATCAGCCTACGGATGATATGTCAGCTTAGTGAGAGCAGTATACCCTAACCCTATCAGCTTAGTGCGAGCTATACTATCTATTATCAGCTTAGAGTGAGCAGTCCTGGACCATGGTCGGACTTATAGATAGTATTGAATGTGCCGACCAAGCATGGGTCAAGATGACATGTAATCGACTAGGTCGATTGATCATTGTTTTGATCTAATGTTGTGAATTGATTGATTGAAAGGGAATGACCATGAGTGGTCTTGTTGGCGTGTGATCGACTAGTCAATTTGATCGATGCTTCGATTTGTGATGTGATTGCTTGGGTGCCTATTTGATTTGTGCTAACATGCAGGTGGAATCTGAGGCCAAGGTAAGTCCTCTGACTCATGTTGTGCATAGGCAGCCCTAAGGTGTATTGGTTTCCTAATCGAGTCTTAGGGGTAGAACTCGCTGAGACATGGTTTGATTGGTTGTTGTGAAAACCAATTTCAGGCTCCTAGATGGAAGATCCCGGAGAGGATGATTACCTGTTGGATGAACCTATTGAAGAGCTGGAAGAAGCTGAAGAGTCTAACGAGAATTGAGAGCTTACTCTCTTTTTGTGAATCTCTGTCTAGGTGTAGACAAAGTGAGACTTTGAGTTTGTAAATAGTTGTGAAGTACTTGGCTTTTGCTATGTATAAAAGTTTGGTTATGCATTTTCAATATGAAAATATAGCCTTGCTTTGCTATCCCATTGTTTTATTGTCTGGGGATTTATAATTGTTTCTGCATGTGCTTAATTAATGAATGGGTCGGCGATACTTAGTCCTGGGATATCGCATTCTAAAGTTGACCAAGTGGAAGGATGTGTGCGTGCCTGAGGATTGGGGTGTGACGTGTGGTGGCTAGCATGTGTCGCCCCCAGTGATTTATCTCCGGCTGCCGGCCGTGCGGGGTTCCCTAGGTCATAAATATATATATATATATTGTGATTGTATCAATTTAGCTCATCTGATCAATTTTGGTCTACCGTCCAGTTGATGTTAACATGAACAATTTTTAATAGTACTTTTTTTCAAAATTTTTACTAATTTTTTTATTTTCCCTTTTCCTTATCTCCCCCCTTTTTTTTTCTTTTCTTCCTTCTTTACTTTTTTCCCCACAAGTGGCCAATGAGCCGCTCCGTAGTCTTGCTGGCATTGAGGGGGAAAAAGGAAAAAAAAAAAAGAAAGGAAAAGGAAAAAGAAAAAATAATAAAATATAAAATATTACTAAAATTTACCAATAATAGCGTTGTTCGGATGGCCGGCCATAATACCAATTCGGAAAGCTAAGTCACGAAACCCATTCAAGACATATATATATATATATATATATATATATATATATATATATATATGTATATATATCTCTTTCTGAATTGGTAGTTGCTTTCAATTGCTGCGATCGTTATCATTGCCGGTGACGTCCTTACCAATCCCGTGCACCTGGAAGTCAACCATGTACAAGAACTCTTCTAGAAAGGCCAACTTATCACGTCATGTCCAACGTAAAAGAAAATGTCATCTATATTTATATATACCCCAACATAAGTTCTCTTTTCTTCGTCATCATACATATTTCAGAAAGTTTTGACAAGAAAAATAAAATAATGCTGGGTTATTGGAGAGTAATGCATCGGAATTGGTGCTTGTTAGGCTATGAACCAACCCTAGAAAGAATGAAATATAATTCACGAAATCATTCGTGAAGTTTGAAACTTCTATGAACCAATAATTTCTTTTTGTGAATTATAATTTTCACCAATCACATTACACTCCCACAAACTTTGTTGTTCAACGCGGTTTTGTGCTAATAGGCCATGCGCGTGCTTGGTTTATTCATAAGTGCTTTAGAGATTTTCGCCAAAAATTCTCATAGGAGCGGCTCCACTCCACACTTATATAAGTGATTCCATCAAGTGTATTATGCAGTTTAATACACCACCAATAATAGCTATAGAATTTCATTAAGAGCTTAACTCAACCTCTTTTTCCTTGCAATTTTGCACTATTTTAACCCTAGGATGGACAATAATTTTTTAATAGTGCACTAGATCAACAAATGACCTGTTATTACCCATATGAACCTAATTCATGGGATCGCCAATCACATAGGTTGGGTTTCCATCATTGTTGATTTTCTTCAGTTAGCTTGTCCATTCCCCTCGATGTATAGTCAAAGGATTGGCCAAAATCCATTTATGACTTCATATAATTAATGTACATAATTCCATCATTAAGCAACTACTTTACCACATCATCCCTCAATCAGATGTGTCAATTTTTACCATATCTTTGCATGACTATTACCTCTTGGCAATCATGATGTATAAACACAAAATGTGTCATTTTCCCAAAGGAATATCTGTTAAGAGTTTCTCAACTACTCAGCCTCATTTTCATATATAAGTTTGAGAAGATTTTTTTTTTTTCCTCAAGAACGTGAATAGTTCTCAATTTACCAAAGAATAGTAATTATTTTATTCTCCTTCACCCATTGGAGCTTAGGAGGATAAGACATTTTGTTTACACATGCCGAGTAGCACTTGAGTCTACTACCCATAATTTCGATTAGCCACAATATTGGCATGGGAATGACCACATCAATTACTTCATCAAATCATCTACTTCAACCAAGTCGACTTTTGGTTTAGTAGGATTGTCATTTCCCCCACAATTTCATTCGATTGCTTTTATGTCAAGCACTTCCACTAGGTTAACACATATCTTATAGTGGATTTTTGTCTCATCTGAATTCAAGATTCAGTTAACATCACCGTATTATTTTAATACAGCGGAAGATTCACTATGTAAAATACAATAAACTTGACAATAGTCACCCTTTAACAAAATATTTCACAAAAGATATCAATCTTATTCAATATAGATCTATGTTAGCTATTGATGTAAAGAAATAAAAATAAATTTCATCTCCACAACAATCACCAAAGGAGATTCGCTTTCCCAATGCAATAGCCAATCAAGTCTCTAAGTATCATCATGCATTAATGGACATTCAACATAAATTGGCAAAGTAAATATTCTTACAATTTTTTTTTTTCATGATTACTACTGTCAATAATACATATTGCTCCAAAAATGTTAACCAAAACTCAGAGGTTAGTAGAAATCCAAAATGAATTAATAATTTCACAAAATAACTGTAAGACTTTAACTCTTTAAGCAACATTTAAATGACCGAAATATGAAATATAAAATATCACAAAAGGCAGGATGCAAAAGCATACTCACTAGATTGTCGATTACATTAATTTAACCAGAAAAGTAATTAATGGCAAATATTATGGTGTATCATTAGTCAATTGAATAGTTGTCATCTAATTATTTTCTCAGCTTGTGCTTGCTAAATTGGGTCTCAATTCCCCTTCTAGCAAGCATAATTCCACGTCGTCAAGAAGGCAAGAATCTACCACCATTTTAATGCTAGAGAAGCTCTATATGTGCATGGACGAGAGATGATTATCATATCTTCATATATTTATCAAACATACACACTGTCATGCAGCAAATACCAACATATGTATAAGCATATACATAGATAGAGGCCTACACTGTACTCCCAAGCAAGCATGAATAAAGATATGCCACCAAATACCAACACAAACTCGTGTTTACACTTACTTGAGCATACTGGCATGGACATTACCAATCGAATAATGATTGTATGCACTCTAGCATATTCCCAAGAATGACGGGACAACACTGTGAGGAATACTGAAGAAATTTGTTCCAAAGTCAAATGACACTTATTTTCAAAATCTATAAGCACAATATTATAAGGTAAAAAAAGCGTAATTTTAGTGATAAAACACATAAATCCCACATGACAGCATCAATTGTTTCGCTGAAAACAATTATATATAACTTGGTCCAACATGGGCAAGCTTGATAAGATTCTGTAAAGATGGAACCAAAGACAAATTAAATAGTAGATAAAAACAGTTAAAAGCCGGCTTCATGAATGTATATCGAACAAATTTTAGCAGGAGAATATGAAGAATTAAGGACAAATGGAAACTATTTTGAGTAATGGAGGAGTGCCCTAATTTCCAATCCTAAATGGACGATTATTAAAATGACGAACTAGAGAGAGAAAACACTTACACACATCCGACTTTTTATTGGAAAAACAAGTATAGGTATTGAAGCCACAAAATAAAAATAAACATATAAAAGAAATATTAGCCTGATTTCTTTCCATTTCTTTTATGGTTTTCCTTTTATATTTCTTTTTAAGTAGCCACACGGAATCACTATGCCATTTTAAAGATTTTCTACATAGGTAATTTTGAAAATCTGTAAGCATCTTCCATAAAAGTAAAAGAGCACACATTCATGGAATATGTCTAACAAGATCAAATCAAATCTAAAGAGAACACACATTCGGCCAAATCTCAAATGTTAGAATGAAAGGATCTCGACCTACGTGATAATGATTCCTCAAAATGTGGAAATAGAGCGCCAAAATGGCAATTACGCCCATCAAGCATTAATTTAGAGTTTCCAAAAAAATGACGTACTTGAAACTCAATAACCTTACCAAAACGATCAAAAGCTATTTTGTGTTAATGCTTGATACTGTCCCATGACAAACCACCCAAGAATATGTGATACTTGTCCTTCACCATCTCCAAATCCTTGTTCAATTCCAAGGTCAATGGAAGCATCAGCAATTCCAATTTTGAAAGCTATAAGGCAATTATCCTTAAGATTGTAGGAAAAAGTATTAGAATACATAAAATAATAAATATAATTGGAAATACATTAGAAAAGATTAGAAAATAAAAAGAAATGTCTGAGGCGTGTAAACACTGTCCTTAAGGATAATTCCGCCCCTCGGAGTACGAAACTCGGTGCATAAGGTTTCGGCGGCTATCCTCCCAAGATACAACAGACCTTCTTCTATATTCCGCACTGAATATTAGAAGGAAACAGAACAACTTTTGTGTATAACCCAGTAAAAATAAAAGGAAATGTATGAGAACATATTGTATCTACTACGATTGTGGTTTGGAGTTTAATTGATATTTAAACAAAGAAAAAAGAGAGCCGTTAGGAGATCATCATAAATCAAATAGTAATTAAAAGATGACCATTATAAAATAATGAAGAGTTTATGAAATAATAAATTAAAAGTTATAAAACCGTTAGACAACCGTTATATAATCATTAGAAAGCCGTTATATGACCGTTAGAAAGGCAGTTACAAAAAAGATAACTTTCATAACAATCATAATTTCTAATAAATATTTCAAAACTACTTAAATATGCAACACATGCAACATCCTCGCCAATCCTCCGAATCTGGAAGTCAACCATGTAAAAAGATTCTTTTAGAAAGGGCAACTTATCATTTCATCTCCAACACGAAATGGTCTTGTGCCACAACTTAAAGAAAATGTCATCTATATAACCCCACTTTATCTTTTCTTCATCATCATACAAATCCCAAAGAAATAGTTTAAACCGCAGATCACCATCTGTAATTGTTGTTGAAGCAATGACTTTATCACTTGCGGGAAAATTCTATCTTTGCTTGGTACTAATGTTCGCTTCGTGGGCTTTGCATGCAGCGTCTCGGACATTACATGAAGCTTCCATTCAGCAGAAGCATGAGCAATGGATGGCTAAGCATGGACGCACTTATGCAGATAGTGAAGAGAAGTGCAAGCGTCTTGAGATCTTTGCAGACAATTTGCAGTTCATCGAAGACTTCAATCATGGGGGGAATCGCACTTTTAAGCTTGGCTTGAACGCGTTCTCGGACCGAACGGTTGAAGAATTCCTTGAGATTAGTACTGGGTTGGTGTTGCCATCAACTCTCCACCCGAGAACGACGTCATTCATGTATGCAAACATTACCCACATCCCCGATAGCTTGGATTGGGCGGCAAAAGGAGCCGTAAATGCCATAAAATATCAAGGTGGATGTGGTAAGAGTTAGAGAACCTTACTTTTTGTACTTTCATCATATGCATTTGTACCATTTCCTCATGCATGACTCAAATTGAGCAAGATGAAAAACATCATGTGAGGAAGTAATACAATCGCATTACGGGGGTACGAAATAGAATAAACTCAAATATTATCTATAATTTTTAGCCATGAATCATTATTTTTCCTGCTCAAATTGCATTATGGCACCATTGACGGGTGTGCAGGCTCTTGCTGGGCCTTCTCAGCGGTAGCGGCAATAGAATCGATTACCCAGATCAAGACTGGTAAGTTACCGGAACTATCGGAGCAACAATTGGTAGACTGCACTATTGAAAACACTGGTTGCAATGGGGGTTGGATGGACACCGCCTTCGACTACATAATACAAAATGGAGGCATCACCTCTGAAACTAACTATCCCTACAATGCATCGGATGGAATATGCCATGCTCACCTGGCGTCCTCAAGCGTGGCCAAAATCGTAGGTTATGAGGATGTCCCTGCCAACAATGAGGGGCAGCTCTTGAAGGCCGTGGCAATGCAACCGGTCTCAGTTGGCCTCGACAGTAGTGGGCGGGAGTTCCAATTGTACTCGAGCGCTGTTTTCAATGGGAACTGCGGGACCAAGATGTCCCATGCTGTCGCGATTGTAGGCTATGGAATAGCTGAGGATGGCACCAAATATTGGAAGATCAGGAACTCATGGGGGGAGACGTGGGGTGAATCTGGCTACATGAGGATTCAAAGAGATTATACTCAACCAGAAGGATTATGTGGACTTGCCATGCGTCCTACTTATCCTGTTATCTAATTAACAATCGAATAGGATTTACCTGTGTGGAATTGATGCATTAATATCGCGCAAATGTAATGCTTCTTTGGTACTCCATATATGGGGATTATATGATCAAGTAATCTATTAAGGAAATTTCTTAAGTTATCCATTGATAACCATTCCAACGTTAAGCCTATTTTTCAGGCCATTGACATTGAGTTCTAAGGAGAGTTTTGATTAGCAGAATCTGATGGAAGTTTGAACAAGTTTATGCTATTTTTCAATAGCAGAATCAACACGGTATGAATAATATGCCTAAGACAAAAAGCAAATTTGGACAGTGGTGTAATTAGATGATTTAATCGCCAGTCTTTTACGAGGTTGACTTTTGGCGAATTTGTTTTATGTCTACCCTTGCGATACGCGAACCAATTGCTTCATCAAATCTACTCAGTGTATCATGACCTCCCGAACAATGTGCGGGAGATGAGCTTAGAGATAATATCGAGTTGGGAACCAACGGTCTTTAATCGGTGTAATTCTCTTATACCCTTACCTCACTTGATAATAGAAAATTCATTTAAATTGATTAACCTATAAAAATTTTCCTTATAAAGTAGTTGTAATTAACCTATCAAGATTGGCTAGAAATCAAGTGAGATATGAGACAATATCTTAATTCCTACGCAACTAGAGAAATAGGATTATGAATTTGATTGCACTAATTTTCAACTAATGCAATTTCGGTACCTACTTTGATTAATTTGTTAACTAATTGTCCACACAATCTTTTGAGCAAATTATAAGTCCTCAAGTTTTCATCCTCTAAGTGTTTATGCAATGTTTTCTTACGTGGTTGTTATTATCCTAAAAATGTAATCTAACAATATAACTAGAACAAGCAAATCTTGATGCAAAAGAAACATAAGAGAGTCCCAACCAATTCATCAAAATAGTGACAAAAGATCAATTAAAAGATAGAGTGCACTATAGTAATCTAATATGAGTTGGAAAAAATATAACATAGCATTGTTATTAAATTCCAGGACAACAATTCCCATGAGGTAAATTCAAATTGAGTCCAATTTCTTATTTAAAGAATCAATCTATCTAAACCTAAGCTACTTTAAGGTAACTACTAAAACCCCTAAACTATAGGTTAAGTTAATTAAATAAACTAAGATACATTTAGTAATAAAACAAAACATCCTAATTAAGACTTGCTTCTACGCTATTTACTGGTTTTTTTTTTTAATTTTTTGGATTTTTATTTAATTTATTAATAAAAAGAAAATCATTTCTATATTCTGGAAAAAAAGCCGGGCTGGGCTCTTGGGCCCCGTCAATGCAGGTCCCAATTTGGGCTTTTGTATCAAACCCACTCATTCAATTTAAGCCCAATTTTAAAGCAAACTAAGCCCAAGCACTCTCTTAGTTAGCCCATTTTCTGTTAAGTCTACACTAAACCCCAATCTAGGCCCTTTTCATGACTACGTCCAGCCCATACTAAGCCCATTTGTCTATCATAATAATGCCAATCCCACGTTAAACCTATCAATTTTGTTTGTTTGGCGAAAAATGTATGATTTGAAAAATATTTTCCCAAAAATAATAATTTGTATCACTTGATATAATTAGTTAATGGAAAATATTTTCATTATCAACACTAGTTTACCTCTGAATATTTTCATAAACAGTGAAAATATTTTTAGTTCATTTATTTTTGTAAGTAATACAAATAATCGTTTTTAGGAAAATATTATCTAAATTATTTATTTTTTATGAAACAAATGAAGCCTAAGCCTACGTTTATTTCAAGGAAAACTTGAAGATAATGGAAAATACTTGTATGGAAATCATTTTTCAAGTAAGTGGATATTTTTATTTTGTTTGGTGATATGCGGCAGTTTTGGTGTTTGGATTTCATATGGAGAGTTATTTCAATCTTATAATTTTAACTCATGGCAAAAAATAAAAAATTGAATTTTAAATAATTTTTTTCTTTTAACTTTTTCTTCCCCTTAGTTGGTTGCCGGGCCACAGCAATAGTCGAGTCACCAACCATAGGCATGAGCCGGCGCCCTCGCCAGATTGATGAGCTTTAGTCTCATTAGCCTTGGGGAAGGCTTAAGCTTGCTTGTGGCAGGTTGTCAGCCTTCGTTGTGGCTAGTGACTAGCCGAAGAAGAAGAAGAAGGAAAATGAAAAAAAAAAAATTAAAAGAAAAACTATGTTAAAATATTCGAGATAAGAAATTTCAAAAAGTGTTTTTAGCTCTTTCACTTTTCTAAATTTATGCATGATTGTTTTGTTAACTTGAAAGTGTTTTTGATTGACTAATGAAAATCTGGAAAATAATTCCCAAAAAACATTTTCCTCCAAACAAACGTACCCTAACACTCTCTTTTCTTTCTTTTTGATCATTTTTTTTTTCTTTTTACTTTTTCGTGTCCATTAGGCCAACTTTTATTGTAAACCTAAAAGCTCTAGCAATACATTATGCTTAAAAGCATCATTTATAATTAATAGTTTTGGATATTAAAACCTGACCATCACCGCCTATATCTTTAGTAACCTGAGCAGCATCGTTGTCCACCGACCATATGAATCTAGTACCAGTACATATATATTTCAGTTATACTTTATTAGTACGTTTATGATAGGGTATTAAGACACATTGGTTCGTCTTAATATATTATGATGGAGAGACATCATTTTGAAAGGGTATGAAAGAAGTCATACAAATAATTTTTGGAGATAACCGATTGGGATGTTGGTAGAAAGAATATTCAGAAAGAAACTGTTCCCTCTTCTTCTCTACTCTCCATCAAAGAACAAAAAGCATTCCATTATTGTTTTGATAACTTTTGAGAAGACAATCGACGTTATAGAAATTGAATGTTTTCCAAATGATTGCATTCGGATCATCGTCAAGTCATATCATCCGTAATGTTCGTTTAAGGGTAAATTGTTCATTGTACATCAAAAATGTTAGTCGTTTCTTCCACCGGCTTTCTTCCTACAACCTCAATTAAAAGCATCATGTGTATGCTTCTTGGCTGATCACGAGTTATGGTCACAAACAGTTGCCAAACTGGAAAAGGAGGTCTGAGAATGTGTCGGGAATGAAGACCGACACTAGCTACAAGACTTCCGACAAGTTCAACCTCCCCTTTTTTATGTACTGAGATCTGGAAGCAGAGCCAAGCTAAGGAAATTTGGCAAGGCTAACAAAGGCAAACAAGAGAGTTGAGAGCGACCGTGAAAAGTCGAGTTTGGGACACCTGGAGTGCCATAACTTCAAAACGGTACACTTAAGTGCCAATATCGGAGTAAAATAGGATACTTAAGTGCCACTCCGGCGAAAATCCGCCCAAACGGCTGACGTGGCGATTTTCGGCGACGGAGCCCAAACGGCGTCGTTTTGCACGGCGATGTGGCGAGAAAATGCAAAAACGACGCCGTTTTGTCGCGACGTGTAAAAAATAATATAAAAATTAATTAAATTAAATTAAAACTTAATTTTATTTAAAATATTCTAAAAAATTAAAAAAATTAAAAAAAAAATTGGAAAAATTTAGAAAAATTTTTTTTAAAGAAAAAGGGGGGGAGGCCGAAGGGGGCGGCTGAGGGCTGAGCCCTCGCCGCCGCCGCCTCCCCGCCATCGCCGGGAAGGGTCGGCGACGGAGGGGGGAGGGTCGGCCGAGGTCGCCGGCCCCTGGTCGACCGGCGGCGAGGGTCGCCGGCCCTTGCCGAATCGCGGCGAGGGCCCGCGAGCCCTTGCCCGGATTTGGGGCAAGGGTCGCGGCCCTCGCCCCATCCGGCGAGGGCTGCGGGCCCTCGCCGCCTCCCCCCGCCGTCGCCGGAAGGGCCGGCGGGCCCTCGCCGCCCGGTCGGCCGAGGGCGCGACCCGGCCGACCCTCCCCCTCCGTCGCCGACCCTTCCCGGCGACGGCGAGGAGGCGGCGGCGGCGAGGGCTCGGCCCTCAGCCGCCCCCTTCGGCCTCCCCCCCTTTTTTTTCTAAATTTTTCCAATTTTTTTTTAGTTTTTTAAATTTTTTAGAATATTTTAAATAAAATTAAGTTTTAATTTAATTTAATTAATTTTTGTATTATTTTTACACGTCAGCAACAAAACGGCGTCATTTTGCATTTTTCGCCACGTCGCATGCAAAACGATGCCGTTTTGGGCCTCTGTCGTCGGAAAATCGCCACGTCAGCTGTTTGGCCGGATTGTTGCCGGAGTGGCACTTAAGTGTCCCATTTAATTTCGAAACTGGCACTCAAGTGTACCGTTTTGAAGTTATGGCACTGAAGTGTCCCCCCGTGCCAAGTTATGGCACTCCAGGTGTTCTTTACTCGTGAAAAGTTTACGGACAGCCATTAGTGGCGTTCAACGACATCAGAAAGATGATAAGAAAGTGAGAAAAGCTTTGTCGAGAGTAAATTTTTTTAAGATTCTGTCAACTCTCTATTGGTTGTGTTCCTCGGATAGCTGGCGACTAGAGGATTGACGATGGTTGATGATGGTCGGAGTTGATGGATTGCAATGCCGATTAGTGGTGGAGAAGCTTTTGGGAGGCAGAGCATCGGCACTATGTGTTTTTGCTCTCTCCGTTCTCAGACGAAACCACAAAATGAGCGTATATCTGGAATCCAAAATCAGTTAGAAGAGAGAAGAAGCACGCAAGAAATTCGATTGGTGGGGATGAGCGCCGATCCTCTGCTCCATTACGGCTGACGCTCTGGTGGCTTGCAAGGGAGATTTGACGGCGGTTGCTACTGATTGGAGATGGCAGACGATTGATTGATGGTGACCGAATTGAAGGGAAGAGGCAATAGCTTCAGCAAATCGACCCGCGTTCTCTCAAGAGAGCTCTCAAAGTGTAAAAATGGTGCCCCTTTTCCAACCATTCCCCGACGAACGTAAGGACGCCGGCCAAAATAAAAGAGGGACATTTTTCTCTCTGTCGATCCGCTCCCTCTTTTTTTGAAAAAAAAGGTAGAATATAAGGTTTTTGTTCTTGCTTTTGGATTTGTGTGGTCATGTCAAGTGGCTCGATCTTGAGAGAAGTGAGTAGAATCCTTCGGTGCCAAATATGGTACTTTAATGGTCAATTGGCTTTTGTTTTTTGTTTTTTGTTTTTGTTTTTTTGGTGACCCAGTGAACCCCGCACGGCCGATAGCCGGGAGTAAATTACTGGGGGCGGTACGTGCTAGCCACCACACACGTGCTACTAGGTAAGTCACCCTGCGACGCGCTGGGGTTTCGAACCCTCCTTTTCGTGAGGGGGAGGAGGCCCAAAGCCAACTGCGCCACCCAGGTGGGTCGGTGGTGTCAATCGGCTTTTGTTGCTCCACAAGTTATCGAGGTCTCTAAATTTCATTTTTTTTTTCTTAATCAAACGTCTAAAAACAATTAGAAACTAACAAGATTCCAATTTTTTGGTCAAAGGTCAAATTCTTTGATTTGACCAATAGCCAACCTAAAATAGTCAACTCTTGGTTTATTTAAAAAATGATGCATCATTACTAATGAAATGTAATGCTCATAATTTCTACATGCAATTGAGATACTAAAGACATTTAGCTAATTTTTTGGTCAAGAAATGAGACTCGCTACAATCAGATCTCGAATCTCAAATTTTCTAACTTTGACCATTGGGAAAATTCAATTGTCACTAGCTGCGCCTCTTTGAGAGAGGGAACTCGAAGATGTTTCTTTCAAAGACCAAAATGATATTTAAACTTTATCAGTGAACCTAACACGATGAAATGAATTGAATTAATAAAAAATGAACTTGAATTAAGGATGTACCTTAGGATATACTTACATCGGTCTCAAAGTCATTAAAATATTTCTTATTGCTTTTCTCTCCCCAATCTTGGACTTTTTTTCAATCTTTTCTTTTCTTTTCTTTTTTGGGATTTTTTTATTTAACTTTTAAATTTTTTGTGTGAGTTGAAATTAAGAAGGATAAAAGTACTTACCTATTGTTGTTTACAAAAGAGACTCGGGGCTACATAAACATATCTTGTCATGAAAGACTCTAGGTTACAAAAACTTTGTGTCAATGAAGAAGGATTTTGGGCTTTAGAAGTTCGCTATGTCAATATAGAGGTCTCTAGACTATAAGAGCTCACCATATGTGCACATCATCATCATAATAATTTTTGAGATATTACTAGTATATCTAATAGAAGGAGAACACATTGGCCTACAGAAGCTCACCATATGTTGAAAAGGACTTTGAGCTACAGAAGCTCGCCATGTTGATGAATAGGACTTTGGGTTAAAAGAGCTAGCCATGTCCATGAAGAGGGACTCCAGGCAATGAAAGCTCCGATATCAATGCAAAAGACAGCTCCATTGGGGAAGTTTGTCATGTAAAAAGATGGTTTTAGGATAAAAAAGCTTGTCATACATGTTCATCATTAAAAAAAATCCTAAGATGGTCTCTTTTTATCGAATATGTCAAATTGAAATGATCTACGCATCGAATATGTCAAATTGAAATGCACTATTGCAATGTGCGAATCGATTGTTTCATCAAATCTACGTAGTGGAACTAATGGATCTCAATGGAGAGAATTGCAATCAATGATATGCATAACAATGGTACATGTTGTATTTTGCCTCTCGTACATGATCAAAACAACAATCAAGGGCGTTTCCCCCTTCTCAATTTGGATTTAGGAGGAGGTCCCATCATCCCTTAGCACGTCTGTGCTTCAAAACATCTCCTCCACTCGGGGTTCTCATCCTTGGAAAAAGCCATGAGTCCTACCCAACGGCTTCCTGGAACTGTTCCTCTTTGTTCAGCATAGAGGTCCTTCCTTGCCCTCATAACCAGGTGATAGATGGTAACGAGCAGGACTTTCAGCGGTACTCGAGCCCCATATTCAACGGGAACTGTGGGATCGAGATGACCCACGCGGTCATGATCGTAGGCTGTGGGACGGCTACCAATGGCACCAAATATTGGAAGATCGGGCATTCGTGGGGGAGATATGGGTTGAGGATGTGTTGCATAAGGATTCAAAAAGATTTTGCGCAGCGTGAAGGACTATGTGGACTTACCACTCATACTTCTTGTCCTGTTATGTAATTGACAATTGATCAGGGTTTATTAGTGTCGAGTTCACACGCTAATATCAAGCTAATGCAATGATTATTTGAGAGGGAAAACTTGTTTTTTTGCTAATGCAATTATAAATCTTTTAATTTTGTCAATTGAGATATAAATCCTTTCACTTTTTGCCAATTAAGTCTATTTAGCCAATTTTGGTTGAAATTCACTGACATGAACACCAACGATTTTATATGGCACAACAATGCTGAAGTATGTTATGACCTACGATTGGTAGGGAGAGAAATATGTTTATAGGTATTTCCTTATGAGATAAGTCGAATGGTTCATACAAATGATGATCTCGAATGGACATCATTTACTAGCAACACAAACGACATCAATCACAAACCTAGACTCTCCCAAGTTTAGGCTTGCGTGACATTGGATATTCGATTTTTATTAATCATATGCAAATTTCTACATAAGAAGTTACCACTAGTCTATTAGATTCAAATATAAATCAAGTGAAGTATGGGAGTATATTTCACTTCCTATGCAACCGAAAATTTTAGGATCAAGAATTTGATTACACTAATTAATTAGTTAGTGCCCTTTCAATTCAATTTTTTTTTTTTTTTTTTTGTCAAGCAGTTTGGGTTGATTTTAAACTTATTCATTAACATGCAAGGTGGCACAATCATTTAAATAACAATCAGTAACTAAGAAAGCATTAAATAAATTACAAGAAAAAACAAACATCTAACGCTAACAAATAAATAAACACCAATCCTAACTAAGCCAAAGGGAATCCATAATTGTTATAGTGAAAGTGCACAAGGAAGAGCTTTCATCTAGAAAAGAAGGCACATTCAAACCCTATTTTAAAGTCCTTAGAGTTTGTCCAATTTTAAGCCCGATTTGTTCTCAATGATTTTTCCACACTTTAAGAGAAAAGTACCGTAAATTTTTTTTTTTTTTTTTTTAAGCTCTTCTAATTTTAAAAGAAATTCTAAATTGTTAATTATTTTTAATTTTTAATTTTTTAAATTTATACACATATATATTTTAATGTTTAAATTTGAAAAAGGGACCCGGGCCGAGCCTTTGGCCCAGTCTGCGTGTAAGCTCAGATGTGGGTTCACGGGTTTGGACACTGGTGATATCAATTGGACTAATAAAAGAAGCGGGCTCAATGGTTCAAGCCCAATCTGTCCACGACATGAACCGATTCCAAATTAATTATCCTAAGCCCAACCCAAATTTACCAACAGTAAGCTCAAGCCCACTTACTATTTTTAATTTCCACGACCCCCTTCCCAAAATGTGTAGACCTCCCTTTGTGCCCGATTCTCTTCATCCACCCCAAAACATAAACTCGTCCACCTTCAACATTAAAACTTAAAATCAACAAAAGAAGACATCACTCATTGACCGCCATCTCAGACATTGAATGAAATTTCACAGTCGACTACAACCTGCACGTCCCCGGACCACACGGACAATGATGGGCATCACTGACCATCATCTATTCTCTCTTTTGACTTCGCCCACATTCACCAACCAATACCATAGAAGTACTGAACAAGACTTAATAAAACGTACATTGAGATTAATGAAACCTATTATTATACATTTTTTTTTTTATATCCAGGGAACCCCGTACAGCCCCGTGCGGTGGGTAAATCAGGGCGACGCTAGCGGAGGACCCACCACCCCGACGTCGCGCTTAAGATCCCGTGCGGCCAGCGGGATTCGACCCCCTCCACTTTCGTTAGTTTCATTGGAGAGCCTTATCCAACTGGGCCATCGCAGGCGGTGGTTATTATTATACATTCGAAGCAACTAAAAATCGAAAGAAAATGGGTACGACTTGGTTTAAACATTTTATCAAACATAGGGTGTGCAATGGCTTAGAGGGAAGCAAATGAGCATTCAGGCTCGGACCCCAATTTAGATCCATGACACCAAATAAATCAGCTTAGTTGGACATGGAACGCTCAAGAACCGGAGAAATCGAGCCGAGCTTATCTTTTAAACGGAACAAGGCAAAGCCAAAGGGGGCTTGCTTGGGTAAGCGTGTAATGAGGAGGTCCCTACCCAGCTCGAAGGCCACAGTCATGGGGATCGGCCGACCGCCTCTTGATGTCCCCGAGTTGAGGTCCTCGGCAGAAAGGGGCTGAAACCCAAGAGAAACTCGCTAGAAGTTTGGTGTGGGGGTAAACAGGAGCTGTGGGCTCGATGGCATCGGCTGGGGTTTTGTCAGATGGGGCTTGGGCGTGGCCGAGCTACCGGAAAGCTCCCTCTCGCTCTGAGATTTCACTCCCTCAGTCGCTCTCTCTCCTTCCCTCTCTATCTCCCTCTCTCCGAACGAACCCCTAATATTCACGCCCCTCTCTTGCTTTTAAGCACCGGTCGTGCTAGCTGGCGTTGCCGGCCTGCCCCCCCGACCTAGCGTTTCGCGCGATGCTCGCCCCGTCCTCTCTATCCTCCGTCGTGTACATCGTCCTTCTCCCTCCCCCTTCCTGTCCCTAGCGTGAAAGACGAAGGAAGGGAGAGAGAGGACCGGGCTAAAAGGAAGGGAAAATGGACTAAGCCGGCCCATGAGGTAAAGAGAACAAAGGGGAAGAAGAAAAAGGACGGATCGGCCTCCTCCCGGCCTAGTCTCATTTTTTCCATTTTCCCTTATTTTTTTCCCTCTTTTTTAAAAAAAATTAATTTTCTTTTCTCTCTCTCTCTCTCTTTAAAAATGTATTACTATCCATACGAATGCTCCTAAGGTATATATGGTATGCCATTTAAAGGCAAATATTTTTGTTGAGGGGTCACTAATTTTATATGTAATTAAAAACTAAACAAATAGGCAAATTTTATGTGTCAACAACGTAAACAGTTTTTAATAATATATTAATAATACATATTTTTAATTTTCTTTTGGGTTTTTTCTATGTCGACAGAGGTCATTGATAACCCCTGTTGGCTACAAAAGACTTGCCCAAGGGCCATCTCGACCTTGCCGAATGTGGGCAAGGGACTTTACGGTCCTGTCAACTTGTGTTAGATTTTCCTTGCTCAAATTTGGTGAGGACCACGAAGTCTTCACCCATGGCTGATGGGCTTGCGAAGCCCTCTTCCAAAGCCATTGAGGCCTCACTGGTTGCAAGCGAGGGCACCAAGGTACTCGTTATATGTGGATGAGGGCCACTTTGTCTGCAACCAATTGGGCCACAGTTGACGAGGCCAAGATGGCCTCACCTAGTGCTATCACAACCCCATTGGCCACAAGCGGGTCCTTCATGGCCAATGAAGGTCACCAATGACTCTAGTTGGCATAGAGAAAAAAAAGTCAAATAAAAAAAATATCTAAATATTATTAAAAGTTGCTCAAATCAATGATGATCACGTCATGTAGGACGGACAATATCCATGTTAGTAAATTCTCATTAAAATTGGCTAGTTAATTCAATTGATAAAAAGTGAAAAGGTTCGTAACTCTATAAGCAAAGTTAAAATGTTTATGATTGAATTGACAAAAGTGTGATAAATTTATATATTTTTTTGATAATTTTTGCCTCCAAAGATTGTAATTATATGATGAAGCAACTGAGCATGGAAGTTTATTCGAGTTGTTTTTAAATGTTACTAGTAAAATTACATAGACATTACATTCGCATTGCAGGGGATATCAACTTTTTTTCATTTTTATTGAAGTGTTGCCTAAAAGTATTAATAAGAGACATACGTTGTAATGATTTTTGTGCGTAATAATCACCAAATCTCTTAAAGAATTAAACAAATTTTATCACAGTATTTTATATTGACTGAGAAACGCTCAATCAACAACTTTCGGATGTAATTCATGACTAAAGAACACTTTGCATATCTTGCACGTAAATGCCTCAAATGACACAAATAACACTCACAAGACACACAAAATGACAAAATCCAAACATACTGTTTATCAGTCAATTCATTAGGATAAAGAAAGTCCAATCAATGACAATTGAAACAAGACAAAGTAGGGACATTCTAAGGACCTTTACACAAATAAGTGCCACATTTGACCATATACATATACATACATACATATATATATATATATATATATATATATATATATATATGAAAACGTACCATTACTTTGACCAAGGCCTTCAAATTTCCGAAAGTTTCTTAAACAATAGACAAAGGAATGGTTGTCGTTGGAATCCCAATTGTTGATGAGACTTGAAACTTCTTTGTCTAGATATTAGTAATGCTCTAAAATTAATGTCAACATTTCGCAGAATTCTTAAAAACTTAGTGAAATATTAAGTTAATCTCTTGTTTTCATTATATGATGTGCACAGTATTTCAGCATTTTGCTTTTTAATGCATGGGTTTAATCCAAGGACAAGGTTCAACCTTCCTTCTAAGTTCTAACACTAATAACATGTTGGAGCTAGGGAATGCTAAATCCGTGAACATGTATATATACTCTTTTCTTCATCGTCCCCCAAGCTAGAGAAACATAGCCATGGGTTTATCATTTGTGGGAAACATGTATTGTCACCCCCCCCAACCTCTAGCTTGAGAGCATGACCCGACGGGTGAGCATCGATGTCCTAGGCACGTCAATCATCCCAAAGATATTTTATCTTGATTAAGCATATGTGGAAGTAAATAAAAAACAATCCCCATACACAAAGAAACATGGGAGTTGAGCAACATGTACACCCACCCAACCACACACATACACATTATATATACATACATACATATAATATATATATATATATATATATATATATCAAAAGTTGTTATGATTCCTATTCCTGGGTTCACACACACACACACACATATAAAGTTATGTGTGTGTGTGTGTGTGTGTGTCTATATATATATATATATATATATATATATATATATATATATATATATATATATATATAAAGTTGTTATGATTACATGCTCATTCTACTCCTGGGGTAGCCTAACTCCCCACACACACCCACCCACCCACCCACACACACACACACACACACACACACACACACACACACACACACACACATATATATATATATATATATATATATAAAGTTGTTATGATTACATGCCCATTCTACTCCTGGGGTAGCCTAACTCCCACACACACACACACCCACACCCACACACCCACCCACCCACACACACACATTTACATATGTGTGTGAGTGTGTGTGTATATATATATATATCAAAAGTTGTTATGATTACATGCCCATCCTATTCCTAGGTTACTAGGGTAGCCTAACTCCTTTATCAAGTGTCCTCCAAAAGCAGCCCCTATCCTAAGCTCATTCCCTTACAATGTTCCCATGGGATCCATTAGAGGGATGAGGACATGAAGGAGACCAATGATGTCCCCGCCAAAAATGAGGCACCAAGCCTCGTACATGTGGGAACCAAGGTGTCTATCCCTTTTTGGACCCATATGGTGGTAGTATATTTTTGATAAGTAACGTTCCCCTCTACATCTATTATATTTGTTACAGTAGTAACCATATCAATTGGAAAACTGGGATGGACAGGAGTTGGTGTCAATTCAGTCATCACATATTTGAAATGGTGAAAACAACAAAAGTGAGTCAATGACTCAGTAAATAAAAATCCCTAGTTCTCCTATAGGAGAACGTCTCGCCATTGATCCTCGGATACAAGATCACCACCTACTTGTTGATGGTAAATCAATGGCAAAGTTCATGCCTTGCCTTACTTATGCATACGAAAGGCTCTCAATCATCTATGTACTTTTAAGCATCAAAGACAAAGAGTTTGTGCATAAGAACAAGCATTCCAAAGATCCGTGTCTTACGATTATTTCGGTCATTAAGAGAAATGCATAGATCATGTAAGACTCGTTCAAGTACTAAGTGATCTGATGCAACATATGCTCAAATTGATGCAAAGACTCAACAACACATATTAAAACAAACCTAGCTTTTGCAAGCATCAATTCAAGCATTAAACATGCATCAATCATGGACCACACGTGGACTTCTAGTTTATTTCAGTCAGTTCAATTAGTCGAAATCCATTGACTCTTCCGATATGAACTAGGCATCGATCCCCTGGGCAACCGGTATCGTCCACGATCTCAATATCAGGACAGCATCCGAGGCTTTACCCTAGGCAACGACCCGGCAAACCCTAGGGTCGGCAATAAAAGTCCATCATTTGTCCATGCATTCAAACATCAATCAATCCATTTTTTTTTATCTTAAATCATTAATCGAATGAAAGGCACGAAGGCATGCCATACAGAGTGAATCAATGACTTTTATGCCATATTAAACTAGACTCATGTTGGATGCGATCAGGCTTGTGGTCTTGACTTGTAATTGTTCATTTCGACTTCAGTATTGACTTGGTGCTTGTCCCAAGTAACAACACTTTTCAATATTGTTCAAAGATCAAATGTGGGTTGTGCACCCACCTTGGCACACATCCAAATTGCCGAGAGCTTTCCTCTCCATTCGATTGTGCTTGACACCCACGCAAGACCATGATTTACTTAATACAAAGACAAGTAATTGAGAACATGCAACAAGCACAACATACAAGTAAACACAAGCAAATGATGGCAAGATCTTATATCGATACGTGTAACATATCACCCTATCGAAGAGTTAGGAAAGTCTACTTACAACTTTTTGGATGTAGTTCCAGGATGTTCTATTAGTGACCGGACGACTCCTAGGGCGGCTTGGTGAGGAAGGTGTGAAAAAGAGAGGAGAAGGAGAGAAAAGGAGATAATGCCCAACCTCAAAATGTGAGGATAGCTCCTCCTATTTATAGGCCTCTTCCTCTTAGATTTTTATGCAAACTTATAATTAAGCCTAAGATATGAGTCGGCCTATCTAGCCTCCTTAGTTGGTGCCTATACTTATTCATGTTTAATTATGATTCGTCCACCTATTTGCTTATCCTCCAAGGCTCACTTTAGGTTTATGATGTGCCTATGGCTATGAGGGACACATAAGCCTATTTTATGTTAATATCTCTTTCCAATTGGTTGGGCCTTGCCTTATTTCACCAAGGCTATATATTAGGGTCATCATGGTCTAATCTTTTAGGGGACACTTAAGTTGGCGATTCATCCATGTCAATTATGAACTATGGTCCAAAGTCATTAAATGAAGTCTACATATTTTTGGCAACTACTTGGCATGCAAGTTTTTTTCATTCTTTCTTCCAAATAGCATGTGGCATATAATGGATAAGGATGGACTAGGTCAAAAGATTATGAAAGATTCTAGAACTCCAATTACCTCTTGACACTTGTCCAATGATTCATCTCCGCATTAATTGATTTGTGTCAAAATCTCATCCAAGGCAATTATGAGAATAACATAGAAAATAGCCTAACTAGAGAAGTCGTTTATATTTATACATGATCAACAGTTCTATGAGAACCAAAGTTCATGTTAAAATTTCACTAACTTTTTTCCAAATGAGTGCAACTAAGTCGGTGGCCTTCTTGAACTTGTTCATGACCATTTCCGATTTAGATTGGTCCATTGGATGTCTTAAAAATGACATTCGTGGTTGGGCTCGGTCATTCGTCTTGACTAGGTCTCAGTTGGGTAGATTGGGTTCAAAGTTGAACATGCCATGCCTTGGTCTAATCAAGGTTCATGCCATTGATCCCCATGATCGACCCTCGGTTGTCACTTGGTCATGTGGACTCGATAAATCCATAACTAATTCGTTATGAACAGGATCAACCCGTGGATTGTTCATGATCGGAATAGGTTCCATGTGGAACCACTCGTGACTAGTGCACTATACACACATAACCGATCCATGATCATCCTTCGTGTTCATAGTGGTGCGGGATCAATCCATAACTAAACCTCATGATCGAAGGGCCGATTCATGTCAAATGTATAAGTTCTACTTCCACGTATTAGTTAATAAGACTTCACGATACATGCTAAGCTAGGATTTACCGACCCTTATAGCCTATTCTCATGGCTTTGGATCAAGGATGTTACATGTATCTTTGCTTAGGTTTGATGTTAGGTTCATAGGCTTTGCATGGAATGTCGTGCACAATCCCTGAAGCTTCCCTTGAGCAAAAGTTCGAGTAGTGGATTTGCGAGCATGGCAAGTAGAAGTGTTAGAGTGGACGGGATTGCTGTGATTAGCATTCTTTTAGCATGTAAATATTTTGCTGTTGGCAAGATGGTGAAGTTGATCCATGGGTTGGCGGTGAAACTCGGGAGCTCAAGGAACAAGCAAAATACAAATGCCCTTAGTTGTTTAAAAGTTGATGTAAGTCTAAATTTTGAAGTTGAAATTTCTTTTAAAGAGGGCAAAATGTAAGAGCTACTTTTTTGACTTGGTTAACTCGCGTGAGCTCTATTTAAATATAAAATAAAGAAAAGGAAATTGATTTGGCCAATAAAGAGAGAAAGGAGGAATGCTTGGTTCTTATAGGCCAAGGGGAGCACGCTAGGAAAGGAAAAGAAAAGAGAAAAGAAAAGAAAGAAAAAAGAAGGATGACGAAGAAAGAAGGAGGTTCTAGCTACCGAAACCTCACGAAACCAATTCAACTTCAATTTGCAATGTTTAGCAAGTGCTTGCATCCCTCGTTCGTCCAATCATAGTAGTTTTCAAATTTAGGTCGTATATTTGAAGTTTTGTGAGATTCGAGTTGCATGGTTCAATTTTTGAGATGTTGAGCTATAGGATCTTATGAAAATTGTGAATTATGGTGTTGTGGAGCCGTAGGGTTAGTCGTTTTATTGGCGCTTAGGCACAGTTTAGCCATTTTATAGTTGAGACATAGTTTTACTTTGTTTTAATGTCGATTCTTGTTTAATTGTTAGGATTACAAGATCATCAACTTGTTTTTCTACATGTTTTTTTGGTTTGGGCATTTTTAAGTGAGTGGTGCTATCTTTTCAATGAATTTATAAATTTATACCCTTGAAGTGATAAAGATTTTGGTATCGTACAAGTTATGAAAGTATGTTTGTTGCATAAAAGTCTAGATTGGGCAATTACTGCATTTTTAGATTTGTGAATGATTTGAGAATTGTTTTACAAAAGGTATTGTGAAAGGATTTATACATACAAATTATATATATATATATATATATATATATATATATCATGAACTGGTTCACGAAATAAATTTGAAAATGATTCAACAAAAGCTTTACAAAAAGCATCTCTAGCAAATGAGCTGTGTTGCAAAAATGTTCTTTATTTTGGTTTAAACCACTTTATGATGTTGATTTTTAAATTGGCTTTGTGAATTGTGAAGGAAGCTATCGTGAGTTTTTGTTGGTCTTAGTATCACTATGAGCTCTTGGGGGTACGTCTACTAGTTAGGATATCCTTATGAGTCAGCCACGGGTAATATATGTGGCCATCTTGTCACAAGGCATTATGCATGACCATGGTAGATATTTGAGCAGGAGTTTGGCCAATGGATTAACTATTGACATGTGATTTGAGGTTAGTCAACGGCATAGACCATTGACGAGTGTTTTGATGAGGTTGATTAGTGGACTAGACCATTAATGTTTGTTATGATATTATTGATTTAACGAGTTAAAAAAATATTATGCGGTTATGTTAATGCAATATAGCTCAATTTTATCTTATTTGTGTATTATATATTAGAATTGAGATAAATGAGTTTTGGTAGGCTTTATAAAGTGCATAGTGAGTGCTCAATCTATTTAGAAAAGATGCATTATTTACAAAGCTATATTAGCTCATTCCATTCATCTTTCATATATTGTCTCGATTAGTGGGCATTAGAGCAAGAGCATTATCAACAAGGACTTTTGGGAGTTGGATTTAGGTGATTTGAGGCTATGTCCTTCGAATGTTAAGACGATCATGTCATTACCCTTATTCCTGTAGGATTTGAGCGTGACAATCTTAATCCTTTTGTGGGATCGCATCTTGGACCTGATACTCCACATGTGAGAAGAGAAGTACACTAAAGCTGTGACCTCACTACTTACCATTTACATCATATGTTATGTCAAATGAAATTCAATTGGAACGTTATACCACATTGAGGAGGTAAATCCATGTATATAAAATTGGGATAATTAAATCTCGTGGACTTTACGTACAAAATTTTACTACATGCCAAATCATTTTGATGCACTTGCTAAAGATTTATCATAAGAGAGGCATCCAATGCCTACGCCGGTGGAAGATTGATTCAACATGAAAGGTCCATCTGTAGAGAAGGGAGGTAATTTTAGGTGAGGAAGGTTTGATTCGCTCCCAAGCATGAGGATGACCATTGACATAGTAGACCTAAAACTTAAATCCTCTTTCATGCATAACAACAATATATGAATCAATCTTAGAGCTTCATTTCTCGAGCACGATAAGATCAAGTTCACATCTACTAGCTCTACGCCTTTCCTTTTGTTCCACATTAGCCATCCCTGTCAAAATCCTACCTTCTCTTAATTTCAATTGACAAAAGAAACAGAGATTTTACAACATTTACTGTAGCCCAATTGCAAAAGATGAAAAAACAAGTAGCTCACACTCAATACTTGACCATGCCTATAGTTGTTAAAATTAGAGCTACACTTTTGTTCACTTAAGATTTCTATTAGTAAGCCCCAAAGTTATAGACATCAGATTTCATTGAAAATAGTCCTTCCATACGTTATTTGGGAGCCATGTACCCACCATAATAATCAACATTAATAAGGAAGAAACAATAATATTTGAGCCAAGAGAAGGAAAGCAAAATAAAAGGAAACATAGTAGGAGATTAAGGATGTTTGGTTCGATTTTAGGGAATGTCTTTGAAAAAATGCTAAGGGTTTTTGTTTAAAAGGATTTTCCAAAATGCAAGTAGTGTTTGGTAAAGTGTATTTTAAAAAAACATTAAAAAGCAACTTTAACATAAATGCCATTCGAGAAAAACTACACTTTGTATGGGATTTTTGCTTTTTTTTTTTTTTAAATAAAAGATGTTAAACTATTTGACAGTGGAACTTCGTTAGTGAGCCAAATTGGCTAGCCTCGTTAGTAGCATGCTAATTGCTCACCGGCTGTTCGACAACATTTGCATTTTCCCAAAGGGCTTTGGGGCATTAGAGGGCTTTACAAATGCTATACCAAATGCACCCTCATCTCTTTTCTCCATTTTAATTATGTGAGAAAATAATATGATCCAGATTTTTATATAATAATGAACTCAATGGAAATGTAAATGTAAGCGATTCATCATATCCGAATGATCCTGTTAATGTTAGCTTTGATTTGATTGCCTATGAAGATTCTAGTAGTGCCAAAGTATGATGTGTTCGGGTTCATCTCATCATCCAATAGCACATTGCTTGCTTTCAAATCTCGATAGATGTTCTTGAGTTGAGAATCCACATGCAAATTCAGAAGGCCCATTGCTATTCCCTTAATAATGTATGCATGCTTTGTCCAATCTAATTCCTTCCTTTTCACCATATTTGCCTTGGGGTAATTGGAAAATTATTTTGATATACAGTGAGCCATGCTTCATAGAGAACACAATAGCTAAATGGATGGAAAGATAGAGTAAGAAACTGAGCCAAATAAGAAAGCATTGAGACTATGGTTCACCAGGTATGCGTAAGCTTTTTGCCTCCATCTAAGTAGCACCCCAATAGCCTCCTGATATTTTAGTGTTGAACCTTAACAATGAGCATAACTTCATTCTTGAATTGCTCAATGTATAGACCAAAGGCTAATACTATATAATATTGTGTGCTTTCGGCTTTCAACCCTCATGACTTAAAAACGCATACTACAGAGTAGAAAACCCAATCTTATCAACTAGCCTAGGACTTCCCCCATTGGCAATGTGGGACGATAGATATGCGCCTAGCTTTGCCCACTTTGGGTCATAGTCGTCCGCCAGCACAGCCTCCCCTGCCATCCTGATGACGCTGTCCACTTTCAGGGTCTAGGTCATCACATTTTCCACCCCTTAAGGCATAGTGCCCTTGCTATGGCCCCACATGCTGTCAAGAGTAAGCTCTGATACCAAATGGGTGGTGACGCTCCCAAATGTTGTGCGTGACAAATGTACTTTCTATTTTTTTTAATAGTAATCGGAAGTATTTTAAATATATCACCATACAACATACAAGGAAGATCATCAAACAGATCAAATATTATAAGTAATATTTCATTATGTTAACTTTATATTTACAATTCATAACAGTACTCCAAATAACACACAAAATACCAAATGACCCAGGAAGTGTCAATATTGTTTAACTTCAACATTATTCTCTTATACCCCCTGCAAGGACTAAGGGCTACCACCATGTAATATTGTTTACTTTAAACCTTTGGTTGTTACAACTTTAAAACGCGTTACACAGAGTAGAGAATTCAAGACTTATCAACTAGCCTAAGACTTCCCCCTAATGATATAGGATAAGAGATATGTGCTTAGCCTCACCCACTTTTAAGTCATAATTACCCATCGACATGGCCTCCCTTGCCATCTTGGTCATGCTGCCTACCCTCAAGGTTTGGGTTGTTAGATTCTCTACTCCTTGAGGCATAATGCCCTCGTTGTGGCCCCACACGTTGTCAAGAGTCAATTTTAATACCAAGCAAGCCGTGATGCCCCAGAATGTCACGCGCAATACATATAATTTCTAAGGTTTTTTTTTTTTTTTTAATAGCAAGCAGAAGCATTACAAGTCACCATACAACATACGGTAAGATATTCACACAAGTTAAATATTATGTATAATATTTCATTATGTTAAATTTATATTTAAAATTCATAATAGTATTCTAAACAACACACAAAATACCAAAGTAATTGAAAAGGGTTAGGATTGCCTAACTTCAACACTATCCTTCTATACCCTTTATAAGCACTAGGGGGCTACCACTATGTAATATTGTCTGGTTTGGGCCGTCGGACCTCATGACCTTAAAACGCGTTATACAAAGTAGAGAACCTAAGCAATTAGCCTAGGACTATCTCCTTTGGCAATGTGGGATAAGAACTATGCACTTAGCCTCGCCCACTTTTGGGTCAAAGTCGCATATGAACACAACCTCCCCTTCCATTATAGTCACACTACCCACTCTCAGGGCTTAGGTTGTCACATTCTACACCCTTTTAGGCAAAGCACCCTGGCTGTGGCCTCACACACTGTCAAAAGTCGACTTTGATATCAAACAAGTCATGACGCTTCAGAACCTCACACGTAACATGTGTACTTTTTTATTTTTATTTTTAATAGCAAGCGGAAGTATTAAAAATGCATCACCATACAACATACAAAGAAGATCGTCAAACAAATTAAAAATTACACATAATATTTCATTATGTTAACTTTATATTTAAAACTCATAACAGTATTCCAAACAACACACAAAATACCAAATGATCTGGGAAGGGTCAAGATTGCCTAACTTCAACACTATCCTTGTATACCCCCATAAGGACCGAGGGCTACCATTATGTAATATTGTTTGCTTTGAGCCTTTGGCCCTCGCAGCTTTAAAACACATTACATAGAGTAGAGAACTCAAGCCTTATCAACTAACCTAGGACTTCTGCCTTTTGCGATGTGGGACAAGAGATGTGCTTAGCCTTGCCCACTTTTAGGTTAAAGTCGCCCGCTAGCACAGCCTCCCTTGCCATCCTAGTCACATTGCCCACCCTTAAGATTTGGGTTGTCACATTCTCTACCACTTAAAGCACAACGGTCTTGTTGTGGGCCCACATGTTGTTGGGACTCAATTTTAATATCAAACAAGCTATGGCGCTCTATAATGTCATGTGTGATACGTGTACTTTCTAATATTTTTTTTCTTTTTCTTTTTTCAATAGAAAGCGGAAGCATTACAAATACATCACCATACAACATACAAGAAGATCATTGCACAAGTTAAATATTAAGCATAATATTTCATTATGTTAACTTTATATTTACAATTCAAAATAATATTCCAAATAACACACAAAATACCAAAAGACCTGAGAAGGGTTAGAATTGCTTAACTTCAATACTATCCTTCTATGCCCTTTATAATCACTAGGAGGCTACCGCTGTGTAATATTGTCTATTTTGGGCCTTTGAACCTTATGGCTTTAAAACGGGTTACACAGAGTGGAGAACCCAAGCCTTATTAATTGGACTAGGATTCCCTCCCTTAGTAATGTGGGATAGGAGATATGCGCTTAACATCTCCCACTTTTCGGTTAAGGTCGCCTGTCGACATAGCCTCCCCTTCCATCTTGGTCACACTTCTCACCTTTAGGGTTTAGGTTTTCGCATTCTCCACCCCTTAAGGCATAACACCTTTGTTGTGGCCCCACAAATTGTTGATAGTCAACTTTGATACCAAACAGGCCGTGACGCCTCAAAATATCACATGCGACACATGCACTTTCTACTCTCTCTCTCTCTCTTTTTATTTATTTTTATTTTTTTAAATAGCAAGTGGAAGCATTAGAAATATATCACTATATAACAAACAAAAAGATCATCACACAAGTTAACCATTACACATAGTATTTCATAATGTTAACTTTGTATTTACAACTTATAATAGTATTTCAAACGACACACAAAATGCCAAAAAGACCTAGAAAGGGTGAGGATTGCCTAATTTCAACACTATCCTTCTATATCCCCTATAAGCACCAGGGGGCTACAACTATGTAATATTGCCTACTTTAGGCCTCTTTATAACATATTACACCGAGTAAAGAATCCAAACTTTATCAATTAACCCAAGACTCCTCCTTTCGCGATGTGGGACATAAGATATGTTCTTAACCTCGCCTACTTTTGGGTCACATTCATCTGTCAGTGTAGCCTCCCTTGCCATCCCAATCATGCCGTCCACCCTCAAGGTTTGGGTCATCACATTCTCTACCACTTAAGGCACAACGGCCTCACTGTGGCCCCCTACATTGTCGGGAACTTGGCTCTGATTCAACCTACAAGGATCAGGGGGCTACTACTGTGTAATATTGTTTACTTTGGGCCTTCGACCCTCATGGCTTTAAAACACATTACACATAATAGAGAATGTAAAACTTATTAACTAGCCTAGGACTCCTCCCTTGACGATGTGAGACGGAAGATATTTGCTTAGCCTTGCCCACTTTTGGGTCATAATCATCTGTCGGCGCAGCCTCCCCTACCATCCTGGTCAAGTTGCCTACCCTTAGGATCTGGGTCGTCACATTCTCCACCACTTAAGGCACAATGCCATCATTGTGGCCCTACATGTTGTCAGGAACTTGGCTCTGATTCCACTTGTAAGGATCGGGGGGCTACCATTATGTAATATTGTTCGCTTTGGGTATTTGGCCTTTATGACTTTAAAACATGTTACACAAAGTAAAGAGCGCAAGCCTTATCAAGTAGCTCAAGACTCCCTCCCTTTGCGATGTGAGACAAGAGATATGCATTTACTCTCGCCCACTTTTGGGTCATAGTCATCTTCTGACACAGCCTCCCTTGCCATCCTAATTATGCTGCCCACCCCTAGGGTTTAGGTCGTCACATTCTTTGCCACTTAAGCCATAATGCTTTTGCTGTGATCCCACATGTTGTTAGGAACTTGGCTCTGATTCCACCTGTAAGGATCGGGGGTTACCACTATGTAATATTGTCCGTTTTGAGTCTTCGGCTCTCACAACTTTAAAACATGTTTACATAATAGAGAACATAAGCCTTATCAACTAGCCCATGACCCCCCTTGGTGATGTGGGACAGGAGATATACACTTAGCCTCGCCCACTTTTGAGTCACAATCGCCCATCGGCACAGCCTCCCTCGCCATCCCAATCACACTGCCCACCCTCATGGTTTGGGTCGTCACATTCAATGCCTTGGCTTGATCTCATTGTAAGCCTTTTGACTGCAATTTCTTTCCCACCAAGTAGCTTGCCCTGCATTGAGTAGTTATGTTCCCCAAGAATAAGTTAGGAAAAGTAAAATATAGATGACAATATCACATGACATGAAAGTAGACGTCATTATGAACTTTATCGGTCCATCGTGGAAAGTAAGCCAAGCCTTGTGATGGAACCATTAATCATTTTTTTATTAACTAATAAATTAAATACTTGGGTTTTTCGGCAAATGAATGAGTCATATGCATTTTGGATTCAATCAATTTCAAAATTATTAAAATATTCATTTCAAATTATAATGGTTAACGACACTTCACGTGGGGTACACCCTTTACATTGTTATTCACGCGACTACAAGGCACTTGACCTTATATCATTTCATGTAGACAAAGTCAATTTATAGTAAGGTATTTTATTTCAAAGCAAAATTATAATAATTACCAACAACGATTACAAACTCCCAATGATTTCTTGATTGCAAATCAAATTTTGAGAATGGCTATGTGATTCATGTGATTCGCATCCCCAAGTAACTCATTACAGTGAAAAAAATCATTTGGGCATCAATATAAATTCTCCTTACCGTATTAAATCCTTCAAAAGATATTGATATCAATGCATAATTCCATATGCATTTATGCTTTGGCAACAAACTTGCATCAAGGACATCCGAGTATGCCTTAGGTTACCTGGATCTACTCCACCTCCAAATTCGTAAAAGAGAAACCCTAAAAGAATTAATTAATTAATCTACTATGACAGTTGCACATATAAGAAATCCTCATATGTGGAGCTTTCAAGTCCTATATGCTCCACCTGTGTCTTATCACTAGCATGGAAAGCTACTTAAAACACTTTTTGCATGGGAGAAGTACACTATCAGTGTCATAAGTTGTGTACGGTGCTCACTTTAGTGCCAAAAGTTTCCGTCGGATCACTTAAGTGCCAAATCGAAGGAAAAATGATCACTTTGGTGCCACCGGCGAGAGGTTCCGACCAAAATGATTACGTGGCTTTTATATTAAAAAAAAAAATCGACAAAGCCCTTAAACGACGTCATTTTCCGTCCTTAAGAAAATGACGTTGTTTTGCTGTCCTAAGTGGATGGCCTCGAGAAAACGATATCGCACAACTCATTTGGGTTTATTTATTTATTTATTTGGGGATTGAAATTAGGGTTTTTTTGGCCGATCCTCGCCCAACGCTGGCCGCCATCGCTCAGCCTCTGTCGCTTGGCCACCGTCGCTTGGCTTCCGTTGTAGTAGCACCATTTCCCAATCTCGGTAACATTTCACCAGCTTCAACGTCCTCAAATTCTTCGAGCTAGGACCATGTCCAGTAGCTTCTAGTGGGTGTTGAGGGCGAGCCTCTGGTAGCTCTGGTCTTTGATCGCGAACCAATGACAGCACACGAGGGAGCATCAGCCCCAGTCGCCGGAGCCTAGGTACTTGAAGACGTTAGCTAGGCACTCGTCAAGGAGATCAGAGATGGAGAGGGAGAGATCAGGGGCGGTGCATTCGTCGGCGGCCTCCCCAAGCACCGGCCAGATCACGGCCTTTGACATGGTCGCTGAGTGGCCGTCGTTGGGGTCGAGGTCGGAGTCGTGGCTGCTGAGCGTGGGGGCTGTTGAGGACGATAACTAGCCCATTGCCAGTGACTTATCTTCTCTCTCTTCTCTCTCTCTCTCTCTCTCTCTCTCTCTCTCTCTCTCTCTCTCTTAATTTGGGGATTTAGGGTTTTGAATTGGGAGAGAGACACCAAACGATATCGTTTTGTTGTTTAAATGTTGATTGTACTATCTAGCGAGCCACATCAGCTTCAAAAATTAATAAAAAAGTGCCACGTCAAATTTCTGGCCAATCAGATTGGAGTTGGCACTAAAGTGAGTGTTTTGCAAACTTTTTAGCACTTAAGTGATCCGATAGAAACTTTTGGCACCAAAGTGAGCGCCGTACACAACTTATGGCATTGATAATGTACTTATCCCCTTTTTGCATGCTCATTTTGTCTTAATCCTTCTATGGTATTGCATGTTGCACCTGATTCTTCGTACTCGAGAAGAAAAGTATTCTAAAGCTGTCACCACACTAATTATCATCCATACCATATGTTATGTCAAATGAAATTCAACTGAAAAGTTTCACCTATAGGACGACACCCGGATCTCTGGAGTGCCAAAAGTTAGCACAAAGAGACACTTAAGTGCCAAGATCAGAGCAAAATGGATCACTTAAGTGCCGCCGGTGATAAAACCAACCAAAGCGTTGACGTGGCAATTTTTTGGCGAGTTGTGTGCAAAACGACATTGTTTTGCATGCTGATGTGGCTAAATAGTGTCAAAACGACGTCGTTTTGGTGGTGACGTGGTAAATAATTAATTAAATCTAATTTAAAAATTAATTAATTAATTATTTTAAAAAGGGGGGGTGCGAAGGAGGAGGGAGGCAGTCGGCGGCTGAGGGCTCAACCCTCGCTGCCGCCGCCTTCCCTCCATCGCCGAAAAGGTGGGGGAGTGTCGGCCAGGGCTACCGAGCCTTGGCCGCGGGCTGACGGCCCCAGTTGACCGACAACCAGGGCCTGCGTGACCTCCCCCAGATTTGGCAAGGGTCGTCGGCCCCCACCCGGCAAACCCAAGGGCCACCGCCTGCTAGGGGGTTGCCCTAGACCTGGGCGAGCTTTTTAGGGAAGAAAGCAAGAGTTAACTAACATAAAAGAGGAAAACGTCTTCGTGTGAAAAGGATGTCAAGGGTGAAGTGTTATAATGATGGTAAGAAGGGTCACTATACTCACAACTGTGGCGAGTCGAATAAGGTAAATACCCTTTGTAATATTGAGAACTTTGCTTATGTATTAAATTCTATATTTTTAACTTAATATAATCTTTTTTGGATTGTAAATTCGAAGCAACAAACCATGTAGTGAAGGATAGAGAAGCCTTTATAGAATTTCGACAATTTCTGACTAGAACGAAATAGATTATGTAGGAAACAACTCCAAAGCTAAAATTAAAGGGATTGACACTTGCCAATTAGTTATGCGTGGTGGACGTACTTTATTCCTACATGATGTACTATATGCTCTAGAGATTCGTTAAAATTCAATGTCTGTATTAGTGTTGGTTAAACTTAGCTTCAATTTTTAAGCTTTCATATTAATGGTGTGGATTTATATTTGGATATAAATTAATATGGTTGTGGTTATTTTCTAGATGGTTTTATCATGTTGGATGTTGATTGTGGTAAAATTAATATTTGTTATTCTTTTCTCTTATCTTCTAATTCATATGATAATAATGTGAATGTGTGGCATGTTATATTTAGTCATATTGGCCAACAACGAATGAATAGATTAGTCAAAGAAGGTTTATTGGACAATATTGAAAAAGTCAATTTATCTATATGCACGCGTTATCCAGTAGGGAAAATGATAAGAAAACTATTTGGAAAAGATACAAGAGCTGGATTTCCATTGGAATTAATCCATTTTGAATCTATAGTTCAGTGAATGTGAGAACAAGGCATGTGACTGTTTATTTCATCACATTCATAGATGATTATACTCAATTCAGATATGTCTATTTCATTTCTCATAAATCTAAGACATTAAGTTATTTCAAGAAGTTTATGAGCTTAGTAGAAAATCAACTAGATAAGAAAAGAAAAACATGAAGATCTGTCGAGGTCAAAAATATTTATCTAATGAGTTTAGAAATTTATACGATAAAAAGAAATAGAAAGACAATTGTTTATTTCTTATAATCTTCAATAAAATGGTGTTGCAAAAAGGAGAAATAGAACCCTGCTAAAAATGGTCAGATCTATGACGGCACATGCTAACTTACTTATCACATTTTGGGGTGATAGTTTGTTAATTGATGTCTATATACTTAATTATGTGTCTTCCAAATCGGTTACTTTCACTCTATATGGCTATGGCCAAGTAGAAAATCTGACTTAAGTTTTATTAAATTGTAGGGTTGTGTTGTCTATACTCACAAACCCTCTCACAAGTATGGGAAACTGGGTCATAAAAGGTAAGAAAAATATTTTCATAAGATACTTAGAACACTTGAAAGGGTATGTATTTATAGGTGAGTAAGAAAATGTAAGTATAATTGAATTTGAATTACATGATGTTATATTCTTAGAAAATGAATTTTCTAAGAAGGGAGAAATAGGTGAGGACTACTTATATTTGAACCTTGGATTAAGATAATGAACTTAATTAAATTTGTCTAAGTGGGAGAAATGTGAGAAGTAAGGAATTAAAAGTGGCTCAATCTTAATTACAACTACTTGATGATATGATATCGTCATTATCTAATATGAGTGGAAGTATAATGAATAATAATGTGCAAAGTGCACAATCTTTAGTATGGCAAACAAGTCATAAAAGTATTCTCTATCGACATTTTGATATTGAAAGAGAAACTTTTATAATTACTCCATGAGATGAATATGAGTCAAGGAATGTAAATGAGAAATTGCCCTAATAAGGGAAAATTGAGTTAATGAAGTCAAATCATGTTTGAGAACTTGTTGATTTTCCAAAAGTACGTAAAGCCATTAAGAGCAAGTGTTTTCTCAAAATAAAACGTAAAGCTAATGGCTTAATAGAGAAATATAAGGCTCACCTTGTGGCAAAAGAATATAATTAACAAGAAACAATTGATTATAAAGAAATATTTTCTCCTGTAATGGGATTTATCTCAATACACCTTATTTTCGCAATAGTGACTAGTATGAAACTTGAATTACATCAAATGGATGTAAAGACTGCATTTTTCAATGGAAAACTAAAAGAAGAAATTTATATGGACCCATTGGTTTCATTTCGAACGGCCAATAATAAAAGGTGTGTTGACTTTTGATATCTATATATGACCTTAAGTAGTCATTGAGATAATAATATATACATTTTCATAATGCCATAATAACATATGATTTTATAATGATTGATAATGATCACTGTGTATATATCAAAAGATTCAAAGATCAATTTGTGTCCATACCATTATATGTTAATGAAATATTGATTGCCGGAAGTAATATGGAGTCTACTAATACTGTTAAGAATTAGTTATCTTTTAATTTTGAAATGAAATATATGAGTAAGGATGTATATATTATCGGAGTTAAGATTTTAATGAATTGTTGGATGAGATCATTGTCCCTTTTGCAAGAGACCTATATAAATAAAGTTCTTAAACGATTTCGTATGAAATACTGCAAACCCATAGATACTTCAATTGGCAAAGGTGAAGAATTGAGCTATAGATTATGCCTAAAGACTCCACAAGGGAATGAATGAATAAATGCAACATGTTCCTTATGCTAGTGTTGTTAGAAAATTAATGTACGTTATAATGTGTACAAGACTTGATATATGTTTTGTAGTTAGAATAATAAGTAGTTACCAATCCAATTCAGGTCAAATACATTGGATAGTCATTAAAAGAATACTGAGGTATCTGAAGGAAATTGTTGATTATACACTGAATTATTAAAGAAATGATTTATGGCTTGAAGGTTATTTAAATACTGATTGGGTAGAAGATTTAGATGAAATGAAATTTACCTCTAGATTTGTTTTCTTATTGAATAATGGCATCATATCTTGGAACAGTAAGAAACAAATGTGTATAGGCTTGTCTACGATGGACGCCAAGTTCGTGGCATTATCAGCAGCTGTACAATAGGATGTGCCTTAAGAGATTTTTGGATCATTTGGGTATTACTAAGAATACTACAAATTTGTTATTTGTTAACTATGATAGACAAGTAGCGATAACGTACACCAAAGATTCGAAATATCATAGTAAGATTAAACATATAGATACAAAGTACAACTTTGTCTAGTATATGGTTGTATAAAAAGATATAAACTTGCAATAAATATCTACACATAAAATGATAGTGGACCCTATAATAAAGCCAGTACCTAGAGATATCTTATGAAGTCACGTAAAATCTTTAGGACTGTGTATAAGCTAATATACTTAATATTGTAATTTCCCTAACTGTTCTCTTTTAATGATGTTATCTTTCATTATTAATACCTATGAATTTTTTGTTTGGCGTTTATGCATCTTAGTGTTTAGTGCATTATAAAATTGAGAAAGCATGTCGGACAGATAAGAAATTAGTCCACTCACATGAGTGATCGCCTCTATTTGCTATGTGATAGATGGAGATGAGATAGTTTTTAAGCTAATTATATAGGTGATAATTGAGAGCTCAAATTTAAAATAAAAATGTCACCTTAACTAAGTGTTAAGATTAGGACAAGTAAATAATTCATATATTTTACTTTATCTATTTTTGATGCCTGGATTCTTTAAAAAAGTATATACGTGAATTTAAGTTAGACATTAGGTATATATAAACTATCGTCTATATGATATTGGAAGTGAAGATATATGCTCAATGGGAAATGAGTTAATACTGTAATGTATATTTCATACTATGTATGCATGATATGTCCAATAAGAGTGGCAAAACTTTTAATCTCAACTTTTATGTCGTGTGAGATTTTTGAGGAAAATAGTTCATTAATTGGGTGCCCTCATGACTCTTACTTGTTCTCAAAATTTCTATAAAATATTTGCTATTTTAAAATGTTATCAATGATTATGAATTGATTCGATCTAATGTGACATTTTTATAAAAACAAATTGAACTGAAATTGAGAATCTCAAGGAAAGAGGAAAATTGAGTTTGGGATGTCACATTTTAGTTTCGTACTCATTAATTGACATATTATTATTGTTTTGGGATAATCATAATTGTGAATACAATATATCACAATTAAAAATATATCGAGAGAGATATATATGTGATCGATCGACTTAGGGTACTGCATATTATATTTACTCAAAAATGTGATGCTCATTTTAAGTTGTTATATATTCTTTACAGATGTATAGTAATAGACTCTTGAAGTATGCTAGTCGTACAGATTATTTACTGATATGAATGATGTGGAAAGGAGAATAAACAATTTTGTTTGGCTCACCATGTGCGAGTGAGAGATGATAAGTTTTTATTTGATGGACTAAGTCAATAGTAAAGAGATTTTTATTTAATAGGCCAAGTCAAACCCCTCTGTCCATGTTGGGCCAAACTTGGCCCATAAAGGAATGGCTCATAAGAGAGAGAGCAATTATTTGTTAAGTAAAAATAATTGCTATATAAAAAGAAAAATGAAAAGGGAAACTTAACTGAATAAGGTACGTCCGTTTTTGTATTGTCCTTTTCAATCAATATTACATATATCATTGGATCTGTTTTCGCGTTTGTTTTCGGTATATGTTCGTTTGAGTATTGGTTCGTTTTCAAGAATCCATTTCCTTCAAATAGTTCCATGCAAGGTAACGTATAAAAAGAGGCTTATATTGAAAGGATTTTACTAGCATAATAGTTTTTAAAATAAGCATTACAAACTTAGCACTGAAACTAAAATCATAATGGAAAGAGATCACTTCGAAAGGAGAAGCTTCGGATGAAAGTTTGACAGAATTTTCGCATATCTCGGGCGCCTTCTCTTCCCTCCAACAGTTACTAGAATTCACGCGCCTTCTTCATTGGGGGCTCTCAAGCTCCATTGATTTCCTTCATTTCGCACTATCATAGCAGCTTCTATGCTAAGAAACGTTTCATATATTTTCGCCTCCAGTTATTTTCAGCCCAGTTACTCATCTCCGTGACCAAATGACAAACCAGATTGTACCAGTTGCGTTTGACTTGAATTTTAGCATTTAGGATGGAATATACTTTAACTGGTATGACTATATTGCGCACGAAAAAAAGTTGATTTAATTTGATTAGTTTCCTGATGGGATGGGTTGATAGCATTGTCGTTGAAGGCTGTAGAGGTGGCTTGGTGACGAAAGCAATGGCGGGTTACTCATTTGTGTGGTGACCATGGAAACTGAGAGAGGCAAAGAAGTAGTGCTTTACTTTTATAAGGATGATGATGATGATGGATTGATAAGTTATTCCACTTTCGATTCATGCTATAAGTTATTCTCTCCGGATGATGATATGCAGACATGAAAATAGTGCTTCTTGGCACAAGTATAACATCTGTGACACAAGTTCCATTAGTGATGGCTTTGATGAGGTATTGCACTTCTGGCTTATGCCATGTTTCACTAGCAAATATGTCCATTTACTAAGAATATAGAGCGAGTGAAATTAACATTCATTCTCTCTCGACGATGATACGTAGACATGAAAATAGCACTTCTTGGTGATATAACAGTAGGCCATATTACCAATTCGAAAAACTGGTTCGCAGTATTTTTATGTGGCCAAGTCAGGAAATCGATTTAGGTTTTTTTTTTTTTTTTTTTTTTTTTTTTTTTTTTTTCAACCTCAGGGTTGTTTTCTATTTTTTGTAATTAACCATTTATCTTTGGATTTTTTTCCATTGATTAGGGTTACCAACGTTTTGTTCGAGGAGGGTAGTTCCCATAATATTCAAATATTAAATCACATCTTTACCTAATAGCTTAAGTTTTTAAAATAATTAACAATAGTCCTACATAATCTCTCGTTGTATATGAGAATAAGGAGGTAATGAGTTTGAATTTTCTTAAATACTTATTTGCTTTCCCAATGAAATATTTTTACACTTAATACTAGGCAAAAAAGATCAGACTAAGCAAGAGGTGGAGTATAGAATATTTAAATATTAAATTGTACTTTAATCTAACAGCATAAACTTTTCTGCAAAATCTCACACTATATATACCCCACCGAAAGTTCTCTTTTATTCATCATCATACAAAGCCTAGAAAAATAGTTTAACCGCAGAAAACCATCTGCAATTGGTGTTGAAGCAATGGCTTTATCACTTGCAGGGAAATTCTCTCTTTGCTTGGTACTCATGTCGGCTTCATGGGCTTTGCTTGCAGCAGCTCGTCCATTACCTGAAGCTTCCATTCAGCAGAAATTTGAGCAATGGATGGCTGACCATGGACGCATTTACCCAGACAATGAAGAGAAGGGCAAGCGTCTTGAGATCTTTGCAGGCAATATGCGGTTTATTGAAGATTTCAATCGTGCCAGGAATCGCTCTTTCAAGCTGGGCTTGAACGCGTTTTCAGACCGAACTGTCAATGAATTCCGTGAGCTTAGTACTGGACTGGTGTTGCCATCGACTCTCCGCCCGAGACCGACGCCGTTCATGTATGCAAACATTACCCACGTCCCCGATAGCATGGATTGGGTGGCAAAAGGAGCCGTAAATGCCATAAAAAATCAAGGTGGATGTGGTAAGAGTTAGAAAACCTTACCTTTTGTACTTCCATCATAAGCATGCGTATCATTTCCTCATACACGTGACGACTCAAATTGAGTAAGATGAAAAATATCATATGAGGAAGTCATAGAATCATATCACAGGGGTATGAAATAGATTAAACTCAAATATTATCTATAATTTTTAGCCATGAATCATTATTTTTCCTGCTCAATCTGCATTATGGGACCGTTGATGGTTGTGCAGGCTCTTGTTGGGCCTTCTCAGCGGTAGCGGCGATAGAATCGATCACCCAGATCAAGACTGGTAAGTTACTGGAACTATCAGAGCAACAATTGGTAGACTGTACTACCGAAAACTATGGCTGCAGTGGGGGCTGGATGGACACCGCTTTCGACTACATAATAAAAAATGGAGGCATCTCCTCCGAAACTGACTATCCCTACTATGCATCGGACGGAACATGCAATGCTCACATGGCGTCCCTGAGCGTGGCCAAAATTGTGGGTTATGAGGATGTCCCTGCCAACAATGAAGGAGAGATCTTAAAGGCCGTGGTGATGCAACCGGTCTCGGTCGCCCTCGACGGCGGTGGGCGAGAATTCCAGTTATACTCAAGCGGTGTTTTCAATGGGAACTGCGGGACCAATATGTCCCACGCTGTGGTGATTGTAGGCTACGGGACAGCTGAGGATGGCACCAAATATTGGAAGATCAGGAACTCCTGGGGGAAGACTTGGGGCGAAGCTGGCTATATGAGGATTCAAAGAGATTATGCTCAGCCAGAAGGATTATGTGGACTTGCCATGCATGCTTCTTATCCTGTTGTCTAATTAACAATCGATTAAGATTTACCAGTGTTGAATTGATGCGTTAATATCGCACAAATGCTATTATATGATGAAGTAATCTATCATGGAAGTTTATTAAGTTATCTAATGTTACCCGTTCCAAAAGTTTAAGCCTATTTTCTGGCCTTTGACGTTGAGCTCTTAGGAGAGTTTTGATTAGCAGAATCTGAGGGGAATTTGAACAATTTCATGCCATTTTTCATTAGCAGAATCAACACAGTCACGAAATGAAATGCTTAGACGAAAAGCAAATTTCATGTATTGGACAGTGGTGTAATTTGATGATTTAATCACCAGGCTTCTACAAGGTCAACTCAGCAAATCTGTTTTATGTCTACACTTGCAATACGCGAACCGATTGCTCCATCAAATCTACCTACTGGAACAAGTGAATCTCAATGAAGAGAACTGCAATGAATGATACGCCTAACAATGGTACATGTTGCATTTTGCCTCTTATAAATGGTCAAAACAACAATCAAGGGCGTTTCCCCCATTTCGAGTTGGACTTGGGGAGGAGGCCCCGTTATCCTTCCTCACGTCTGTGATTCAGAACTTCTCTTCCACTCGGTTCTCATCCTCAGCAAAAAGCCACGAGTCCTAGCCCGTGACTTCCTTGAACTGTTTGTTCAGCACAAAGATCTTGCCAAGTTCTCATCACCAGGCGGTAGACGGCAGCGAGCAGGAATTTCAGTGGTATGCGAGTGGCATTTTCAACGGGAACCGTGGGATCGAGATGACCCATGCCGTCGTGATCGAAAGCTTGTGGGGATGACATGGGGTTGAAGATGGCTACATAAGGATTTCAGAAGATTTTGAGCAAGCAGGACTATGTGGACTCGCCATTTATCCTTCTTATCCTATTATCTAACTGACATTAGCATGTATTGCCTCAAAAGCATTAATTGCAGACATACATCAACCAGATTTTTCTGCAAAATAACGCTAAATCTCATCAAGAATTAAATAAATTTTATTACAATTATTTTATACTGATGAATTACTTCAAGATGTAATTCACGAGCAAAGAACACTTCATGGGTCTTGCATGTTAGTGGCTCGCACGACACATATAACACTTACAAGACACAAAATAATAAAATCCGAAGAACACTATATATAGGAGGAAACGTGACAGCCCTATCAAACTGACTCCGACATATTAACTAGTATCTGTGTTCACTTCTGCATCTCAATTTGATCAGTCAACTAATCCAATCGGGACATTCCTTAATGTCCGATCCTAGATTGTCTGCATTATATGCCCTGGACATCACGGATTGTAATTTTGGTTCACATTTTGTCTTATAGATTCAAATTTGAGATATAATTTTAATAATGAAAATAAAAATAATAGTCAATCAATTAGGAAAGAAAAAGTCCAACCAATGACAATCGAAATCAGACAAAATAAGGACCCGAAACAAGACAAAGTAAGGACCTTTACATCAATAAGTTCCACCAGTTAAAATATAATGTTAATATGAAATGTACCATTACTTTGATAGGATAATTATAAAAAAAAAATTAATCCTATTGTATTTGTTTTCATTTAGTCATAATTCTTTCAATTTGACCAATTTAATCTTAAACTTATTAACAATTTGCCAATATAGTCCATCAGGTCAATTTTAGCCGGAAACCACTAACGTAGACGCTGACCATGTCATATAACTTGACTAGAATTAATATTAGTACTTTTCTTCTCTTCTCCTTCTTTTCTTTTGGTCTTTCACTGTGGCCGGCAAGCTCCAACGACCCTCACCGGCCACTAGCAAGGGTTGTGGCCATTGCTCAACCTTGCTCGTGACCACAATGGCCTTGCCTAGATGTAGGCAAGACTAGTTGAGGGCCGTGACCCTCACTTGCGACTGGTGATAGTTTTGCAACCCTTAACCAATGGCCAGCAAGCTTTGACAATGCGAGCCATAATGAAAAAAAGAAAAAAGAAAAAGAGAAGAAAAGAAAAAAAATTGGAATAACATTAAAAATTATCTACATCATCAATTTCAGGCCAAATTTGGTTTGGTGGACTACATTGATAAATTGTCAAAATTTTTAGAATTAAATTGACTAAATTAATAAGTTTATGATCAAATTGGTACATACACATTAGATTTAGAACTTTCTTTTATAATTTCCCCTTACTTTGACCAAGGCCTTCAAATTTCCAAACATTTCTTAAACATAGACAAAGAGATGGTTGTTGTAGAAGTCCCAATTGCTTATGAGACTTGAAACTTCTTCGTATAGGTATTGGTAATGCTCCAAAAGTAATCTAAACACTCCACCAAATTCTTAAATACTCAATGATCTATTAAGTTAATCTCTTGTTTTCATTATATAATGTGAATAGTATTTTAGCATTTTGATTTTTAATTCAAGGGTTTAATCCAAGGATGAGGTTCAACCTTCCTTCCGACGCTAATAGTGTGTCCAAACTAGGAAATGCTTAATGTGTAAACATGGATATATACCATAGCTAGTTACTTTTTTTCTTCATCATCTCCCAAGCTAGAGAAACATAGCCATGGCTTTATCATTTGCTGGAAACTTATCTCTTTGCCTAGGGTTCTTGTTATGTTCATGGGCTCTGCATGCAACACCCCGCACACTCCCCGAAGCTTCCACTGAGCAAAAGTTTGAGCAGTGGATCCATGAGCATGGACGCACTTACGAAGACGGTGCAGAAAAGGTGAATCGTTTCAAGATATTTGTAGACAATTTGCGGTTCATTGAAGATTTCGGGAATCGCACTTTTAAGTTGGGTTTGAACGCGTTCTCAGACCTAACCGTCGAGGAATTCCTCGCGATTCATACTGGATTGTCATTGCCCCCAGTTCGTCGAAATTCCCCCAGGACGATGTCATTCCTGCGTGCTAATGTCACCGACGTCCCTGATAGCATAGATTGGGCGGAGAATGGAGCTGTGAACGCTACAAAAAACCAAGGTCCATGTGGTAAGAAATACAATTGCACTGTTTTTCTCGCCTTCCATTGAACTCAAGTGTACAATTTTCTCATTCTCGGTAGGACTTGAATTGAGTGAGACTAATAAATTTTAGGAAAATTACCAAAAAAGTCATAAACATACTGTATTTGTGTCAATTCAGTTTTAAACATTTCAATTATTCCAATTTAGTCCAAAATCTTTTCATGTTTTGCCAATTGATTCCAAACATTTTTTTATATGACACAGCTTGCACTATTATAAATATTTTTTTTTATTTTAAATAATTTTGTTTGTTTTCTCTTTTCTTTACTTTTTTTGTTTATTCACAGCCAACAAGGGTTGCTAGCACTAGATGAAGGCCGCGACGCCCTCACCCAATGCTAGCAAGGGTTGCCAGTCCCATTTGGCCCTTGCCTGTGGCACCTTGAGTCCAAACAAAAAATTGAGTAAAGAAAATTTAAAAAAAAAAACAAAAAGAAGTTATTAAAATATTAAAATTTGTTAAAATATAATTAAAAATGTCAATGTTATCGCTAGCCAAATCACATGAGACTACGGCATCTACGCTAGCCATTTCCATCCTAAATTGGTCAAACAGATTTAATTAATGAAACATAAAAAGATTTAAAATAAAATTGATAAATTAAAAGGTTTATGACTGAAACAGCACAATAAATATAGGAAATTTTTGGTAATTTTCCTTATAGAATCACATGGGTATGTAATAGAATAAACTCGAAGCGCATGACTATTTAGCCATGAATCATTCTATTTCCTACTCAAATCAAATAACGACATCGTTGAGGGATTTGCAGGTTGTTGCTCGGCTTTCTCAACGATAACGGCTGTAGGGGTAAGTACACTAAATGTGACATCCTGAAATTTGACCCCATCTCAAATATATGAAATTGGCATTTCGTCAACGCGCCTATGGTCATTTTACTTTAAATGGGCCCCTCACGAGTTAACTAATCTATTAGGTGAGGCTGTTAAGGGATATAAACGTGACAGATTGGAGAATTCGATCGAAAATCGACTGCTCAACTATAATAATTGGCAAGAGTCAATACAACACCGTTATAATTGAATTGTAATCGAATATACGTCAATTCGACAGAATCACATAATTGAATTGCGGGTGATTCCACATGATTGCGAAATTCGCGCCAAACGACACTAACCTGATTTTCTATCGAAATTATACTCGAGAGATGACAACCGAGAGTCGCCTCCAAGTTGGAGATGCACAAACGTGGATTGAAGATTATCGACCACGAGTCAAACATGCTAAAATCCCTAAAAGTTACCCGATAGGTTAGGTCGTACTAAAATCGCGTTCAGTCGATTTTAACCACAAAATTAATTATGTTTCAGAAATCGGATGTTCGAGCGTGTCACGATTCATTTTTAGGACGTCGTCTCATCTTTTGGAGAAATTTTGATGAGTTCGGAATTTTGCGGAAAATTTGGTTTTTGGACAAAAGAAAAATGGAAATTCAAATGGGCTGAGCAAGGGATTTATTTGGCTACCAAAGTGAATTATTTTGTGAGAATTGAAGGCTAAATTGTGATTGGAGGAGCCCTTGACTTGTGAGGATGAAGACTCTAGAGGCCAATGTCATGAGTAGTTAAATATTTCTTCTAGGCTTTGATTGGTTGATGCATTGACTTCTTGGCTCTTATTTCTCTCTCTCTTTCCCCTCTCTTTCCATGCACATGTTCATCCCCTTGCTGCAGGAGACCGCCTTCTTCTTCTTCATTTCTCTCTCAAGTTCTTTCATTTTCAAGTCTTCATTGTCCAACTCCTTGCCTGCTGCTCCATCTTCCTACACGCCATTACTAGCAGCATCTCATACCTTCATCATTTCCCACCAGCTCCATCATCCCTTCCACTTCTGCCAACATCCACTACAGCCGCCTGCACCTCACTACCTCCATCAAATAGCCACCCACCAACAGCACTCACGCCTAACAAAACACCCCACCACCCGCTCACCACAGCAACTCCACATGCCCAGCACCTCATCCCATCACTAACCGCCTCACTGTCTGTGTCCAGCAGCACTCATGGCCTCCAAGACCAACCTACCACAAAACCGACCAGCTCCCTTGACTGTGAGCTTCACCTAGCTGTAACAGCCGCTATTTGAACTCCGTTTAAGTCACTGTAGACTTAGGTTCTTGTCGCCGTCGTGTTATCGTCGTCGTGAGCCCGCTGCCATCGAATTCCAGTGAGTTAACTCCCTAATCCTTGATTATGTTTTTAATTGTGCTTAGGGGGCTAGATTAGTGTTGATTAGCCTTAATATGCATTAGTGTTAATCTAGTTTGGTTAGATTAGCCTTAATATGCATTAGTGTTAATCTAGTTTGGTTAGATTAGCCTTAATATGGATTAGGGCTAATCAAGTTGGTTAGATTAATACTAATGAGAGTGGTTTAGTTTGATTTAGTGGATTTCTCTCTGGATTAGTTTACTGGACCCACACCGTTTGCTATTTTCATGGATGGAAATATGCTGCGATTTTGAGTTTATTTCATTCTTGAAAAATGAAAAATGTTTAAGACATCTTCATCTATGACATATATTTTATTCAAGATTTTATAGATTTAAAATAATAAGGTTTCAGCCTCATCATTTGCAAAATAGAATCTCCAGTTGATGCTGGAACTTGTGACCGTTTGGTGTTTAAAGGATTTTTATCATCTCTTAAGGTCCGTTTTTCAAAAAAGTTTCTTCATGAAAGTTGTTCATCACATTTTTTAGTTTAACATAGTCAAATTTCAGATCAAACGGACAAGTTTTGGATCTCAAACCAAACTGATTTTAAAAAACATAATTTCTGGAAATGAACTCAGTTTTTGTAACAGATTGAGCGATTTACTGCTTTTAATTTAGAAGGATCTGGGTCAAGGTGTTTTCATGAAAAATATTCACTTAAGTGTCTTTTATAACATATTCAAATTTGAGAATTTTCTAAACTTGTTCAGTTAGGTTTCTGGAATTAATTCTGTAGACATGCGAGTGGACCCGGTTTTTGCCAATTAGGGCCGGTTGTGGTTTTGTGGTTATTCTTGATGTCCTGCTTGCTGGATAATGTTTATTTGGTGATGTGGTTGAATTTTGGGCATGCTAAGATGTGTGACATGATGAGGCTAATTGCTTCATGTTGATTGTTTATCATTATTGTGAGAGATGGCCTTTGGGCCTTTAAATGGAAAAAAAAAAAATTTAGATGTCAGGTTTGGATTGTGACATCCTGAATTTTCGACCCATCCCGATAAAACGAAATGAGTTTTTCGTTGATGTGCCTATGGTCTTTTTTCTCTGAGCTGATCACTCATGAGTTAACCAATCTATTAGGTGAAGTTGTTAAGAGATACAACCGCAGTAAAATCCCTAAAAGCTACCCAATAGGTCGAATTGGACTAAAATCGCATCCGGTCAATTTAAACACAAAATTAAATTCAGTTTTCAGAATCGGATGTTCGAGCGTGTCACAATTCATTTATAGGACATTGTCTTGTCTTTTGGAAAAATTCTGTTGAGTTCGGGATTTTTATGATAAATCAATTCGGACAATTCGGAAAAGAACGGAAATTCGGATTGGTCAAATTAAAGGAATTTTTGGCTTCCAAACTAAGTTATTTGGTTTAGGGGACTTGTGGAAATGATATGGGCTTTTTCTATGGCAAAATTTGACACCAAATTGGAGAATTTGGTGAGGAAATTAAGGTCCAAATTTGAGGAAATTCGGAGCTATGGTTTGGGGGCTGTCTTTTGGCATCAATTTGAGCTAATTAAGGATTTAATTTGTTAGAAAGAATTAGGGGGCAAGCTTTTAATTGAGGAGATAAACATGTTGACTTCTTTCCCCCTCCAATCCAGCTGCTTCCCACAGTCGCCACTTCTCCTTCATTTCCCTTAGTGCAACTCTCTCCACGTCGTTCCTCTCTCCTCTTCTTTCACATTGCTGTTTCGCTTTCATTTCTTTCTTTCTGCCTCTGCTTTCTTTCTTCCCTCGAAGCTCACCCCCCTTTGAATTCAGCTGCTCCACCATCCCCTGCATTCACTCACCTCAAGCATTAAAGCCACTCATCCTCACCATCTTTTGTCTCATGCCAAATTTGTTGACCATCATATTCAATGCCTGCCTCACGCCCCCGCCTCTTCAATCCAGCAAAGCCAAGTCAACAATCCAACGAAGTCAGCTACCCAAATTGTTCTTCACGTGTAATGCCATCCCCGTGTCTTCTTTCACTCAGCCTAAACTGCAAGTTCTCTGCCCCTCCACTTCGCTGCTGCTTCACCTCAACGCCCCACGTGTCCACGAAGACACCAGCCCCTCCTCGTGTCTTCACTTTGCGTGGTCAAACCCCCCCGCAGAAGGCCATGAAGTTGACTCCATTCCATCATCTGCTCCGCCAGCAAGAAGACCTCTCGAAGCCCGCAAGCCTAGCAGTTGTCCCTGCGACCAGCGTCCACCGAAGTTGCCCTTCATTCGCGTGTCCCCACCGAATAGCCCGGCCCAGTTCAATGTTCCCTGTCTTTAGCCTCTGCAATTCTTTAGCCCACGCATTTTTTTTCAGCCCATTTGAAGCCTGCAATTTCAGCCATTGTAGCCTGTGAACCTCAACCCACTTGAAGTCAGCCCACCGAAGCCCAGGACCAAGCCTAGCCGTTGCTGTGGGCTTGCAAGGCCTTTTTGGCTCGGTCCAAGTGCCCGTTGGCGCCGCTGTAACCCCGAGTTTCAGCCGTCGTCGCAGTAAACTAGTTTTTGCGTTAAACTAGTGAGTTTATACACTAAACTCTACTTAGTAGGCTAATGACGTTTAAGGGGTGTTTATATTAAATTAATTAGGGATTAGGTGGTTAGTTAAATTAGATTAGTGATTTAATTAGTTAATTATGCATGTTAGGTGGTTAGATTAGACAAATTAAGGCCTAGATAGGATGTGCTATTTATCTAGAGTAGTTTGAGAATTTTCCGGGCCTGTTTCGATATTTAATTTAGCAATCACGGCCTAGGTTAGTATTTTTGGTATTTAAATTGATTTATTTAATTAATTTTAGTAATTATTTAATTATTAAATATTTTTCAAGAATTAGACCGGGATAATAGGTGACCGGAATTTTGTGCTGATTGCAATTGTGTGGTTAATTTCTACAATTGGGTGTTGAATTGTACAAATTGAGTGTAAACTATAATTTTGGGTATTTATCCTAAAATTAAGTAATTTCAATAATTAATTAGAAAATTATCAGGCATTGGTTTACAACACCAAAAATGTTTTTATAGACTATATTAAATAATGAGATTTTTCAAAAGAAAGATATTATATTTTTGGCTTAAGTCAACCGTGTAGCCGCACACAATTATTTTTATTGGGTATTTTTAACATGAAATAGGCCAGAAAATTATTTTAATTGAGAAATTTAAGTGTGAAGCACAGTGTCCTTGGCCGGGAGTGGATAATCATGTGCTGGTTAAGAGAATTCGTATCCCACTGTGTGTCGGGTGAACGATACTTTTATGTGGAAAGTCGTCTTGAGGTAGATGTTTCCGTGATCGATGGGGCAAGACGACGCCTCGCTATATGACGGATAAATCAACTGTGTGATGAATAGATCCACTGCTTGTCAGTTAAATCCGCTATGTGACAGATAAATCCGCTATGTGATGATGGATGAGCTCATTGTGTGACAATTAGGTCTGTTGTGTGCTGGGTAGATCTGCCATGTGACGGTTAGATCGTACCTGTGTGACTGTAATAATTTGAAATGCATGATAGATCGTGTCTGTGTGACAGTGATCAGTTGGAATGTATGATTGAGTAAGATGTAGGGATTGACAGAGAGGTGATTTGAGACACTCCATTGGATTGAGGGTTATTACTGTATATATGGTTTGTGATATGAACTGTGCTAACTTGTAGGGAGGATCTGAAACGAGGTAAGTCTATGTGGTTATGTAATTGTGTGGTTGTGTGATTAGTGTTGAAGAAAAATCCATTGGAGTTTTGAAGTTGACAAAACAGCCTCGAGAGTAAGGTTTGAAGAATCCAAGACTCAGTCGATTAAGTCGAAGATTTCAAGTCACAAAGGTTTTCCTTCGAAGACAAGTCAAGACCCAAAGTTCGGTCCGAAGTTTTTCCGTCGAAGACCTGTCAAGACCCAGTTTCCGTCTGAAGACCTTTAAGACCCAAATCTAAGTCTGAAGACAGTTTGCGATTTTGACAGGCTGGCAACAGATTATTCTTATGGTTAAGGAAAGTAAGATTTAGATATTATATTCCCTATCTTATCCATGGAATATCACTGGCTGTGATCATTAGCTCAGAAGATTTATTCTTCGGATATTTTATCCGTTGAAGATCAAGTGAATTTTTGGAAGGATCTAATTTTAGGAACTCAAGATCCTGATTGTATGGGTGAGCAGGATTGACGAGCTATCGTCTACTTACATTTTCGGCGACGTGAAGATCACTTAAATTGATTCAGTCCAACGGGTTGATTGTGTTGAAGAAAAATCCCTTGGAGTTTTGAAGTTGACAAAACAGCCTCAACAGTACGGTCTAAGGACTCTAAGACTCAGTCGGCTACATCTGAAGTTGTCAAGGTCTAAAGGTTTTCAAAGACAGTCAGACCCAGAATTTCAGTCTGAAGTTTTTCCGTCTAAAGTCAGTCACGACTTAGTTTCCGTCTGAAGACCTTCAAGACTCAGTTTCAGTCTGATGACCCTCAAGACCCAAATCTAAGTCTGAAGACAGTTCGCGATTTTTACAGGCTGGCCACAGGTTATTCTTATGGCTAAGGAAAGTAAGATATTGGATTTCGTATTTCCTAATCTTAACCATGGAATATCTCGGCTGTGATCAAGAGCTTGGAAGATTTGATTCTTCGGATTTTATCCGTTGAAGATCAAGTTTATTTTTGGAAGAATCTAATTTTGGGAACTCAAGATCCCGATTGTATGGGCGAACGGGATTGATGAGCTCTTGTCTACTTACGTTTTCGGGACAAGGAGATCACTTAAATTGATTCAGTCCAACGGGTTGATTGGATGAATGTTTTGGTAAGTGCCAACGGGTATGAAGGCACGGAGACTATTTAAGGTGGATCGACGTTGCTTGGAAACAAGGAGAGACTGGTAGAAAAATCTTGATGTTAGAATCTCCAAAATCACTTGTTCTCTAAAATCTTTCATATTCAAATTGTGTATCAAAGAAAGTGAGACATAGTGCGAAACAGAAAGGCTGTAGGAGAGATCGTCAATTGAAGAAGTCTAATCCGTCTATCGTAACGGTACTCTTTTGCTACATAGTGATTACAGCCAGTTGGTTGCTAGCGTGGAGAGTGGATGTAGGCTTGGTCTAAACCGAACCACTATAATCCTTGTGTCAATTCTCTCTTACTCTACTCTATTTACTTTATGAATGAAATGGGCTAGTGAATCAACCTAGAGGGGGGTGAATAGGTTGTTGCGGAATTCTTTTGGAATCTTTTTCAATGCAATACGTTAATATTAAGGATGTATCAATAATAAACAGATTACGTATTCACAAAGTAAATAGAGTAGAGAGAGAAAATTGACACAAGGATTATAGTGGTTCGGCTTAGACCAAGCTGCGTCCACTCTCCACGCCGGCAGCCAAACGGCCGTAATCACTATGTAGCAAAAGAGTGCCTTTACAAAAGTAGACGGATTAGGCTTCTTCAATTGACGATCTCTCCTACAGCCTTCTGCTGTCTTTGCTCTATATCTCACTCTCTTTGTTACACAGTGTAAACATGAAAGATTTTAGAGAACAAGTGATTTTGGAGATTCTAACATCAAGATTTCTCTACAGGTCTCTCCTTGTTTTCAAGCGACATCGATCCATCTTAAATAATCTCCATGCCATCATACCCGTTGGCACATTCCAAAAATTCATCCAATCAACCCGTTGGACTGAATCAATTTAAGTGATCTCCTTGTCCCAAAAACGTAAGTAGACAGTAGCTCGTCAATCCTATTCGCCCATACAATCAGGATCTTGAGTTCCCAAAATTAGATTCTTCCAAAAATAAACTTGATCTTCAACAGATAGAATCCGAAGAATCAAATCTTCCAAGCTCTTGATCATAGCCAGAGATATTCCATGGTTAGGATATGAAATCCAATATCTGTAGCCATAAGAATAACATGTAGCCAGCCTGTAAAAAATCGCGAACTATCTTCAGGTTTAGATTTGGGTCTCGAGGGTCGTCAGATTGAAACTGAGTCTTGAAGGTCTTCAGACGGAAACTGAGTCTTGACTGACTTCAGACGGAAAAACTTCAGACCGAAATTCTGGGTCTGACTGTCTTTGAAAACCTTTACACCTTGACAACTTCAGACGTAGCCGATCGAGTCTTGGAGTCCTTAGACCACACTGTTGAGGCTGTTTTGTCAACTTCAAAACTCCAAGGGATTTTTCTTCAACAATCTCCCCCTTTTTGATGGTGACAAAACTCTCGACAGATTTGTAAAAAAAAAAAAAACTGCAAGGAAAAACTCATATATAGTTTGAGGATTATATCTGCAAAACAGAGTGTTAGTCCAATAACAATTATCCTCACAAAATATAGTAATCCTGCAATCAAATTCACAAGTCTAAATCCAAATCATCACATCAGCATAAGGTCATAGAAGTTCAAACAACCCAATCGAAATCCGAAATAAAAACAAATAAAAACAGTCTAAATCAAAATCAAGTAAAATAAAATAAAGAAAAATCTCCAAGCTTCCTCAGCTTCAAAAAACTTCAATCAAATCTTCAAAACCTGCAATCAAATCTGCGCAACTCTCCCCTTTTGTCCCATCAAAGAGGTAGAGTGAAATGGAGATAAAGTTTTGAAAAAATTTTTGGGGGCTGCGGGGGAAACGAACAAGCTGAAACTTGCTAAGCTCCCGGACTGACTTGTCGAGTTTGGCAAGATTTTCCTTCACCGAAGCCAGTCCGCACCGGTCTGGTTTGACTCCACTTGTGCTCTCGGTGCATTGATCTGTTCTTGCATGTTCACTTTGAAGTACTCGGCAGCGCCTTCTTCAAGTCTCTCATTTCAAAGTCCATCCCAAAACCTGTTTCTTCAGTCCAAAGATAACATCCAACAGTCTGTGAGAATGCTGTGGAATTAGTATTGCTTCCACTTGGACCAATAGAATAGGTTTGAAAGCTAGGAGCTTCCCTCTCAGCCCTTTCTTTCTCGGCGGTGAGGATTCTTCATGCTCGGGAAGTGTGATGCAAAGACCTCCTCGGGGTCAGCACCGAGACCTACTCACATCACTAAAATGTAGTGGCGATATTGTTCCTTGTTCTGCAGCAACTCCTCCTGAATGAATACCAGTGGGTGGAGTGGAAAATTCATCGCCAACATCCACATCAGCACGAGGATGTTTCTCGGTCTCTTCCCCAGCAAAAGATGGCTCAAATGCAGCAGCCATATCCTCCTGCATTTTGCTTTCTTCCTCAACCTTCCTTCTTCTTTCTTCTTCTTCAGCTTTCCTCTGTCTCTCTTCTTCTCTTCTTCTTTCTTCTTCTCTTTTTCTCTCCTCTTCTTCTCTTCTTATTCTTTCCTCTTCCTTTCTTTTCCTTTCCTCTTCTTTTCTCTTTCTCTCCTCTTCTTCTCTTCTTATTCTTTCCTCTTCTCTTTTCTGCCTTTCCTCTTCTTTTCTCTTTCTCTCCTCTTCTCTTCTCCTTTCTTTCTCTTCCTTCTCTTTCCTCTGTTTCTCTACTTCCTTTTCCCTCGCTTCTTTTCTCTCTCTCTCTCTTCAGCCTCTCGTTCTCCCGACATGGGGCTCCTCATCCTAGAGAGAGTGGACAAAGTCATGGCATCTTCTTCATCCTCCTCGTCTTGCAGGATGATCTTTCTTCTTTTCTTTTCAGCCATGGGCTCTTTGCCCTTCCTTTTTGATGAAGCAGTGGGAATTTCTCTTGAAGGTGTTTCCCTTCTCAACCTTTCCAGTGCTGCAGTCATTTATGGAAATTTCATCTTCATCACCATCTTCTCTCCAACGAGCATCAAATTCAACTTTGTTAGGCACAAAGATGCAGGGACTTGAATATCAAAATGCCTAAACAATTTGGTGATGATTGATGAATAAGGCAGCTGACCCTTATCCTTCACCACTTGTCCTATACATATGGAAAAGTATGACATGTGGAAGTGAGAAAGGTCTGCCCGGTTGATGGCAAACATCGGCTTTGCCTCTGTTTTGGAAACATCGGTCTTTGAGGTCGTTTTTGGCCGGATGCAGTTGATAACAACTTTATGCAACAAAACATTGGTGGCATTCATCCTAGTGTAGGATATCTTGCCTTCAACAGATCTATCTCGTACAATATCCAGAGTTACATAGGCTGTTGAGACTTTGATTGGCTGGAAACTCCTTCTTTCCACACCAATGATGTTAGCCAGCAAGTCAACATCAACAATATAATCTTTGTCCATGAAAGAAAAGGACAAATGATTTGCATCCAAAAAGGATAGATTCGAGTAAAAGTAAGCGGTCAATTCAGAGTGGGCCACAGTCATATCCGTGCAGAAATTTTCCAATTGTAACTTAGCAAACTTCCCTCTCAAATTAATCCTTATTGAATCTAGGAAGTCAAAATCCACACTCCTTGGATTGATCACTCCCTTTTTAACAACTTCGCATAAACTCGTTCATGTTCCTTCGACCGAAATAAACTCCCAGAGGACAAACGGTGTTGGCAACCACACCAAACCGAGGCTCAAAATGAGAGAAAAGTCTCTCATCATCATCTAAAGTTTCAGCGGGAGCATTCTCAAGTGGATCGCTCGGAATATTTTCCAGCGTCCCTCGTGCAAAGTGCCTTCACCAACAACCTTCTGCTTTTCCATCTCCTTCAGAAACACATACTCACTCCTATATCCCCTCTCCTTCAAATACTCCCCGATCGTCTTAAGGCTAACCTTCCCTTCTTTGAGCCTTGCATAGAGATCGTAAGCTACATTTGGCTTAAGAGTTCTTACCGGTTCGCCGGTAACAACTTCCTCGGAATGTTGACGCCCGCTCGTTGAGGCGAATCTTCCTCCATTAGGTCCACCCTTGTAGGACCTTCTTGCTGTCTCTGTGGTCCCCTGCTTGCAATTCTGGAGGACTTTCGAAACGACATTCTTGTAGAGCAAGCAAAGTTTCAACTTGTACATGAGGAAAAATGTAAACTTTGAGGCGAAAAAGGGACGAAATAGAAATGGCAAAAGGAGATTTTTAGGGTTTTGAGAGTGAAAGAGTATGAAGATGAATCGCAAAGGAGTAGCTGAGAGTAAAAGTGACGGTTCGAGAGTATAAATAGTGGGAGAAAAATCACCGGAATAAGAATCGTCGCCAAAAAGTGAAAGAAAAGAACTGCCAAAAATAAACCGTAAAATGAAAACTGCCCTTTTTGAAAATGTAAACTGCCATTAATGCATGTCAGAAAAAGAGCGAAAAGAGATTTTGAAGTACTGAAAAGTAATTACCAAAAATATGTTAAAGAGAGAATACGAAAAGGAAATTCGTAAAAAGATAAAATAGTATAGAGTCTGACGGATGTTCAAACTTTACCTTTGAGTCTGAACCCTTTTCAGACCTTACCTTTGCGTCTGAGCACAATCAGACTTTACGTAGAGTCTGAAATGCTTTCAGACCTTGCTTTGAGTCTGAGCCGTCTTCAGACCTAGCATTGAGTCTGAACCACTTCTAGACTTAGCGATGAGTCTGAACCACCTTCAAACTTTAGCGATGAGTCTGAATATCTTCAAAATTCACAATTCCCAGTCTTGAACAAATTGATTCAAAGTGAGCCTTCTCTAGGGGTTTTGTGAATATATCCGCTAATTGATTCTTTGAATCTACATGCTGAATTACAACATCTCCACTTTGAACATGATCTCAAATGAAATGATGTTTGATTTCAATGTGCTTTGCTCTTGAATGAAGTATTGGATTCTTTGTGAGGTTGATTCTTATTTGGTATTGTCACATTTGATTTCCGTCTGTCTTTCATCAACTCCAAAGTCTCTCAATTGTTGTTGCATCAATAGAATTTGAGAGCAGCAACTTCCAAGAGCAATGTACTCGCCAGCGGTTGAAAGAGCCACAAGTACCCTGTTTTCTTGAGAACCAAGATACCATCTGTTTCCCAATAATTGACATGTACCTGTAGTGCTTTTTCTATCCACTCTACAACCAACGAGGTCAGCATCAGAATATCCAAGAAGAGTAAAATCTCCTTTCTTAAAATACCATAGACCTAGCTTAGATGTAGTTGCAACATATTTAATGATACGCTTTACAGCAGTCATATGTGATTCTTTAGGATCAGATTGAAATCTAGCACAGATGCAAACATTAAACAAGATGTCAGGTCTAGAAGCTGTAAGGTAAAGAAGTGACCCGATTATACTTCTGTATAGCTTTTGGTCTACACTCTTTCCTTGTTCGTCTTTATCCGGCTTTGATGAGCTTGACATAGGAGTTTTTTGTTCTCTTGCAATTTTCCATTCCAAACTTCTTGATAAGGTCTTTTGCATACTTCTCTTGATGGATGAAAGTTCCTTCACTTGATTGTATGACTTGAAGTCCCAAAAAGAAGTTTAGTTCTCCCATCATGCTCATTTCAAATTCGAACTGCATACACTTTGAAAAGTTCTTGCAAAGTCTCTCATTAGAAGAACCAAAAATGATGTCATCAACATAAATTTGAACAAGTATGAAATCCTTGCCTTCTCTCTTTATAAATAGGGTAGTATCTACTTTACCTTTAGAGAAACCATTTTGGATTAAAAAATTGCTTAACCTTTCATACCATGCTCGAGGTGCTTGTTTTAAACCATATAAGGCTTTCTTCACTTGAAAACAAGGTTTGGTCTTTTAGGATCTTCAAATCCTGGTGGTTGTTCCACATAGACTTCTTCTTGAATGACTCTATTTAGGAATGCGCTTTTCACGTCCATTTGGAATAACCTGAAATTTTTAAAGCAAGCAAAAGCAAGAAGTAATCTTATAGCTTCTAACCTTGCCACAGGAGCATAGGTTTCGTCACAGTCGATGCCTTCTTCTTGTGTGTAATCTTTTGCTACAAGTCTTGCTTTATTCCTTACCACATTTCCTTGTTGATCAAGCTTGTTCCTGAAAACCCATTTGGTACCAATGATTGATTTTTCTTTTGGTTTAGGAACTAGCTCCCAAACGTTGTTGATTTTGAATTGGTTTAGTTCTTCTTGCATTGCTTCGATCCAGCTTTCATCTTTCAATGCATCTTCTATATTTTTTGGTTCAATCTCAGAAATTAGTGCAAGAGCACTTTGGAAGCTTCTCGTCTTTTAGATCTAGTACGAACTCCTTCATCAATATTGCCAATGATGAGGTCTGGGGGATGACTTGACTTTTGCTTCCAATTTGTAGTTGATTTGTCAATTTGGTGAAGCTCTTCTTCAGTTGGAATTTCTAAATTTATTTGAGACTCAGTGTCTGAGGCTTGAGTTTCTTCATGGGAATTTGTAGACACTTGCTCAGACTCTAAATCTTCAGGTTGAGTCTGATTTTGTAACGAATCTTCAAACTTCACATTCATGGATTCTTCCACAGTTTGAGTACTTTTGTTGAAGACTCTGTAAGTCTTGCTTGTCATGGAGTAGCCAAGGAAAATTCCCTCATCTGATTTTTCTTCAAACTTACCAATTCGATCACTGAAATTCTTTAAAATAAAACATTTGCAACCGAATATATGAAAATATGAAACAATTGGCTTCTTACTTTTGAATAATTCATAAGGGGTCTTCTCTAATATAGGTCTTAGAAAGATTCTATTTATAATATAACAAGCAGTAGAAGTAGCTTCAGCCCAAAAATGAGGTGAAATATTGCTTTCGATTAAAAGAGTTCTTGCCATTTCTTGCAAAGAACGATTTTTCCTTTCTACAACTCCATTTTGTTGTGGAGTGTATGGAGATGAAAAATTATGTTGAATACCATTGTCATCACAATATTTGGCAAAATCATGATTTTCAAATTCTCCACCATGGTCGGTTTAATACTCAATTGCATATCCTTTTTCAATTCGAATTTTCTTTGCAAACTTAGTAAAATGAATCAATGCATCAAATTTATTTGTAAGAAAGAAAACCCAAGTAAAACGAGAATAATCATCAACTATAACCAAGCAATATCTTTTACCTCCAATGCTTTGAACTCTAGTTGGTCCAAATAAATCCATGTGTAATAGCTGCAAAACACGATTAATGGATACTTGATTTATAGATTTAAAAGAACTTCTAACATGTTTACCAAGTACACAGGGAGTGCATAATTCATGCTTTTGATATTTGAGGTTAGGAAGTCCTCGAACAAGCTTTTTGGATGATACTTTTGCAATTTGCTTCAGATTGACATGTCCGAGCTTCCTATGCCAAAGGATGACTTCATCTTGAATTGATATCAAGCATTGAGGACTGTCAGACTTTATTTCTAGCAAATAGATATTCCCGTGTCTTCGACCAATGAAAGACTGTGAAAGATCCTTGCTTGTTCCAGAACATGTATCTTTTTGGAAATTTATTTTGTATCCAGAATCGCATAATTGACTAATACTCAGTAGATTGTAGTTCAATCCCTCAACAAGAGAGACGTTGTTGATTGTGAGATTTCCAATCATCACAGTTCCTTGTCCAACAATCTTACCTTTGTTGTTACCACCAAAGGAGACATTTCCTCCTTTTATATGAGAAAATTTTGTAAAACAACTTGAGTCTCTGTCATGTGTCTTGAACATCCCTTTGTCCAAATACCACTTGACTTTCTTCTTGAGGGTAACCTGCAATTAAGAGAAAAATTCATGTCTTCTTTGGTACCCAGATCTTCTTGAGTCCATCATTGTTAGTAGTATAAACAGTTTTTGCCTAGCTTTTCTTAACAGGTCTCCAAACTTTGGGACATTCCCTTTCAAAATGATCTACACTTTTACATCTTGAACAAGTAAGAGCATGTCTACCAACAGGCTTTATAAAAACCTTTTGGAAATGATTTTTATAAAAAGTTTTTATTGGCCTATTCCTTATTCTTTCCTTTACTTTTGGGAAATCGATCAAAGGAACAGTTTCTTGTGTCATTCCTAGACCGGATTTATTAAAGTAAGGTTTCTGGATAGAAAGAATTTTGTTCAACTTTTCAGAACCTATTGAAAATTTCTTTGAGACTTTCAATAAATCCTCTTTCAAGCAAGCATTCTCTTTTAAAAGTTCATTTCCATTTTCTTTTGAAGCAGCAAGAGACTTGTCTAAACTTTCAACTTTTTAAAGTAAAATATTTTCTTGTTGTTTCATTTTGGAATTCTCCCTTTTTAATTCAGCGATCCTTTTGAGAGAGCCTTTAAGACTGAGACAAAGTTCATCAATGTATTTTGATACTTTGACAGAAATTTTTAAATTTCTAACCTTGATACCATTGTTTGAGTCTGAGTCTGAATCTGAGTCTGAGTGTGAGTCTGAATCTGCATCTGAGTCAGAATCTGAGTCTGAGTCTGCCATAAGACATATATTTGCATATTCTTCATCACTCTCCTCACATTCAGTATCACTCCATGTTTCAGCTTTGAGTGCTTTCTTGAACTTTTTAGGTTTTCCTTTCTTTTTCTTCAATAAGGGACGGTTGGGTCCGATGTGCCCCTTTTCTTGCATTCAAAGCAAACAACTTCTTTGCTGGTATCTTCTTCTTCATTTGATCTCCTTTGAAATCTTTGATTGTTTTGCTTCTTACCGTTGAATCTTCTACTTTTTCTATTCAACCTTCTAAGCTTTTTAATCAGAAGTGCCAATTCTTCATCATCCAGGTCTTCTTCTAAATCTGTAACATCAGAATTATCATTAGATTTTAAAGCAATTGACTTCTTACCTTTTGTGTCAAATTCCTCATTGAATTGCTCGACTTCATAGGATTGAAGTGTGCCGACCAATTCATTAACTGAAAGAGGCATGATCCTCTGTGTTTCTCTGATAGATGTCTTGACGTGATTCCAATCTTTGGAGAGCCCTCTCAACAATTTATTGACCTTCATAGGTCCTGAGATTGGCTGTCCTTGGTATGCCAAGCCGTTTACAATTTCTATAAATCGACTGAACATATCCGAGATGGTTTCTCTTGGCTTCATTTTGAAGGCTTCATATTGACCAAGAAGGATGTTGATCTTGGTTTCTTTGACTCTATCTGTTCCTTCATAAGTAACATGTAATCTGTCCCAAACTTCTTTGGCTGTATCACAAGATGAAATTCTATTATACTCAGTAGGAGATAATGCACAATAGAGAGAGTAAATAGCCTTTGCATCAAGAGCATGTCTCTTAGAGATTTCTGCTTGTGGTAACCCTACTCCATCAGCTATTTCTTTTCCTGTGCTTGATGTAGCTTTAGGACTAATCCCGTTCTCCATTACATCCCATTCCATAGGATCTTTACATCTTAGGAACACCTTCATCTTGTTTTTCCATACGTTGTAATCCTTGCCATCAAAGTAGGGAGGTCTGGTATTGCTCTGATCTTCAATTAACCCTAGAGCCAAAACACTAGCCATAGATCTTTAGCTTTAGAAGTAATAACACTTCTAACAAACAAGCAACCTGCTCTGATACCAATTGAAATGGGCTAGTAAATCAACCTAGAGGGGGGTGAATAGGTTGTTGCGGAATTCTTTTGGAATCTTTTTCAATGCAATACGTTAATATCAAGGATATATCAATAGTAAACAGATTACGTATTCACAAAGTAAATAGAGTATAGAGAGAAAATTGACACAAGGATTATAGTGGTTCGGCTTAGACCAAGCCTTTTTCCACTCTCCACGCTGGCAACCAAACGGCTGTAATCACTATGTAGCAAAAGAGTGCCTTTATAATAGACGGATTAGACTTTTTCAATTGACAGTCTCTCCTACAGCCTTCTGTTGTCTTTGCTCTATATCTCACTCTCTTTGTTACACAGTGTAAACATAAAAGATTTTAGAGAACAAGTGATTTTGGAGATTCTAACATCAGGATTTCTCTACAGGTCTCTCCTTATTTTCAAGCGACGTCGATCCATCTTAAATAATCTCCGTGCCATCATACCCGTTGGCACATTCCAAAAATTCATCCAATCAACCCTTTGGACTGAATCAATTTAAGTATCTCCTTGTCCCGAAAACATAAGTAGACAGTAGCTCGTCAATCCTGTTCGCCCATACAATCAGGATCTTGAGTTCCCAAAATTAGATTCTTCCAAAAATAAACTTGATCTTCAACAGATAGAATCCGAAGAATCAAATCTTCCAAGCTCTTGATCACAGAGAGATATTCCATGGTTAGGATACGAAATCCAATATCGTAGCCATAAGAATAACTCGTAGCCAGCTTTGTAAAAAATCGCAAACTATCTTCAGGTTTAGATTTAGGTCTCGAGGGTCGTCAGACTGAAACTGAGTCTTGAAGGTCTTCAGACGGAAATTGAGTCTTGACTGACTTCAGATGGAAAAACTTCACACCGAAATTCTGGGTCTAACTGTCTTTGAAAACCTTTAGACCTTGACAACTTCAGACGTAGCCGACTGAGTCTTGGAGTCCTTAGACCACATTGTTGAGACTGTTTTGTCAACTTCAAAACTCCAAGGGATTTTTCTTCAACAATGAATACGTAATCTGTTTATTATTGATATATCTTTGATATCAACGTATTCCACCGCGAAAGATTCCAAAAGAATTGCATAACAACCTATTCACCCCCCTCTAGGTTGATTCACTAGCCTATTTCAGATTGGATAAATTCTTGGAAAGTGTCAACGGGTATGGATACGCGAAGGCTATTTAAGGTGGATCGGTGTTGCTCGAAAACAAGGAGAGACTTGATAGAAAAATCTCGATATTAGAACCTCTGAAATCACTTGTTCTCTAAAATCTCTCGTGTTCAATTTGTGTATCAAAAGAGAGTTACATATAGTGTGAATACAGCAAAAAGCTATAGGAGAGACTGTCTATTGAAGAAGTCTAGCCCGTGAATTGTAAACAGCTCTCATTTGCTACATAGTGACTACAGCCAGTTGGCTGCCAGCGTGGAGAGTGGACGTAGGCTTGGAATAAGCCACCACTATAAACCTCATGTCAAATCTCTCTTACCCTATCTTATTTATTTTATAATTGCATGATCTATCTATTGTGATGCATTAGTTCTTTAATTAAAGATTCAAAAAAGAATTCCGCGATCACCTATTCACCCCCTTCTAGGTGGACTCACTAGCCAATATCAATTGGTATCAGAGCTTGGTTGCTTATTTATTGGAAGTGTTTATTATTTCTAAAGCAAAAGATCTATGGCTAGTGTTTTGGCTCCAAGTTTAATTGAAGGACAAAGCAATACCAGACCTTCCTACTTCGATGGAAAGGAGTACAATGTATGGAAAAACAAGATGAAGGCATTCCTAAGATCCAAAGATCCTATGGAATGGGATGTAGTGGAGAATGGAATTATTCCTAAAGCTACATCAAGCATAGGGAAAGAAATAGCTGATGGATCAGGATTACCACAAGCAGAAATTTCTAAGAGACAGGCTCTTGATGCAAAAGCTATTTATTCTCTATATTATGTATTATCTCCTACTGAATATAATAGAATTTCATCTTGTGAAATAGCCAAAGAAGTGTGGGATAGATTGCACATCACCTATGAAGGAACAGATCGAATCAAAGAAACCAAGATCAACATCCTTCTCGGTCAATATGAAGCCTTCAAAATGAAGCCAGGAGAATCCATCACGGATATGTTCAATCGATTTACAGAAATTGTAAACGGCTTGGCATACCAAGGACAGCTTATCTCAGGACCTATGAAGGTCAATAAACTGTTGAGAGGACTCTCCAAAGATTGGAATCACGTCAAGACATCTATAAGAGAAACACAAAGGATCATGCCTCTTTCAGTAAATGAATTGGTCGGCACACTTCAATCTTATGAAGTCAAGCAATTCAATGAGGAATTTGACACAAAAGGTAAGAAGTCAATTGCTTTAAAATCTAATGATGATTCTAATGCTACAGATTCAGAAGAAGACTTGGATGATGAAGAGTTGGCACTTCTGATTAGAAAGTTCAGAAGGTTAAATAGAAAAGGCAGAAGGTTCAACGGAAAGAAACAAAACAATCAGAGATTTCAAAAGAAATCAAATGAAGAAGAAGATACCAGCAAAGAGATTGTTTGCTTTGAATGCAAGAAGAAGGGACACATTAGACCCAACTGTCCCTTATTGCAGAAAAAGAAAGGAAAATCTGAAAGATTCAAGAAAGCACTCAAAGCTGAAACTTGGAGTGATACTAAATGTGAAGAGAGTGATGAAGAGTATGCAAATATTTGTCTTATGGCAAATTCAGACTCAGACTCAGACTCAGACAGTCAAACAGCGGTACCAAGGTTAGAAATTTAAAAATTCCTATCAAAGTATGAAAATACATTGATGAACTTTATCTCAGTCTTAAAGGCTCTCTTAAAAGGATTTCTGAACTAAAAATGGAGAATTCCAAACTAAAACAACAAGAAAAGATTTTAATTGAGAAAGTTGAATGTCTAGACAAGTCTCTTGCCGTTTCGAAAGAAAATGAGAATGAACTTTCAAAAGAAAATGCCTACTTGAAAGAAGATTTGTTAAAAGTCACAAAGAAATTTTCAATGGGTTCTGAAAAGTGGGATAAAATTCTTTCTATTCAAAGACCTTATTTTAATAAATCTGATCTAAGAATGACACATGATACTATTCCTTTGATTGATTTCCCAAAAGTAAAGGAAAGAATTAAGAATAGGCCAACAAAAACGTTTTATAAGAATCATTTCCAAAAAGTTTTTGTAAAGCTTGTTGGTAGAAATGCTCTTACATGCTCAAAATGCAAAAGCGTAGAACATTTTGAAAAGGAATGTCTTAAAGTATGGAGACCTGTTAAGAAGAGCTGGGCAAAGACTGTTTATGCTACTAACTATAATGGACCCAAAAAAGTTTGGGTACCAAAGAAGACTTGAGTCTTTCATTTAAATGTAGGTCACTATCAAGAAGAAAATCAAGTAGTATTTGGATAGTGGCTATTCAAGACACATGACGGGAGACTCAAATTGTTTTACAAAACTCACTCATGTAAAAGGAGGAAATGTTTCTTTCGGTGGCAACAACAAAGGAAAAATTATTGGTAGAAGAACTCTGAAGATAGGAAACCTCACAATCAATAATGTTTCTCTTGTTGAAGGATTGAACTACAATCTATTGAGTATTAGTCAACTATGCGATCTTGGATACAAAATCAACTTTCAAGAAGATACATGTTCGGAACAAGCAAAGATCTCTCACAATCCTTTCTTTGGAAGAAGACATGGAAACATTTATCTCGCTGGATGTAAAGTCTGACAATCCTCAGTGCTTGATATCAATTCAAGATGAAGCCAACCTTTGGCATAGGAAACTCGGACATGTCAATTTGAAGCAAATTGCAAAAGTTTCATCCAAAAATCTTGTTCGGGGACTACCTAACTTCAAGTATCAAAAGCATGATCTATGCACTCCTTGTGTACTTGGAAAACAAGTTAGAAATTCCTATAAGTCTATAAATCAAGTATCTACTAATCGTGTTTTGCAGCTATTACACATGGATTTGTTCGGGCCAACAAGAATTCAAAGTATTGGAGGTAAAAGATATTGTTTGATTATAGTTGATGATTATTCTCATTTTACTTGGGAACTCTTTCTAGCAAATAAATCTAATGCATTGACTTATTTTACTAAGTTTGCAAAGAAAATCCAAATTGAAAAGGGATATGCAATTTCAAGTATTAGAACTGACCATGGTGGAGAATTTGAAAATCATGATTTTGCTAAATATTGTGATGACCATGGTATTCAACACAATTTTTCATCCCCATACATTCCACAACAAAATGGAGTTGTAGAAAGGAAAAATCGTTCTTTGCAAGAAATGGCAAGAACTCTTAGTTGAAAGTAATATTTCACCTCATTTTTGGGCTGAAGCTACTTCAACTGCTTGTTATATTATAAATAGAATTTTTCTAAGACCTATTTTAGAGAAAACACCTTACAAACTGCTTAAAGGTAAGACACCTATTGTTTCATATTTTCATGTATTTGGTTGTAAATGTTTTATTCTAAAGAATTCAAGTGATCGAATTGGTAAGTTTGAAGAAAAATCAGATGAAGGAATCTTCCTTGGCTATTCTATGACGAGTAAAGCTTTCAGAGTTTTCAACAAACGAACCCAAACTGTGGAAGAATCCATGAATGTGAAGTTTGCAGACTCAGTACAAAATCGGGCTCAACTTAAAGATTTTGAGTCTGGCCAAGTGTCTACAAATTCTCTTGAAGAAAATCAAATCTCAGACACTCAGCTGCAAAGCAAATCAGCAGTTCCAATGGAAGAAGAGTCTCATCAAAATGACAAACCAACTACAAATTGGAAGCGGAAGTCAAGTCACCCTGCAGATCTCATTATTGGCAATATTAATGAAGGAGTTCGTACAAGATCTAAAAGGCGTGAAGAATCTAGTGCTCTTGCACTCATTTCTGAGATCAAACCTAAAAATATTGAAGATGCATTGAAAGATGAAAGCTAGATTGAAGCAATGCAAGAGGAACTGAATCAATTCAAAATCAACAATGTTTGGGAGCTAGTTCCTAAACCAAAAGGTAAATCAATTATTGGTACCAAATGGGTTTTCAGGAACAAGCTTGATCAATAAGGATAAGTGGTAAGGAACAAAGCAAGACTTGTAGCAAAAGGTTATATACAAAAAGAAGGCATCGACTATGATGAAACCTATGCTCCGGTGGCAAGGTTAGAAGCTATAAGATTACTTCTTGCTTTTGCTTGTTTTAAGAATTTCAGGTTATTCCAAATGGATGTGAAAAGTGCATTCCTAAATAAAATTATCCAAGAAGAAGTCTATGTGGAATAACCACCAGGATTTGAAGATCCTAGAAGTCCAAACCATGTTTTCAAATTGAAGAAAGCTTTATATGGATTAAAACAGGCTCCTCGAGCATGGTATGACAGGTTAAGTAAATTCTTAATTGAAAATGGTTTCTCTAAAGGTAAAGTAGATACTACTTTATTTATAAAAAGAGAAGGCAAGGATTTCATACTTGTTCAAATTTATGTTGATGATATAATATTTGGTTCTTCTAATGAAAAGCTTTGCAAGAATTTTTCAAAGTGTATGCAGAATGAATTTGAGATGAGCATGATGAGAGAACTGAACTTCTTTTTGGGACTTCAAGTCAACCAATCAAGTGAAGGAACTTTTATCCATCAAGAGAAGTATGCAAAAGACCTTATCAAGAAATTTGGAATGGAGAATTGCAAGAAAACAGAAACACTTATGTCAAGCTCATCAAAGCTGGATAAAGATGAACAAGGAAAGAGTGTAAGCCAAAAACTATATAGGAGTATAATCGGGTCACTTCTTTACCTTACAGCTTCTAGACCTGATATTTTATTTAGTGTTTGCATATGTGCTAGATTTCAATCTGATCCTAAAGAATCTCATATGATGGCTGCTAAGCGCATTATTAAATATGTTGCAACTACATCTAAGCTAGGTCTGTGGTATTCCAAACAAGGAAATTTTACTCTCCTTGGATATTCTGATGCTGACCTTGTTGGTTGTAGAGTGGATAGAAAAAGCACTACAGGTACATGTCAACTATTGGGAAATAGGATGGTGTCTTGGTTCTCAAGAAAATAGGGTACCGTGGCTCTTTCAACCGCTGAAGCAAAGTACATAGCTCTTGGAAGTTGCTGCTCTTAAATCCTATGGATGCAACAACAATTGAGAGACTTTGAAGTTGAGGAAACAAGTACAGAAATCAAATGTGACAACACAAGTGCAATTAACCTCACAAAGAATCCAATACTTCACTCAAGAGCAAAGCACATTGAAATCAAGCATCATTTCATTCGAGATTATGTTCAAAGTGGAGAAGTGGTAATTCAGCATGTAGACTCAAAGAATCAATTAGCAGATATATTCACAAAGCCTCTAGAAAAGGCTCACTTTGAATCAATTCGCTCAAGACTGAATATCGTAAGATTTGAAGAGGTTCAGACTCAAAATTAAAGTCTTGAAAGGTTCAGACTCAACGCTAGGTCTGAAGATGGTTCAGACTCAACGCAAGGTGTGAAGGCGTTTCAGACTCAACGTAAAGTCTGATGGCACTTAGACTCAAAGGTAAAGTCTCAAAAGAGTTCAGACTCTGAGGTAAAGTCTGAACATTTGTCAGACTCTTTTTAAAAAGTTCTTTTTCGTATCTCTTCATATTCTCAAGATTATATTATTGATTACTTTTCGAATTTTCAAAATCTCTTTTTACTCATTTTTTGACATGCAATTATGGCAGTTTATATTTTCAAAAAGGCAGTTTCTTTTTCAAAATTACGGTTTATTTTTAGCAGTTTTTTCTCTCTACTTTTTGGCGACAATTCATTTTCCCGTTTTATTTTCTCTTACTATTTATACACTCGAATCGTCACTTTCATCCGCTACTACTCGTTTGAAAAATCCATCTTCATCCTCTTTCGAAACCCTAAAATTTCCATTTGCCGTTCCTGTTCCATTACCTTTCTCGGCACAAAGATTCCATCTTTTTAAGCGAACAAGTTGAATCTTCGCTTGCTCTCCAAGAATGTCGTCTCGCAAGTCCTCTAGAATCACAAGCAGGGGACCACAGAGACAGTCAGAGGGTCCTACAAGGGTGGACCTCACGGGAGAAGATTCGCCTCAAAGAGAAGCCGAAAGTCAGCACCTTGAGGAAGAGATCACAGAAGCAGAACCGGTAAGAACTCTCAAACCGAACGTTGCTTATGATCTTTACAAAAGGCTTAAGGATGGAAAGGTAAGCCTAAAGACGATTGAGGAATATTTGAAAGAGAGAGGATTCAAGAGTGAGTATCTCTTTTTGCTTGAAATGGAGAAGTTGAAGGTTGTTGAGGAAGGAACAGCGCAGAGAACGCTCGAAAACATTTCGAGTAATCCGCTTGAAAATACTCCAGCTGAGACCTTACATGATGACGAGAGACTTTTCTCTCACTTTCAGCCTCGGTATGGTGTGGTTGCTAACTCTGTTTGTCCTTCGGGAAGTTTGTTTCGATCAAGGGAGCATGAGCGTGTGTATATGAAGCTGTTGAAGAGGGGTATAGTGAATCTGAGAAGTGTGGATTTTGACTTCCTTGATTCACTGAAGATTAATCTTAGAGGGAAGCTTGCTAGACTGCAACTGGAAAGATTTTGCACGGATACCACTGCTGCCCACTCTGAACTTACGGCTTATTTTTACTCAAACTTGTCGTTTTTGGATGCAAATCGGTTGTCTTTTTCTTTCATGGATAAGGAGTATATAGTTGATGTTGACTTGCTTGGCTGATATCATTGGGGTGGAAAGGAGGAGTTTCCAACCAATCAAAGTCTCTACGGCCTATGCAACTTTGGAGATTGTGCGAGACGTAACCGTTGAGGGCAAAATATCCTACACTAGGATGAATGCCACAAATGTATTGTTGTATAAAATTGTCATCAACTGTATCCGACCAAAGACAACGTCAAAGACCGATGTTTCCAAAACCGAAGCCAAGCTGATGTTCACCATCAACAAAGGCAGACCCTTTTCTCTCCCACATGTTATTCTTTTCCACATGTACAGGACAGTGGTTAAGGATACGGGTCAATTGCCTTATTCATCAATCATCACTAAATTGTTCGGGCACTTCGGTATACAAATTCCTGCACCTTTATGCCTGACCAAATTAAGTCTGATGCTCATTGGGCAGAAGATGGTGATGAAGATGAAGCTTCCAGAGCTGAATGTTGCACTAGAAAGGCTGAGGGAGGAGACAGCTGCAAAGGAGATCCCTACTGCTTTATCAAAGAGAAAGTGCAAAAAGCCCATGGTTGAGAAGAAACGTAGAAAAATCATCCTGCAAGATGAAGAGGATGAGGATGATGCCATGACTTTGTCCGCTCTCTCAAGATTGAGAAGCCCTGTTAGTTTGAGAACAAAGGCTGGAGAGAGAGCAAGGAAAGAAGCAGAGGAGAGGGAAGCTGAGAAACAGAGAAAGAGAGAAGAGGAAAGGAAGAGAAGAGACGAAGAAAGGAAAAGAAGAGCAGAGGAGGAGAAAAGAAGAGAAGAAGAGGAGAGAAGAAGAGAGGAGAAGAGAAAAGAAGAAGAGAGACAGAGGAAAGCTGAAGAAGAAGAAAGAAGAAGGAAAGAAGAAGAGGAAGAGATGAGAAGAGAAGAAGAAGAAAGAAGGAAGAAAGATGAAGAGGAAAGCAGAATACAGGAGGAGATGGCTGCGCAGATTTGAGCCATCATTTGCTCAAACTGGGGAAGAGACCGAGAAACATCCAAGCGCTGATATGGATGTTGGCGATGAATATTCTACTCCACCCATTGGCATCAACACAGGGGGAGTCGCTGCAGAACAGGGGACTATATCGCCACTACACTTTAGTGGTGTGAGTAGGTCAGGTGCTGATCCTGAAGAGATTTATGCATCTCATTTCCCAGAGCATGAAGAATCCTCACCAGTTGAGAAGGAAAGGGCTGATCAGGATGCTCCCAGTTTTCAAACCCCCAAAACTGAATCTGCTAGTCCAAGTGCAGGTATTGCTAATTCGACAGCTTTCACACAACTTGTTGGATGTTATGTTGGACCTGAAAAGCGGTGTTTGGAATGGATTACGAGCTGAGGGACTTAAAGAAGGCCATGCTGAGCACTTCCGTGAATATGCATGATCAGATCAATGCACTGAGAGCTCAAGTTGATTCAAATCAGACCAGTGCAGAGTTGGTTTCAGTGAAGGAAGCTCTTGCAAATCTCGAGAAGTCAGTACAGGAGCTTAGCAAGTTTCAGCTTGTTTGTTTCCCTGAAAAGCCTTAAATCTTTTCAAAACCATCCTTTATTCACTCTACCTCTTTGATGGGACAAAAAGGGGGAGAGTTTGCAGATTTGAAGCTTGAAGCTTGAAGTTTTTGTTTCATTTGATTCGTTTTGAACTTTAATTCGTTTGTTGTTTTTATTTAGATTTGGATTGGACTGTGTTAAATCTTTTTGACTTTATCCTGATGATTTTTTATGGATCTTTAGACTTGTGAATTTGCATTGCAGGATCATTATATTTATGAGGATAATTGTTATTGGACTAACACTTTGTTTTGCAGAAATAATCCTCAAAGTATATATGAGTTTTCCTTGCAGTTTTTTTAACTTGCAAATCTGCTGAGGGTTTTGTCACCATCAAAAAGGGGGAGATTCTTGAAGAAAAATCCCTTGGAGTTTTGAAGTTGACAAAATAGCCTCGAGAGTAAGGTCGAAGAATCCAAGACTCGTCGGTTAAGTCGAAGATTTCAAGTCACAAAGGTTTTCCGTCTGAAGACAGTCAAGACCCAAAGTTCGGTCTGAAGTTTTTCCGTCTGAAGACTGTCAAGACCCAGTTTCCGTCTGAAGACCTTTAAGACCCAAATCTAAGTCTGAAGACAGTTTGCGATTTTGACAGGTTGGCAACAGGTTATTCTTATGATTAAGGAAAGTAAGATTTGAATATTATATTCCCTATCTTATCCATGGAATATCACTGGCTGTGATCGTGAGCTCAGAAGATTTATTCTTCGGATTTTTTATCCGTTGAAGATCAAGTGAATTTTTGCAAGGATCTAATTTTGGGAACTCAAGATCCCGATTGTATGGGCGCGGCGGGATTGACGAGCTATCGTCTACTTACATTTTCGGCGACGTGAAGATCACTTAAATTGATTCAATCCAACGGGTTGATTGGATGAATTCTTGGAAAGTGTCAACGGGTATGGAGACACGAAGGCTATTTAAGGTGGATCGATGTTGCTCAAAAAGAAGGAGAGACTTGATAGAAAAATATCGATGTTAGAACCTCTGAAATCACTTGTTCTCTAAAATCTCTCGTGTTCAATTTGTGTATCAAAAGAGAGTAACATATAGTGCGAATACAGCAAAAAGCTGTAAGAGAGACTGTCTATTAAAGAAGTCTAGTCCGTGAATTGTAAACAGCTCTCATTTGCTACATAGTGACTACAGCCAGTTGGCTGCCAGCGTAGAGAGTGGACGTAGGCTTAGAATAAGCCGAACCACTATAAACCTCGTGTCAATTCTCCCTTACCCTATCTTATTTATTTTATAATTGCATGATCTATCTATTGTGATGCATTAGTTCTTTAATTAAAGATTTAAAAAAGAATTCCGTGATCACCTATTCACCCCCCTAGGTGGACTCACTAGCCAATATCAATTAGGATGCTCTAGGCGTATTACCCTCCTAATTAAGGTTTAGAGAATGAACTCGTTGAGATTTATATCTCACCTTGCCGTGGGCTTTAACATTTTAGGACCGTAGGATGGAGGACCTGAAGTCGAGCTGAGGGATCTAAAGTGTAGGTCAGATAGGACAGCTTCTTTTGAGAGCTGGTCTGTTGAAGTTTTTTGGTTGTAGACTTTTGTACTTGACTCGGTGTATTTAAAAGCATGTTTTGTTTGAGAATCTATTGTCTTGTTTTTCTATCTCGAGATGATTACTATCAGGGGATTCGCTAATCGCTTCCGCATGTATAATAAAATGAAAAGGTCGGCGACTCATCTTGAGAAGTCGCAAATTTTTATTGACCACCAAAGGAATGGGCATGCAATCAAGGATCGGGGCGTGACATGGACACCAAAACTTATTTGCCCAATAAAACAATGAGATTTTAGACTAGGTGCAAAGTTTGACGGATTAATTTTGAGTATGTGAGCACCTATGAATTTATTTCTAAAAGTTTTGAACCAAAAAAAAAAAAAAAAAAAGGGTTACTAAAGATTGTTTCCAAAAATGGGTGGTTGGAAAAGAAAATAGAAAACAAATGAGGTGTCGGGTTTGGACTCCAAATTTTATGTGCTCAATAAAACGATGAGGTTTTATACTAGATGCGTGCAAAGTTTGCCAGATTAATTTCAAATACATGACCCCATATGAATTTATTTTGAAAAGTTTTGAACAAAAAAAAAAAAGATTGCAAGGTTTATTGTTTTAAAAGGAATTTTGGTATTTTTGGCTAATTGATGAAAGATAAGAAATGGGTTGATTGATGACATGCTTGCATGGTCACTAAGTGGAACCCTGATGCGTATGAATACACAGGACAATGCTCCTGTGTGGAATGTCGTCTAGATGGAAGATGCTAGAAGTTGCCGTTTGCGGAAGGATTTCGAAACGAAGCTCATGTGTGGAATGCCATCTAGACGGCAGACGCTAGATGTTGCCATTTACAGATGGATTTCAGAACGAAGCTCTTCTGTGGAATGCCGTCTAGGCGAGTATCTAGACGATGCTATGCTCGATGAGGCAAGACGATACCCAGTTATGCCGGATGACCGCTGACTTTCAAGGTGACCGTGGCTGATGAGTCGTAATAATTGGAACACATCTGAGTGGATATGATAGTTGCATCTGATTATGGGACAAAATCGTGTGGCACGGTATGGGACATGTCATAATGATTTAGCCTTATAATTGGGACCCATGTGAATGAATTGATGTGTTCCGGTGATTAAATTACGCTTGCTGCATTGATAATCGTATATGTGTTGAGCTAACATGCAGGTATGTGCCAAGGCGAGGTGAGTTTCGTATGGTGCGTGTTTAGGACCACCTTCGAGGCGAATTTGCGTCCTAATTAGAGTTTAGGTTGTTGACTTGTTGAGATTTATCTCACCCTGTCGTGATTAACATTTTTCAAAGCAGTAGCGTGGAGATCTACTGAGTGCGGATGTGGTGGGCGTGGGGTGCAACACCTTTTGGCTAGCCTTGTCGCTAGTGAAGTAAGCTGACCCTAACCCTTATAGGTTTTTGAGAGGGTCGATAGAAAGTGGCCATGGAAAGGCTTGTAAGTATTAAACTTCCTAGGATTAACAGTTGATAAATGAATAAGTTGTTTTCGGCAACTTTTGTCGTGCTGTTCCAATTGTTTAATTGCTGGCCATATGTTTATTTAATCGCTTCAACATGTGCTTAATTGAAAGGAAAAAAAAAAAAATGGGTCGGCGACGCGTCTTGGGACGTCGCATTTTTAGTTGACTGCCGAGGGATGTGCATGTGCCCAAGGTTTGGGGCGTGACACTGGAAGTGTCAAAAGTTGTGTAAGGCACTCACTTTAATGCCAAAAGTTTTTTTCCGAATCACTTATATGCTACTTAAAAAAAAAAAAACAATAATTTAAGTGTCAACTCCGATTCGGATTGTTGGAAATCCAACGTAGTTATATTTTATTAATTTTTCAACCCTACGTGGCTCACCGGCATGCCTAGTCAGCATATAACCCCTAAACAACGTTGTCCAAAAGTTATAAATAGTAATATTTAAGTGTCAAATTTTATTTAAAGTGATCATTTCAATGCCAATCGTTGTTAAAAAAACACTATATTTTTTAAAAATTTTGTCAAGTCATATTATAATTTTAATTATAAATGACACGTAATCAGTTTAGCAAGAATTTCTCGCTGTTAAAACTAAAGTGATAATTTTTCCTCTAATTTAGCACTTAAGTGAGCCGGCGAAAACTTTTGGCACTAAAGTGAGCGCTGTACACAACTTTTAGCACTTCTAGTGTATTTATCCCGCGGCTGTAGAATCAATTAGTCAAATCAAGACTGGTAACTTGCCAGAATTATCCGAGCAACAATTGGTTGATTGTACTAGCCGAAACTATGGTTGTAACGGTTGTTGGATGGACACTGCATTTGAGTAGATAGTACAAAATGGAGGCATAACCTCATAAGCTAACTACCCATACCGAGCAGTAGATGGAACGTGCAACACTAGCGCAGCATCCTCGATTGAGGCCACCATCACAAGTTATGAGGATGTTCCCACCAACGATGAGGGAGAACTGTTAAAGGGTGTGGCAATGCAACCGGTTTCGATAGGCCTAGACGCTAGTGGGCAGGAATTCCAATCGTACTCAAGCGGAATCTTCAATGGGAATTGCGGGACTGCGATGACTCATGCCGTCACCATGGTTGGGTACGGAACAACCGAGGATGGCACCAAATATAGGAAGATTAGGAATTCTTTGGGAGAGACATGGGGTGAAGCTGGCCACATGAGGATTCAAAGAGATTTTGGCCAGTCAAAAGGGCTATGTGGAGTTGCTATGCATCCTTCTTATCCTATTTGTGAGTGACTAGTATCATCTGGTCATTCAGAACCTTCTATCTTATCAAATTCATGTGTAAATATCTGGAAAATGTTATGGTCATTGGTGTGTCCAAAGATTGTACTTGAATGATGAAGTTACCTATAGCGTAAACCTAACTTGTCCATCAGTATCCAGCATTAAAATTTCGGTATCCAGCATTAAAATTAAGCAGCCAAACTTTTCCAGGCTGGGGTGCAACTTTTGTTAGTAGCATCTGATGGAATCTTGAACAAGTCTATGCCATCGTCTCTCATTCCTAGGATGCAGAGGGAGATGTTTAAGATTTACAGAGATCTCTGGTGCCATCTTGTTCGTTTGGAAGCCGGCAAACTTTTAACTGGTTTCCAATTCAACTCGAATTTCGCCTATTAACCTGGCTTGGATCATTCAATCAATGGACCCAAGTTGTATCAAGTGATCCTAAATATTGAGACGAAATCAAATTGATTTGTGTAATGTGAAATTGCAGCCGCTCCATCATCTCTTTCATTAAATGGCTATATGTGGGAAAAACTAAATGGTAGGCATCATGCCAGCAACACACAAGGAAAAAGGTAACCTGCAACCCCACGGTGATTGGCCTAGTCGGTCTTACAGCAACGGTTAGCCAAGCCACCACAGGCCAACCTCCACCATGGCTTGCTTGGTGAGGGTTAGACAATCATTAGCGAAGAAGTTTGCAAACAAAGCTGCATTGTGCACTCACACTTGGCTGATGAGTTACATAGCACGGTACAGGACTTTAACCTGTAAATGCCACTTCAAGGGCTAGATAGAAGAATACCTATCTCTTATCTGTCGCATTGCCGACGTGACACCAACTACACATCACCATATAATTGGTCCATTCAGATGACACGACATTGGCATTTTGACAGAAGATATGAGATAGGTGAGGTGATGGAAGAGCCAACATCACACAAATGGAGACTACTATGGTTCTTTACCCAGATAACCACAGAGGAATCATTCCTGAAATACAATGAAAGAGTCACCCGTTTCATAGAAGCTACACCCAGCAAACCATCAACTATATTTTGTATTACAGGATGGTTTACTCTCTATTTATAGAAAGAGTGTCCTCTGCCCAGGGAGAATAAAATAAGTGAAGGAAAATAATCTATCATGATTGTAGCTTATATTATCCCTGCTAAATCACATAGACAAAGCACAAGCACAAGGAGAGGCAGAAAACAGTAACACTTATACTGACTATCATCTGTTTAACATGAGTATAGTCAGCAAGGCTAATAGATGTATTAATGATGGGAGTTTCAAATCGCTCATGTCTTATAGTCAAGGAAAACTTCATATAATGCAAATAGAACATGATCCTAACAGAGTTTCTGAAAACAATGACAGTCCATGCATATGTATGGATCTAAGCATTAACTACCTCATATATGTGTAAAGATATTTTTGAACTCATAGAATTATTACTTTGAACAGTCTTTCACCTTGTCACGCTGGTAAAAAATCAATCTGTTCTTAAATGGTACAACCAGTAACGTTAGAACACATTCTGTAGATGGATTATAGCTAAACAACTCACATTTTGGAAGGAGAAAAGGGTGACAGCATGAACTGTCCCAGATATGAAAATGAAATCCACAGTAGGCTTACGCGTCAACTCAATCTTGGGAGTTGAGACAAGCACCATATTTAAGTGCTATCAGAGCAAAATAATGATATTCATATGCAAAAACTCGGTCGCTTAGACAATCTGCCTTTTTCAAAGGTTCCTGCTTTGTTAAAGAATATATGCAAGGAGAAAAATCGATTCATGAATTGATCAAGAGGAGAAACCAAAAGCACCTAGAAATGTTGTGTCCCCTACCTTTAACACCGACATGGGATGACAGCATAAAAACTAAATATGCAGAACAAAAATATTTGACAGCCTTACCATGTCAAACAAACAAAATGTTTTCCAAGAGGTAAGCAATTCATTAAGTAAATTCAACCCAAACAAAGACTTCACAGACAGTAAAATTACACCATATGATAGATGGAAGGTCATGGAATTGGGCAAGAACATAGGGAGACATATGTTCTCAAAAGATATTAAAACCTTGAGAATCACAGCAAAAAATGACCGGAAATGCTTAGGCAAACAAGCAAATTAAATGTGATGACATGCTCATGTAACTTTCTCATTGTGAAAGGAAAAGAAGACTCGTGTAAATGATTATGAAATAATTAGATTATTTGACCACTGGTCTTTAATGAAGTCAACTTTCAACAAAGCTGTTTAATGGGGCCACTTCCACTATGTGAACTGGATTGCTTTAATGCAGATCTACTTAATTAAATTAGTGGATTTCAATGAACGAAACCTGCAATCAATAATCATAAGGGATTCCAAAAATGTCCAAAGGTATCATCTACCAAACAATGGTCCATGGTGTAAATGATCAAACAACAATCAAGAACGTTTGCCACTATTCGACTTGGTGCAAAGGACCCATCGTCCCTTGGCACGTCTGCGCTTCGAAATTGCTCTTCCACTCGTAGTTCTCATCCTTCTGCGAAAGCCATGGGTCCGAGCCAGAGATTTCCGTGACCTGTTCCTTTTTGTTTGGCCAAGTGCAGCCTTCCTAGCTCTCACCACCAAGCCACGGCGTTTCTCCGTGGTGGTTCCAAGTTGAAAGTTGAAGTTCAACGTCAATGATAAACCTAGAAATTACAACCCATAAATAAGGGAAGGCATATATCATTTTATTCCTTCATTCAGTCATCAATGAGCTAAATCAGACGATATATCATTTTCCTAGATCGAAGGAAGAATAAAATATATTCCCAAAGGAATAGCATCCATTGTCAAAAAAAAAAAAAAAAGAAAAAAAAATACGTGCATAGGAAGAGGAACACAGGAAAGCACAGTGCACAAGGCCTCGAAGTAGAATTCTTATTGATTCCCAAACAAAGGAGTTCATGTGCACGCAATTGAGAGTTGAGCATGCAGACTCCAAAGGCTAATGTAGTTTTACTTCAAGCGAGGCTACTCTGTCAGTTTTTACTGAGAAAACATGCTTACCCAGTAGACATTATGCATTCATTAGTGAAACTCTCTAGAGTCTAGAGGCCCCATCACTGTCAAGTTGTGAAATTGCTGTTGAAGAAAAATTCCTTGTAAGTTTTGAAGTTAACAAAACATCCTTGTCAGTAAAATCTGAAATATCCAAGACTCGGTCGGTTAAGTCTGAAGAGTTCAAGACCCAAGTATTTCCGTCTGAAGACAGTCAGACTCAGAATTACGGTCTGAAGTTTTACGGTCTGAAGATCTTCAGACCCAATCAAAGTCTGAAAACAGTTAGCAATTTTGCCAGGCTGACAGCGGGTTATTTTTATGGTTAAGGAAATTAAGATTTGGATATTATCTTCCCTAACTTATCCATGGAATATCTCTGACTGTGATTGTGAGCTCGGAAGATTTTTTCTTTGGATTTTATCTGTTGAAGATCAAGCGAATTTTTAGAATGATCTAATTTTGGATACTCAAGATCCTGATTGTATGGGCGAGCAAGATTGACGAGCTATTTTTTACTTATATATTCGACAACGTGAAGATCACTTAAATTGATTCAGTCCAACGGGTTGATTGGATGAATTATTGGAAAGTGCTAACGGCTATGGAGGCACAAATGATATTTAAGGTGTGTCGAAGTTGTTCGAGAATATGAGAGAACCGATAGAAAAATTTCGAAGTTAGAACCTCTAATATCTCTTGTTCTCAAAATCTCTTGTGCTTAAAATTGTGTATCAAAGAGAGACACTTACAGAGTGAAACAGCGAGAAGCTGTAGAAGAGACTTTCTACTGAAGAAGTCTATCTCATAAATTGTAAAAACTCTCATTTGCTACATAGTAATTACAGCCAGTTGGCTATCAGCGTGGAGAGTGGACGTAGGCTTACAATAAGCCGAACCACTATAATCCTTGTGTCAATTTTCTCTTACCCTACTCTATTTATTTTATGGATGCATGAGTTGTTTATTTCTGATGTGATTTTCATACTAAAGGATATTTTGGCCAACGATTTGAAAAGAATTCCATAAACACCTATTCACCCCCCTTTAGGTGTATTTACTAGCCTTTATCAATTGGTATCAGAGCTAGTTGCTTATTTTATTGGAAGTGTTTATTACTTCTAAAGCTAAAGATCTATGGCTAGTATTTTGGCTCCAGGTTTGATTGAAGGCCAAAGTAACACCAGACCTCCCTACTTCGATGGAAAGGAATACAATGTATGGAAAAACAAGATGAAGGCATTCCTAAGATCCAAAGATCCTCAGGAATGGGATGTAGTGAAGAAAGGAATTGTTCCTAAAGCTACATCAACCACAGGGAAAGAATTACCCGATGGAGTGGGATTGTCACAAACCGATATTTCAAAGAGACAAGCCCTTGATGCAAAAGCTATCTACTCTCTATATTGTGCATTATCTCCTACTGAGTATAATAGAATCTCATCTCGTGAAACAGCTAAAGAAGTTTGGGATAGATTGCATGTCACTTATGAAGAAACAGATCGAGTCAAAGAAACTAAGATCAATATTCTTCTAGGACAATATGAAGCCTTCAAAATGAAGCCAGGAGAATCCATCATGGTTATGTTTAGTCGATTTACAGAAATTGTAAATGGCTTAGCATACCAAGGATAGCCAATCTCAGGACCAATGAAGGTCAATAAACTGTTGAGAGGACTCTCCAAAGATTGGAATCACGTCAAGACATCCATAAGAGAAACACAGAGAATTATGCCTCTTTCTGTAGATGAGCTGGTCGGCACACTTCAATCATATGAAGTCAAGCAATTCAATGAGGAATTTGACACCAAAGGTAAGAAGTCAATTGCTTTAAAATCTAATGATGATTCTGATGTTACAGATTCAGAAGAAGACTTAGATGACGAGGAGTTGGCACTTCTGATTAGAAAGTTCAGAAGGTTAAATAGAAAAGGAAAAAGGTTCAATGGAAAGAGACAAAATAATCAAAGATTTCAAAAGAAGTCAAATGAAGAAGAAGACACCAATAAGGATGTTGTTTGTTTTGAATGCAAGAAAAAGGGACACATCAGACCCAACTGTCCCTTATTAAAGAAAAAGAAAGGAAAACCAGAAAGGTTCAAGAAAGCACTCAAAGCCGAAACATGGAGTGACACTGAATGTGAAGAAAGTGAATAAGAGTATGCAAATATTTATCTTATGGCAAACTCAGACTCAGACTTAGACTCAAACAGCAGTGTCAAAGTTAGAAATTTAAAAATTCCTACCAAAGTGTCAAACTACATTGATGAACTTTGTCTCAGTCTTAAAGGCTCTCTTAAAAGGATCTCTGAACTAAAAAGGGAGAATTCCAAATTGAAACAACAAGAAAAGACTTTGGTTGAAAAAGTTGAAAATCTAGATAAATGTCTTGATGTTTCAAAAGAAAATGAAATTGTACTATCAAAAGAAAATGCTTGCTTGAAAGAAGATCTTTTGAAAGTCACAAAGAAATTTTCAATGGGATCTGAAAAATTAGATAAAATTCTTTCTATTCAAAGATCCTATTTTAATAAATCTGGTCTAGGAATGACAGATGAAACCATTCCTTTAATTGATTTTCCAAAGGTAAAAGAAAGAATTAAGAATAGGCCAACAAAATCTTTTTACAGTGATCATTTTCAAAAGGTCTTTGTAAAGCCTATTGGAAGAAATGCTCTTAGATGTTCAAAGTGCAAAAGCTTAGAACATTTTGAGAAGGATTGTCCCAAAGTTTGGAGACCTGTTAAGAAGAGTTGGGCAAAGACTGTTTATGGTACTAACAATGATGGACCCAAGAAAGTTTGGGAACCAAAGAAAACTTGAGTTTTTCATTTAAATGCAGGTCACTATCAAGAAGAAAATCAAGTGGTATTTGGATAGTGGCTGTTCAAGACACATGACGGGAGATTCAAATTGTTTCACAAAACTCTCTCATGTAAAAGGAGGAAATGTCTCCTTTGGTGGCAACAACAAAGGAAAAATTGTTGGTCGAGGAACCGTGAAGATAGGAAACCTCACAATCAACAATGCTTCTTTGATTGAATGATTGAACTATAATCTATTGAGTATTAGTCAACTATGCTACACTGGATACAAGATCAATTTTCAAGAAGATACTTGTTCTGGAACAAGCAAAGATTTCTCACAATCTTTTACTGGATGAAAACATGGAAACATTTATTTGCTGGATATAAAGTCTGACAGTTCTCAATGCTTGATATCAATTCAAGATGAAGCCATTCTTTGGCATAAAAAGCTTGGACATGTCAACTTGAAGCAAATTGCAAAAGTTTCATCCAAAAGGCTTGTTGGGGGACTTCCTAACCTAAAGTATCAAAAGCATGAATTATGCACTTCTTGTGTACTTGGAAAACAGGTTAGAAATTCTTATAAATCTATAAATCAGGTATCCACTAATCGTGTTTTGCAGCTATTACGCATGGATTTGTTCGGTCCAACATGAACTCAAAGCATTGGAGGCAAAAGATATTGTTTGGTAATAGTAGATGATTATTCTTGTTTTACTTGGGTATTCTTTCTCGCAAATAAATCTGAAGCTTTATCTTATTTTATTAAGTTTGCAAAGACAATTCAAATTAAGAAAGGATATACAATTACCAGTATTCGAACTGATCATGGTGGTGAATTTGAAAATAATGATTTTGCTAAATTTTGTGATGACTCTGGTATTCAACATAATTTTTCATCCCCATACACTCCACAACAAAATGGAGTTGTAGAGAGGAAAAATAATTCTTTGCAAGAAATGGCAAGAACCCTATTGATTGAAAGTAATATTTCTCCTCATTTTTGGGCTGAAACTACTTCAACTGCTTGCTACATTATAAACAGAGTTTTTCTGAGACCTATTTTAGAGAAAACACCTTATAAACTGTTCAAAAGAAAGAAACCTATTGTCTCTTATTTTCATGTATTTGGTTGTAAATGTTTTATCTTAAAGAATTCTAGTGATCGAATTGGTAAGTTTGAAGAAAAATCAGATGAAGGAATTTTCCTTGGCTACTCAATGACAAGTAAAGCCTTCAGAGTTTTCAACAAAAGGACTCAGATCGTAAAAGAATCCATGAATGTGAAGTTTGAAAACTCAGTTCAAATTCAAGCTCAACCTGAAGAGTATGAGTCTGGCCAAGCGTCTACAATTTCTCTTGAAGAAAATCAAATCTCAGACACTCAGCTGCAAACCAAATCAATAGCTCCAACTGAAACAGAGTCTCATCAAAGTGATAAACCAATTGCGAATTGAAAGCATAAATCCAGTCACCCTGCAGATCTTATCATTGGCAACATTGATGAAGGAGTTCGTACAAGATCCAAAAGGCATGAAGAATCTAGTGCTCTAGCACTCGTTTTTGAGATTGAACCTAAAAACATTGAAGATGCATTGAAAGATGAAAGCTGGATTGAAGCTATGCAAGAAGAATTGAATCAATTCAAAATCAACAATGTTTGGGAACTCGTTCCTAAACCAAAAGGTAAATTAATTATTGGTACCAAATGGGTTTTTAGGAACAAGCTTGATCAACAAGGAAAAGTGGTGAAGAACAAAGCAAGACTTGTGGCAAAAGGTTACACACAAGAAGAAGGAATCGACTATGATGAAACCTATGCTCTGGTAGCAAGGTTAGAAGCTATAAGACTACTTCTTGCTTTTACTTGCTTTAAAAATTTCAGGTTATTCCAAATGGATGTGAAAAGTGCATTCCTAAATGGAATTATCCAAGAAGAAGTCTATGTGGAACAACCGTCAGGATTTGAAGATCCAAGAAAACCAAACCTTGTTTTCAAGCTGAAGAAAGCTTTGTATGGCTTAAAACAAGCACTTCGAGCTTGGTATGAAAGGTTAAATAATTTCTTAATTCAAAGTGGTTTCTCTAAAGGTAAAGTAGTTACTACCTTATTTATCAAAAGAGAAGGCAAGAATTTCATACTTGTTCAAATTTATGTTGATGATATAATATTTGGTTCTTCTAATGAAAAGCTTTACAAGAATTTTTTGAGTTGTATGCAGAATGAATTCGAGATGAGCCTAATGGGTGAATTGAACTTTTTTTTGGGACTTCAAGTCAAACAATTAAAAGAAGGAACATTTATCCACCAATAAAAGTATGCAAAAGACCTCATCAAGAAGTTTGGATTGGAGAATTGTAAGAAAACAGAAACTCCTATGTCAAACTCATCAAAGCTGGATAAAGATGAAGAAAGAAAGAATGCAGACCAAAAACTCTACAGGAGTATAATCGGTTCACTTCTTTACCTTACAGCTTCTAGACCTGATATTTTATTTAGTGCTTGTATTTGTGCTAGATTTCAATATAATCCTAAAGAATCTCACATGACTGCTGTGAAGTGTATCATTAAATATGTTGCAACCACATCAAAGCTAGGTCTGTGGTATTCCAAAGAAAGAGACTTTACTCACCTTGGATATTCTGATGTTGACCTTGCTGGCTATAAAGTGAATAGAAAAAGCACTACAGGTACTTGTCAACTATTGGGAAATAGGTTGGTTTCTTGGTTCTCAAGAAAACAAGGTACAGTAGCTCTTTCAGCCGCTGAAGCAGAATACATAGCTCTTGGGAGTTGCCGTTCTCAAATACTATGGATGCAACAACAATTGAGAGACTTTGGAGTTGAGGAATCGTGCACAGAAATCAACTGTGACAACACAAGCACAATCAACCTCACAAAAAATCCAATACTTCATTCAAGAGCAAAGCACATTGAAATCAAGCATCATTTCATTAGAGATCATGTTCAAAATGGTGAAGTTGTGATTTGGTTCGTTGATTCAAAGAACCAATTGGCAGACATATTCACAAAGCCCCTAGAAAAGGCTCACTTTGAATCAATTCGCTCAAGACTGAATATCGCAAGACTTGAAGAGATTCAAACTCAAAACTAGAGTCTTGAAGAATTCAGACTCAAAAGTTAGGTCTGAAGGTGTTCAGACTCAACGCAAGGTCTGAAGGCGTTCAGACTCAACGCAAGGTCTGAAGGTGCTCAGACTCAAACGTAAGGTCTGAAAGAGTTCAGACTCTGAGGTAAGGTCTGAACATTCTCAGACTTTGTCTTAAAGTCTGTTTGCGAATTTCGATATTCTTTATTTTATGCATTAACTTTTTAATTGCTTTTTGAAATATCGTTGTCTCTTTTTATTCGACGTCTGACATATTTATGGCAGTTTACTTTTTCAAAATTGCAGTTTACTTTTTCAAAATTGGCAGTTTTATCTTTTCTTTATTTGCGATGGTTCAGTATCTCCTTTTTATCTTTTCTTGCTATTTATACTTTTGAATCGTCATCTTCATCCGCTACAATGTTTAAAAAACCATCTCGTTTACTCTCGTTTTTAAAACCCTAAAAAGCTCCATTACAGTCCATGTTCGATTACTTTTCTCGGCAAAAATCCATTTTTGTTTGTGAACAAGTTGAGTTTTTTGCTTGCAATTCAAGTATGTCTTCTCGAAAATCGTCAAGACTCGCTGGAAAGGGACCACAAAGGCAGCAAGAGGGTCCTACCAAGGTAGACCTCACAGGCGAAGAATCTCCACAAAGGGAGACTTCAAGTCAGCATTTTGAGGAAGAAATTACTGAAGCATTTTGATCTTTATAAAAGGCTGAAGGATGGAGGTACAGACTTGAAAATGATTGAGAGTTTTCTGAAGGAGAGAGGATATAAGAGTGAATATATCTTCTTGAAGGAGATGGAGGATCTAGGTATTGTTGGTAAAGAGTTCGTTCAGAAAACACTAGAAAATATTCCTAGCGACCCACTTTATAGTTCTGCAAGCCAGCCATTGGATGATGATGAGAGACTTTTCTCTCAATTCCAGCCATGGATGGGTGTGGCTGTGAACACTGTTTGTCCTCAAGACAATCTTTTTCAATCTAGAGAACATGAACGGATGTACACCAAGTTGCTGAAAAGAGGTGTTGTGAATCCGAGGAGCGTGGGCTTTGATTTCCTTGACTCAATCAAGGTGAATCTTAGGGAGAAATTTGCGAGACTGCAATTGGAGAAGTTTTGCACAGAATCGACAAATGCCTATCCTGAACTGACGGCATACTTTTACTCAAATTTGTCGTTTCTAGATGCTAATAGGTTGTCCTTCACCTTTAAGGACAAAGAGTATGTTGTTGATGTTGACACTCTGGCTGATGTGATTGGGGTGGAAAGAGGGAGTTTCCAACCAATCAAAGTGTCCACCACATACGCAACTCTTGAAATTGTGCGTGATAGGAATGTGGAAGGCAAAATATCCTATACTAGGATGAGTGCCTCAAATGTTTTGCTGCACAAGATCGTCATCAACTGTCTCAGGCCAAAGACAACCTCCAAAACTGATGTCTCCAACACAGAAGCCAAGCTGATGTTTGCTCTCAACCAAGGCAGGCCATTTTCTCTTCCCCATGTCATCCTATTCCACATGTACAGAACTGTAGTTAAGGATAAGGGCCAACTGCCTTACTCGTCTCTCATCATCAAGTTGTTCAGGCACTACAAGATTCAATTCCCTGCACCTCTTTGCTTGACAAATCTAAGCTTGATGCTTGTTGGTTATAAAATGGTGATGAAGATGAAGATTCCAGAGCTGAACATAGCATTGGAAGGGTTGAAAGTGAAGACTCCGTCCAAGGAGATCGCCACTGCTTCTGCCAAGAGAAAGGGCAAAGAGCCCATGGCTGTCACTGATAAGAAGAGAAGAAAAGTCATCCTGCAAGATGAGGATGATGAAGAAGATTTTGATGACGCCATGACTCTTTCTGCTCTCACAAAGTTGAGGAGCACAGTTAATTTGAGAACTGATGCTGAAGAGAGAGCGAGGAGAGAATCAGAGGAAAAAGAAGAAGCTGAGAGAGTGAGAAGAGAGGAAGAGCAGAGGAAGGAAGAAGAGGAAAGGAAGAGAAAAGAAGAAGAAGAAAAATAGAGGAGAGAAGAGGAACAAAGGAGAGAATAGGAGGAACAGAGGAAAGAAGAGGAGAGACAGAGGAAAGAAGAAGAGGAAGCACGGAGAAGAGAAGAAGAAGAGGTGAGAAGAGAAGAGGAAGAGAGAAGAAAGAAAGATGAAGAGGAAAGCAAGGCTCAGGAGGATATTGCTGGATTTGAGCCATCTTTTGCTCAAGAATTCTCTAGGAAGGAGACCGAGATACATCACAGTGCTGAAATGGATTTTGGCGAGGAATATTCGACTCCACCTACTAGCAACAAAACAGGGGAAGTTGCTGCTGATCAAGGAACAATATCGCCATTGCATTATAGTGATGTGAGTAGGTCTAGTGCTGATACTGAGGACATTTATGCATCTCACTCCCCTGAGATTGAGGAATCCTCTCCATCAGAAAGGGAAAGGGTTGAAAAGGATGCACCGAGCTTTCAAACTCCAAGAACAGACTCTGCTAGTTCTAGTACAGGTAATGCTAACTCAACAGCATTTTCACAACTGTTGGATGTTATGTTGGTCCTTAAAAAACAGGTCTTTGGAATGGATTATGAGCTGAGGGATCTTAAGAAAGCTATGCTGAGTACTTCTGTGTCCATCCAAGACTAAATCAACGCACTCAAACTTCAAGTGGAATCAAATGAGAAGGGTGCAGAGTTGATTTCAGTTAAGGAAGCTCTTGCAAACCTTGAGAAGACCGTGCAAACGCTCAGCAAATATCATCTTGTTCGCATGCCAGAGCAGCCCTGATTTTTTTTTTTTAACCCACTCTTGACCATTCTACCTCCTTTTAATGGGACAAAAAGGGGGAGAGTATTGCAGATTTGAGAACTTGAATTTTTTTTATTTCATTTTGTTTGTTTTTGTTTAGACTGTTTATTTTTGAAGAAAAATCCCTTGGAGTTTTGAAGTTGACAAAACAGCCTCAACAGTATGCTCTAAGGATTCCAAGACTCAGTCGGTTACGTCTGAAGTTTTCAAAGTCTAAAGGTTTTCAGTCTAAAGACAGTCAGACCCAAAAGTTCGGTCTGAAGTTTTCCATCTGAAGACAGTCAAGACTCAGTTTCAGTCTGAAGACCTTCAAGACCCAAATCTAAGTCTGAAGACAGTTCGCGATTTTAACAGGCTAGTCACAGGTTATTTTTATGGTTAAGGAAAGTAAGATATTGGATTATATATTTCCTAATATTAACCATGGAATATCTCTGGTTGTGATCGTGAGCTTGGAAGATTTATTCTTCGGATTTTATCCATTGAAGATCAAGCTTATTTTTGGAAGAATCTAATTTTGGGAACTCAAGATCCTGATTGTATGGGCGAACAGGATTAACGAGTTGTTGTCTACTTACGTTTTCGGCAACAATGAGATCACTTAAATTAATTCAGTCCAACGGATTGATTGGATGAATTTTTGGTAAGTGCCAACGGGTATGGAGGCACGGAGACTATTTAAGGTGGATCGGTGTTGCTTGGAAATAAGGAGAGACTTGGTAGAAAAATCTCGATGTTAGAATCTCTGAAATCTCTTGATCTCTAAAAATCTTTCATGTTCATATTGTGTAATAAAGAGAGTGAGATATAATGCGAAAACAGCAGGAAGCTGTAGGAGAGACTGTCTATTGAAGAAGTCTAGTTCGTGAACTGTAACAGCTCTCAATTTGCTACATAGTGATTACAGCCAATTGGCTGCCAGCATGGAGAGTGGACGTAGGCTTGGACTAAGCCGAACCACTATAATCCTTGTGTCAATTCTCTTTTACCCTACTCTATTTAGTTTATGAATACGTGCTTTATTTGTTATTGATATATCTTTGATATTAACGTATTCTACTGCAAAAGATTCCAAAAGAATTCCGCAATAACCTATTCACCCCCCTCTAGGTTGATTCACTAGCCTATTTCATTTATGACTTTGAACTTTTGGTTGGGTTGTTTATTTGAACTTCTATGACTTTAATTATGCACTGGTTTGTTGTTTTGGATCTGTAGGTTTGTGAATTTTGCAGGATCATTATATTTGTGAGAATAATTGATGTTCGACTAACATTTTTCTGTTTTGCAAAAGTAATCCTCAAAATATACATGAGTTTTCTTTGCAGGTTATAAATTTGCAAATCTGCCGAGATGTTTTGTCACCATCAAAAAGGGGGAGATTGTTGAAGAAAAACCCCTTGTAAGTTTTGAAGTTAACAAAACATCATCGTCAGTAAAATCTGAAGTATCCAAGACTCAGTCGGTTAAGTCTGAAAAGTTCAAGACCCAAGTATTTCCGTCTGAAGACAGTCAGACTCAGAATTACGGTCTGAAGTTTTATGGTCCGAAGATCTTCAGACCCAATCAAAGTCTGAAGACAATTAGCGATTTTGCCAGGCTGACAGAAGGTTATTTTTATGGTTAAGAAAATTATGATTTGGATATTATCTTCCCTAACTTATCCATGGAATATCTCTGACTGTGATTGTGAACTCGGAAGATTTTTTCTTTAGATTTTATTCGTTGAAGATCAAGCGAATTTTTGGAAGGATCTAATTTTAGAAACTCAAGATCCTGATTGTATGGGCGAGCAGGATTGACGAGCTATTTTCTACTTATATATTCGACAACGTGAAGATCACTTAAATTGATTCAGTCCAACGGGTTGATTGGATGAATTATAGGAAAGTGCTAACGGCTATGGAGGCACGAAGGATATTTAAGGTGTGTCGAAGTTGTTCGAGAATACGAGAGAACCGATAGAAAAAATTCGAAGTTAGAACCTCTGATATCTCTTGTTCTCAAAATCTCTTGTGCTCAAAATTGTGTATCAAAGAGATACACTTACAGAGTGAAAACAGCGAGAAGCTGTAGAAGAGACTTTCTACTGAAGAAGTCTAACTCGTGAATTGTAAAAACTCTCATTTGCTACATAGTAATTATAGCCAGTTGGCTGCCAGCGTGGAGAGTGGACATAGGTTTACAATAAGCCGAACCACTATAATCCTTGTTTCAATTTTCTCTTACCCTACTCTATTTATTTTATGGATGCATGAGTTGTTTATTTCTGATGTGATTTTCATACTAAAGGATATTTCAGCCAACAATTTGAAAATAATTCCATAAACACCTATTCACCCCCCCTCTAGGTGTATTTACTAGCCTTTATCAATTGCAAAGAGGAGTGGTTCGACATACTTTTATTCGGTGGCCAATCTAATTTAACCACACTACACCCGCAAAGACCATTAAAGCTCCTAACAATCTCTTTAACGAGTTCTTGTGCAAGTACAAACTCCTATTCAAAGTGAACCTTGCTGTAATACATCACTCTTGTAGCCAAAGCTGATCGACAGGATCCTCGAACACCCAGTTTTACATAGGTATCGAGCACCCAGTACGAAACTTCATTCGTCCAAAGCTAGGCAATTGTACATATAAAGCAGACCCATTTCCCCAGAATCTAAACTTGAAAGAATAAAATTCAGCCGAAGAACTAAGCATTGAAGGAAAAATTCTAAATTCCACTGCAACACATCTACACAAAATCAAGAATTCGAACTAAAAACCAACGAACAGGCCGCACCCAAGAATCAAATTTTCCTACAACGGAAAGCACTGAAGTGTGTCATAACAGTAGGCCATATTACCAATTCGAAAAGCTGGTTCGGAGTATTATTATGTGGCCAAGTCAGGAAATCAATTTAGGTTTTTTTGTTTTTTTTTTTCACAACCTCAGGGTTGTTTTCTATATTTTGTAATTAACCATTTATCTTCGATTTTTTTCCACTGATTAGGGTTACCCAACGTTTTGTTCGAGGAGGACAGTTCCCGTAATTAACCCTTCATTATATTGAGAGTTCTTTTTGTACTATTTTGAGAATGGTTGTGATTGTGTCATTTTGCTAATTGTTTTCAACTGCTAAGATCGTTATCATTGCCGGCGACGTCCTTGCCAATCCTACGCACCTGGAAGTCAACCATGTATCGAAATTCTTCTTCTAGAAAAGCCAACTTATCATGTCGTCTCCAATGGGAAATGCAAAATATGATAAGGTCTCATACGTACCCCTAAAGCATTTGCTGGACATTGTTCCACGAAATAGAATATCAAACGTGGGACAAGCAGCATAAGATATACAAAAAGCACAGGGGTCCTCTCCATCATTTCAGAAAGAGAAGATCTATGTAATGATGATGGAAATGAGACAAATATGTATCTCGAAGCTAGCAAGCATCAATACTTTTACCAACAAGATGACCCGATGAAAACGAGAAAAATATATACCTTAAAAGTAGCAAGCATCAATACTTTCCAAATACTAGTAAGCATCGATGCTTTCGCCAACAAGATGGCCCGATAGAAATGAGATAAATATGTACCTCAAAACTAGCAAGTATCGATGCTTTCACCAACAAGATGGCCCGAAAGAAAAACAGAACTGCCAATTCTCCACTAAGTTCTTGGAAACATGGGGAAATAGTAAACTAATATCAACATTCCCTTGTTTAATTTGGACAATGTTCCGGCATTTGTTTTGTTATCTTCTCTGGGTGAATCCACGGGTTGGGGTCAACCCCTCCCTCCAACACAAAATGATCTTAGCCACAACGAAAGAAACATCATGATAAAATATTCAAATATTAAATTACATCTTCATCTAATAGCTTAAAGTTTTAAAATAATTGATAATAGTCCCACAAAATCTTGTATGAGAGTGGGGAGGTAATGAGTTTGAATTTTCTTAAACACTTACTTGCTTTCCCAATGAAATAGTTTTACACTTAGTATTAGGCAAAAAAGACCAGACTAAGTATGAGATAGAGCGATAGAATATTTAAATATTAAATTACATTTTAATCTAACGGCTTAAACTTTTCTGCAAAATCTCACACTATATATACCCCACCTAAAGTTCTCTTTTATTCATCATCATACAAAGCCTAGAAAAATAGTTTAAGCGCAGAAAACCATCTGCAATTGGTGTTGAAGCAATGGCTTCATCACTTGCAGGGAAATTCTCTCTTTGCTTGGTACTAATGTCGGCTTCATGGGCTTTGCTTGCAGCGTCTCGTCATTACCTGAAGCTTCCATTCAGCAGAAATTTGAGCAATGGATGGCTGACCATGGACGCATTTACCCAGACAATGAAGAGAAGGGCAAGCGTCTTGAGATCTTTGCAGACAATATGCGGTTTATTGAAGATTTCAATCGTGCCGGGAATCGCTCTTTCAGGCTGGGCTTGAACGCGTTTTCAGACCAAACTGTCGATGAATTCCGTGAGCTTAGTACTGGACTGGTGTTGCCATCGACTCTCCGCCCAAGACCGACGCCGTTCATGTATGCAAACATTACCCACGTCCCCGATAGCATGGATTGGGTGGCAAAAGGAGCCGTAAATGCCATAAAAAATCAAGGTGGATGTGGTAAGAGTTAGAAAACCTTACCTTTTGTACTTCCATCATATGCATGCGTGTCATTTCCTCATACACGTGACGACTCAAATTGAGTAAGATGAAAAATATCATATGAGGAAGTCATAGAATCATATCACAGGGGTATGAAATAGATTAAACTCGAATATATCTATAATTTTTTAGCCATGAATCATTATTTTTCCCCCTCAATCTGAATTATGGGACCGTCGACGGATGCGCAGGCTCTTGTTGGGCCTTCTCAGCGGTAGCAGCGATAGAATCGATTACCCAGATCAAGACTGGTAAGTTACTGGAACTATCAGAGCAACAATTGGTAGACTGTACCATCGAAAACTATGGCTGCAGTGGGGGTTGGATGGACACCGCGTTCGACTACATAATACAAAATGGAGGCATCACCTCTGAAACTAACTATCCCTACAATGCATCGGACGGAACATGCAATGCTCACATGGCGTCCTTGAGCGTGGCCAAAATTGTGGGTTATGAGGATGTCCCTGCCAACAATGAGGGAGAGATCTTAAAGGCTGTGGCGATGCAACCGGTCTTGGTCGCCCTTGACGGCAGTGGGCAAGAATTCGGGTCATATTCAAGCGGTGTTTTCAATGGGAACTGCGGGACCACAATGTCCCACGCTGTGACGATTGTAGGCTATGGGACAGCTGAGGATGGCACCAAATATTGGAAGATCAGGAACTCCTGGGGGGAGACGTGGGGCGAAGCTGGCTACATGAGGATTCAAAGAGATTATGCTCAACCAGAAGGATTATGTGGACTTGCCATGCATGCTTCTTATCCTGTTGTCTAATTAACAATCGATTAAGATTTACCAGTGTTGAATTGATGCGTTAATATCGCAAAAATGCAATGAACATTGGGTCCTCCACAGATTGCAATTATATGATGAAGTAATCTATCATGGAAGTTTATTAAGTTATCTAATATTACCCCTTCCAAAAGTTAAGCCTATTTTTCTGGCCTCTGACGTTGAGTTCTAAGGAGAGTTTTGATTAGCAGAATATGAGGGAAATTTGAACAAGTTCATGCCATTTTTTATTAGCAGAATCAACACAGTCACGAAATGAAATGCTTAGACCAAAAGCAAATTTCATATAATGGACAGTGGTGTAATTTGATGATTTAATCGCCAGGCTTTTACAAGGTCAACTCAACAAATCTGTTTTATGTCTACACTTGCGATAGGCAAACCGATTGCTCCATCAAATCTATTTACTGGAACTAGTGGATCTCAACGAAGAGAACTGCAATCAATGATATGCGTAACAATGGTACATGTTACATTTTGCCTCTTATAAATGATCAAAACAACAATCAAGGGCGTTTCCCCCATTTCGAGTTGGACTTGGGGAGGAGGCCCCATTATCCTAATGCACGTCTGTGATTCAGAACTTCTCTTCGACTCGGTTCTCATCCTCAGCAAAAAGCCATGAGTCCTAGCCAGTGACTTCCTTGAACTGTTTGTTCAGCACAAAGATCCTCCGGAGCTCTCATCTCCAGGAGGTAGACGGCAGCGAGCAGGAATTTCAGTGGTACGCGAGTGGCGTTTTCAACGGGAACCGTGGGATCGAGATGACCCATGCCGTCGTGATCGGGAACTTGTGGGGAAGACATGGGTTTGAAGATGGCTGGCTACATAAGGATTCCAGAAGATTTTGAGCAAGCAGGACTATGTGGACTTGCCATTTATCCTTCTTATCCTGTTATCTAACTGACATTAGCAAGTATTGCCTCAAAAGCATTAATAGGAGACGGACATCATCATGATTTTTCTGCGAAATAATTGCTAAATCTCATCAAGAATTAAATAAATTTTATTACAATTATTTTATACCGATAAATTACTTCAAGATGTAATTCGCGAGCAAAGAACACTTCGTGGGTCTTGCATGTTGGTGGCTCGCACGACACATATAACACTTACAAGACACAAAGTAATAAAATCCGAAGAACACTATTTATAAGAGGAAACGTGACCACCCCATCAAACTGACTCTGACATGTTAACTAGTATTCGTGTTCACTTCTGCATCTCAATTTGATCAGTCAACTAATTCAATTCGGACATTCCTTAATGTCCGATCCTAGATTGTCTGCATTATATGCCTTGGGCATCACGCATTGTAATTTCGGTTCACATTTTATCTTATAGATTTGAATTCGAGATATAATTTAATAATGAAAATAAATATAATAGTCAATCAATTAGGAAAGAAAAAGTCCAACCAATGACAATCGAAACCAGACAAAATAAGGACCCGAAACAAGACAAAGTAAGGACCTTTATATCAATAAGTTCCAGCGGTTAAAATATAATGTTAATATGAAATGTACCATTACTTTGACAGGACAATTATAAAAGAAAATAATAATAATCCTATTGTATTTTTTTTAATTTAGTCATAATTCTTTCAATTTGACCGATTTAATCTTAAACTTATTAATAATTTACCAATATAATCCATCAAGCCAATTTTAGCCGAAAACCACTAACATGGACGCTAACCATGTTATATAACTTGACTAGAACTAATATTAATACTTTTCTTCTCTTCTTCTCCTTTTCCTTTGGTCTTTCATTGTGGCCGGCAAGCTCCAACGACCCTCACCGGCCACTAGCAAGAGTTGCAGCCATTGCTTAACCTTGCCCGTGACCACGATGGCCTTGTCTAGATGTAGGCAAGGCCAAGTGAGGGCCATGACCCTCACTAGCAACTAGTGACAATTTCGCAACCCTTAACCAATGGCTAGCAAGCTTTGACAATGCAAGCCATAGTGAAAAAAAGAAAAAAGAAAAAGAGAAGAAAAAAAATTGGAATAATGTTAAAAATTATCTACATCATCAATTTCATGCCAGATTTGGCCAAATTTGGTTTGGTAGACTACATTCATAAATTGTCTAAAGTTTTAGAATTAAATTGACTAAATTAAAAGGTTTATGATCAAATTGGTACATGTGTATTAGATTTAGAACTTTTTTGATAATTTTCCCTTACTTTGACCAAGGCCTTCAAATTTCCAAACATTTCTTAAACATAGACAAAGAGATGGTTGTTGCAGAAGTCCCTATTGCGGATGAGACTTGAAACTTCTTCGTATAGGTATTGGTAATGCTCCAAAAGTAATCTAAACACTCCACCAAATTCTTAAATACTCAATGATATATTAAGTCAATCTCTTGTTTTCATTATATAATGTGAATAGTATTTTAGCATTTCGATTTTTAATTGAATGATTTAATCCAAGGATAAGGTTCAACCTTCCTTCCGACGCTAATAGTATGTCCAAACTAGGAAATGCTTAATGCGTAAACATGTATATATACCATAGCTAGTTACCCTTTTCTTCATCATCTCCCAAGCTAGAGAAACATAGCTATGGCTTTATCATTTGCTGGAAACTTATCTCTTTGCCTAGGGTTCTTGTTATGTTCATGGGCTCTGCATGCAACACCCCGCACGCACACTCCCCGAAGCTTCCACTGAGCAAAAGTTTGAGCAGTGGATCCATGAGCATGGACGCACTTGCATCTTCAATCATATCTTCAACAGCACTTTCGAAGACGGTGCAGAAAAGGTGAATCGTTTCAAGATATTTGTAGACAATTTGCGGTTCATTGAAGATTTCGGGAATCGCACTTTTAAGTTGGGTTTGAACGCGTTCTCAGACCTAACCGTCGAGGAATTCCTCGCGATTCATACTGGATTGTCATTGCCCCCACTTCGTCGAAATTCCCCCAGGACGATGTCATTCCTGCGTTCTAATGTCACCGACGTCCCTGATAGCATAGATTGGGCGGAGAATGGAGCTGTGAACGCTACAAAAAACCAAGGTCCTTGTGGTAAGAATTACAATTGCACTGTTTTTCTCGCCTTCCGTTGAACTCAAGTGTACAATTTTCTCATTCTCGGTAGGACTTGAATTGAGTGAGACTAATAAATTTCAGGGAAATTATTTAAAAAGTCATAAACATACTACATTTGTGTCAATTCAGTTTTAAGCATTTCAATTATTCCAATTTAGTCCAAAATCCTTTCATGTTTTACCAATTGAGTCCAAACATTTTTTTATATGACACAGCTTGCACTATTGTAAGCATTTTTTTTATTTTAAATAATTTTATTTGTTTTCTCTTTTCTTTACTTTTTTTGTTTATTCACAACCAACAAGGGTTGCTAGCACTAGATGAAGGCCGCGACGCCCTCACCCAATGCTAGCAAGGGTTGCCAGCCCCATTTGGCCCCGCCTGTGGCACCTTGAGTCCAAACAAAAAATTGAGTAAAGAAAATTAAAAAAAAAAAAAAAAAAAACAAAAAGAGGTTATTAAAATATTAAAATTTGTTAAAATATAATTAAAAATGTCAATGTTATTGCCAGCCAAATCACATGAGACTACTGGCATCTACGCTAGCCATTTCCATCCTAAATTGGTCAAATAGATTTAATTAACGAAACATAAAAAGATTTAAAATAAAATTGATACATTAAAAGATTTATGACTGAAACAGCACAATAAATATAGGAAATTTTTGGTAATTTTCCTTCTAGAATCACATGGGTATGTAATAGAATAAACTCGAAGCGCATGACTATTTAGCCATGAATCATTCTATTTCCTACTCAAATCAAATAACGACATCGTTGAGGGATTTGCAGGTTGTTGCTCGACTTTCTCAACGATAACGGCTGTAGGGGTAAGTACACTAAATGTGACATCCTGAAATTTGACCCCATCTCGAATATATGAAATTAGCATTTCATCAACGCGCCTATGGTCATTTTAATTTAAATGGGCCCCTCACGAGTTAACTAATCTATTAGGTGAGGCTGTTAAGGGATATAAACGTGACAGATTGGAGAATTCGATCGAAAATCGACTGCTCAACCATAATAATTGGCAAAAGTCAATACAACACCGTTATAATTTAATTGTAATCGAATATACGTCAATTTGACAGAATCACATAATTGAATTGCGGGTGATTCCGCATGATTGCGAAATTCGCGCCAAACGACACTAACCCGATTTTCTATCGAAATTATACTCGAGAGATGACAACCGAGAGTCGCCTACAAGTTGGAGATGCACAAACGTGGATCGAAGATTATCGACCACAGGTCAAACATGCTAAAATCCCTAAAAGCTACCCGATAGGTTAAGTCGTATTAAAATCGCGTTCAGTCAATTTTAACCACAAAATTGAATTATGTTTTAGAAATCGGATGTTCGAGCGTGTCACGATTCATTTTTAGGACGTCGTCTCATCTTTTGGAGAAATTTCGATGAGTTCGGAATTTTGCGGAAATTTTGGTTTTTGGACAAAAGAAAAATGGAAATTCAAATGGCTGAGCAAGGGATTTATTTGGCTACCAAAGTGAATTATTTTGTGAGAAATGAAGGCTAAATTGTGATTGGAGGAGCCCTTGACTTGTGAGGATGAAGACTCTAGAGGCCAATGTCATGAGTAGTTAAATATTTGTTCTAGGCTTTGAATGGTTGATGCATTGACTTCATGGCTCTTATTTCTCTCTCTCTTTCCCCTCTCTTTCCATGCGCATGTTCATCCCCTTGCTGCAAGAGACCACCTTCTTCTTCTTCATTTCTCTCTCAAGTTCTTTCATTTTCAAGTCTTCATTGTCCAACTCCTTGCCTGCTGCTCCATCTTCCCACACGCCAATACCAGCAGCATCTCACGCCTTCATCATCCCAACTTCATCATTTCCCACCAGCTCCATCATCCCTTCCACTTTTGCCAACATCCACTACAGCTGCCTGCACCTCACTACCTCCATCGAATAGCCACCCACCAACAGCACTCACGCCTAACAAAACACCCCACCACCCGCTCACCGCAACAACTCCACACGCCCAGCACCTCATCCCATCGCTAGCCACCTCACTGTCTGTGTCCAGCAGCACTCACGGCCTCCAAGACCAACCTACTACAAAACCGACCAGCTCCCTTGACTGTGAGCTTCACCTAGCCGTAACAGCCACTATTTGAACTCCGTTCGAGCCACTGTAGACTTAGGTTCTCATCGCCGTCGCATTATCGTTGTCGTGAGCCCGCCGCCATCAAATTCCAGTGAGTTAACTCCCTAATCCTTGATTATGTTGTTAATTGTGCTTAGGGAGCTAGATTAGTGTTGATTAGCCTTAATATGCATTAATGTTAGAGAAAATGTCACAAATGGTCCCTCTATTTTTAGTCAATGTGCAATTTGGTCCCTGAACTTTCAATTCGCTCAATTGGGTCCCTGAACTATTGATAAATATCCTATTTAGTCTCTGAACTATTGATAAATGTTCGTTTTAGTCCCTGAACTTTCGATTGGCTCAATTTAGTCCCTGAACTATTGATAAAATGTCCGATCTAGTCCTTCGTTTTATCCAAGAGGAAAAAAGAAAAAATAATAACGAATGACTAGATCGGACATTTTATCAATAGTTTAGGGATCAAATTGAGCCGATCGAAAGTTTGGGGACTAAATTAGACATTTATCAATAATTTAGGGATCAAATTGAGCGAATTGAAAGTTCAGGGACGAAATTGCACATTGACTAAAAATATAGGGACCATTTGTGACATTTTCCCTTAGTGTTAATCTAGTTTGGTTAGATTAGCCTTAATATGCATTAGTGTTAATTTAGTTTGGTTAGATTAGCCTTAATATGGATTAGGGTTAATCAAGTTGGTTAGATTAATACTAATGAGAGTGGTTTAGCTTGATTTAGTGGATTTCTCTCCGGATTAGTTTACTGGACCCTCGCCGTTTGCTATTTTCGTGGATGGAAATGTGCTGCGATTTTGTGGTTACTTCATTCCTGAAAAATGTTTAAGACATCTTCATCTATGACATATATTTTATTCAAGATTTTATGGATTTAAAATAATAAGGTTTCAACCTCATCATTTGCAAAATAGAATCTCCGGTTGATGCTGGAACTTGTGACCGTTTGGTGTTTAAAGGATTTTTATCAACTCTTAAGTTTCGTTTTTCAAAAAATTTTCTTCATGAAAGTTGTTCATCATATATTTTATTTAACATAGTCAAATTTCAGATCAAACGGACAAGTTTTGGATCTCAAACCAAACTGATTTTAAAAAACATAATTTCTGGAAATGAACTCAGTTTTTGTAACAGATTGAGCGATTTACTTCTTTTAATTTAGAAGGATCTGGGTCAAGGTGTCTTCATGAAAAATATTCACTTAAGTGTCTTTTATAACATATTCAAATTTGAGAATTTTCTAAACTTGTTCGGTTAGGTTTCTAGAATTAATTTTGTAGACACGCGAGTGGACCCGGTTTCTGCCAATTAGGGTCGGTTGTGGTTTTGTGGTTATTCTTGATGTCCTGCTTACTCGATAATGTTTATTTGGTGATGTGGTTGAATTTTGGGCATGCTGAGAACTTATGTGTGACATGATGAGGCTGATTGCTTCATGTTGATTGTTTATCATTATTGTGAGAGATGGCCTTCGGGCCTTTAAATGGAAAGAAAATTTAGATGTCAGGTTTGGACTGTGACATCTTGAATTTTCGACTCGTCCCGATAAAATGAAATGAGCTTTTCGTCGATGTGCCTATGGTCTTTTTTCTCTAAACTGATCACTCATGAGTTAACCAATCTATTAGGTGAAGTTGTTAAGAAATACAACCGCTGTAAAATCCCTAAAAGTTACCTAATAGGTCGAATTGGACTAAAATCACATCCGGTCGATTTAAACACGAAATTAAATTTGGTTTTCAGAATCGGATGTTCAAGCATGTCACAATTCATTTATAGGACATTGTCATGTCTTTTGGAAAAATTATGTTGAGTTCGGGATTTTTATGATAAATCAATTCGGACAATTTGGAAAAGAACGGAAATTCGAATTGGCCAAATTAAAGGAATTTTTGGCTTCCAAACTGAGCTATTTGGTTTCGGGGACTTGTGGAAATGATATGGGCTTTTTCTATGGCAAAATTGGACACCAAATTGGAGAATTTGGTGAGGAAATTAAGGTCCAAATTTGAGGAAATTCGCAGCTATGGTTTGGGGGATGTCTTTTGGCATCAATTTGAGCTAATTAAGGATTTAATTTGTTAGAAAGAATTAGGGGGCAAGCTTTTAATTGAGGAGATAAACATGTTGACTCCCCCCCAAAAAAATCCAGCTGCTTCCCACCATCGCCACTTCTCCTTCATTTCCCTCAATGCAACTCTCCACGTCGTTCCTCTCTCCTCTTCTTTCACGTTGCCGTTTCGCTTTCATTTCTTTCTCTCTGCCTCTGCTTTCTTTCTTCCCTCGAAGCTCACCCCCCTTCGAATTCAGCTGCTCCACCATCCCCTGCGTTCGCTCACCTCAAGCATTAAAGGCACTCATCCTCACCATCTTTTGTCTCATGCCAAATTTGTTGACCATCATCTTCAACGCCTGCCTCACGCCCACACGTCTTCGATCCAGCAAAGCCAAGTCAACAATCCAATGAAGTCAGCTACCCAAATTGTTCTTCACGTGTAATGCCATCCCTGTGTCTTCTCTCACTCAGCCCAAACTGCACGTTCTCTGCCCCTCCACTTCGCTACTGCTTCACCTCAACGCCCCACATGTCCACGAAGACACCAGCCCTTCCTCGTGTCTTCAATTTGCGTGGTCAAACCCCCCAGCGGAAGGCCATGAAGTTGACTCCATTCCATCATCTGCTCCACCAACAAGAAGACCTCTCGAAGCCCGCAAGCCTAGCAGTTGTCCCTGCGGCCAGCGTCCACCGAAGTTGCCCTTCATTCGTGCGTCCCCACCAATTAGCCCGGCCCAGTTCAATGTTCCTTGTCTTTAGCCTCTGCAATTCTTTAGCCCACGCATTTTTTTTCAGCCCATTTGAAGCCTGCAATTTTAGCAATTGTAGCCTGTGAACCTCAACCCACTTGAAGTCAGCCCACCGAAGCCCAGGACCAAGCCCAACCGTTGCTATGGGCTTGCAAGGCCTTTTTCGCCTTGTCCAAGTGCCTGTTGGCGCCGCCGTAACCTCGATTATCAGCCGTCGTCGCAGTAAACTAGTTTTTGCGTTAAACTAGTGAGTTTATACACTAAACTCTACTTAGTAGGCTAATGGCATTTAAGGGGTGTTTAGATTAAATTAATTAGGGATTAGGTGGTTAGTTAAATTAGATTAGTGATTTAATTAGTTAATTATACATGTTAGGTGGTTAGATTAGACTAATTAAGGCCTAGATAGGATGTGCTATTTATCTAGAGTAGTTTGAGAATTTTCCGGGCCTGTTTCGATATTTAATTTAGCAATCACGGATTAAGTTAGTATTTTTGGTATTTAAATTGATTTATTTAATTAATTTTAGTAATTATTTAATTATTAAATATATTTCAAGAATTAGATCGGGATAGCCAGTGACCGGAATTTTGTGCTGATTGCAATTGTGTGGTTAATTTCTACAATTGGGTGTTGAATTGTACAAATTGAGCATAAACTATAATTTTGGGTATTTATCCTAAAATTAAGTAATTTCAATAATTAATTAGAAAATTATCGGGCATTGGTTTACAACACCAAAAATGTTTTTATAGACTATATTAAATAATGGGATTTTCCAAAAGAAAGATATTATATTTTTCGCTTAAGTCGACCGTGTACCCGCACACGATTATTTTTATTGGGTATTTTTAACATGAAATAGGCCAGAACATTATTTTAATTGAGAAATTTAAGTGTGAAGCACAATGTCCTTGGCCGGGAGTGGATAATCACGTGCTGGTTAAGAGAATTCGTATCCCACTGTGTGTCGGGTGAACGATACTTTTATGTAGAAAGTCGTCTTGAGGTAGACGTTTCTGTGATCAATGGGGCAAGACGACACCTAGCTATATGACGGATAAATCAACTGTGTGATGAACAGATCCACTACGTGTCAGTTAAATCCACTATGTGACAGATAAATCCCCTATGTGATGGATGAGCTCACTGTGTGACGATTAGGTCTATTGTGTGCTGGGTAGATCCGCTGTGTGACGGTTAGATCGTACCTGTGTGACTGTAATCATTTGAAATGCATGATAGATCGTGTCTATGTGACAGTGATCAGTTGGAATGTATGATTGAGTAAGATGTAGGGATTGACAGAGAGGTGATTTGAGACACTCCATTGGATCGAGGGTTATTACTGTATATATTGTTTGTGATATCAACTGTGCTAACTTGTAGGGAGGATCTGAAACGAGGTAAGTCTCTGTGGTTATGTGATTGTGTGGTTGTGTGATTAGGATGCTCTAGGCGTATTACCCTCCTAATTGAGGTTTAGAGCATGAACTCGTTGAGATTTATATCTCACCTTGCCGTGGGCTTTAACTTCTTAGGACCGTAGGATGGAGGACCTGAAATCGAGCTGAGGGATCTGAAGTGTAGGTCAGATAGGACAGCTTCTTTTGAGAGCTGGTCTGTTGAAGTTTTTTTGTTATAGACTTTTGTACTTAACTCAATATATTTAAAAGCATGTTTTGTTTGAGAATCTATTGTCTTGCTTTTCTATCTCGAGATGATTACTATCAGGGGATTCGCTAATTGCTTCCGCATGTATAACAAAATGAAAAGGTTGGCGACTCATCTTGGGAAGTCGCAAATTTTTACTGACCACCAGATGAATGGGCATGCTCTCAAGGATCGAGGCGTGACATGGACACCAAAACTTATTTGCCCAATAAAACAATGAGATTTTAAACTAGGTGCAAAGTTTGACGGATTAATTTTGAGTATGTGAGCACCTATGAATTTATTTCTAAAAGTTTTGAAAAAAAAAAAAAAAAAGGTTACTAAAGATTGTTTCCAAAAATGGGTGGTTGGAAAAGAAAATAGAAAACAAATGAGGTGTCGAGTTTGGACTCCAAATTTTATGTGCTCAATAAAACGATGAGGTTTTATACTAGATGCGTGCAAAGTTTGCTAAATTAATTTCAAATACGTGACCCCGTATGAATTTATTTTGAAAATTTTTTAACAAAAAAAAAATGATTGCAAGGTTTATTGTTTTAAAAGGAATTTTGGTATTTTTGGGCTAATTGATGAAAGGTAAGAAATGGGTTGATTGATGACGTGCTTGCATGGTCACTAAATGGAACCCTGATGCGTATGAATACACGGGACAATGCTCCTGTGTGGAATGCCATCTAGACGGAGGATGCTAGACGTTGCCATTCGCGGAAGGATTTCGAAACGAAGCTCCTGTGTGGAATGTCGTCTAGACGGAGGACACTAGATGTTGCCGTTCATAGATGGATTTCGAAATGAAGCTCCTGTGTGGAATGCCGTCTAGGCGAGTATCTAGACGATGCTATGCTCGATGAGGTGAGACGATGCCCAGTTATGCCGGATGACCGCTGACTTTCCAGGTGACCGTGGCTAATGGGTCGTAATGACTGGAACACATCTGAGTGGATATGATAGTTGCATCTGATTATGGGACAAAATCGTGTGGCACGGAATGGGACATGTCATAATGATTTAGCCTTACAATCGGGACCCATGTGAATGAATTGATGTGTTCCGGTGATTAAATTATGCTTGCTGCATTGATAATAGTATATGTGGTGAGCTAACATGCAGGTATGTGCCAAGGCCAGGTGAGTTTCATATGGTGCGTGTTTAGGACCACCTTCGAGGCGAATTTGCGTCCTAATTAGAGTTTAGGTTGTTGACTTGTTGAGATTTATCTCACCCCGTCGTGATTAACATTTTTCAAAGCAGTAGCGTGGAGATCTACTGAGTGTGGATGTGGTGGGCATGGGGTGCAACACCTTTTGGTTAGCCTTGTCGCTAGTGAAGTAGGTTGACCCTAACCCTTATAGGTTTTTGAGAGGGTCGATAGAAAGTGGCCATGGAAAAGCTTGTAAGTATTAAACTTCCTATGATTAACAGTTGATAAATAAATAAGTTCTTTTCGGCAACTTTTGTTGTGCTGTTCCAATTGTTTAATTGCTTGCCATGTGTTTATTTAATCGCTTCCACATGTGCTTAATTGAAAGGAAAAAAAAAAATGGTCAGTGATGCGTCCTGGGACGTCACATTTTTAGTTGACTGCCGAGGGATGTGCATGTGTCCAAGGTTTGGGGCGTGACACTAGAAATGTCAAAAGTTGTGTAAGGCGCTCACTTTAATGCCAAAAGTTTTTTTCCGAATCACTTATGAGCTACTTAAAAAAAAAAAACAATAATTTAAGTGTCAACTCCAATCCGGATTGTCAGAAATCCAACGTAGTTATATTTTATTAATTTTTCAATCCTACGTGGCTCACCGGCATGCCTAGTCAGCATATAACCCCTAAACAACGTCGTCCAAAAGTTATAAATAGTAATCATTTAAGTGTCAAATTTTATTTAAAGTGATCATTTCAATGTCAATCGTTGTTAAAAAAAAAAAAAAAAACACTAGATTTTTAAAAAATTTTGTCAAGTCATATTATAATTTTAATTATAAATGACACGTAATCAGTTTAGTAGGAATTTCTCGCGTTAAACTAAAGTGATAGTTTTTCCTCCGATTTAGCACTTAAGTGAGCCGGCGAAAACTTTTGGTACTAAAGTGAGCGCCGTACACAACTTTTAGCACTTTTAGTATATTTATCCCGCGGCTGTAGAATCAATTAGTCAAATCAAGACTGGTAACTTGCCAGAATTATCTGAGCAACAATTGGTTGATTGTGCTTGCCGAAACTATGGTTGTAACAATTGTTGGATGGACACTGCGTTTGAGTAGATAGTACAAAATGGAGGCATAACCTCAGAAGCTAACTACCCATACCGAGCAGTAGATGGAACGTGCAACACTAGCGCAGCATCCTCGATTGAGGCCACCATCACGAGTTATGAGGATGTTCCCACCAACAATGAGGGGGAACTGTTAAAGGCTGTGGCAATGCAATCGGTTTCGATAGGCCTAGACGCTAGTGGGTAGGAATTCTAGTCGTACTCAAGCAGAATCTTCAATGGGAACTGCGGGACTGCGATGACTCATGCCGTCACCATGGTTGGGTACGGAACAACCGAGGATGGCACCAAATATTGGAAGATTAGGAATTCTTGGGGAGAGACATGGGCTGAAGCTGGCTACATGAGGATTCAAAGAGATTTTGGCCAGTCAAAAGGGCTACGTGGACTTGCTATGCATCCTTCTTATCCTGTTTGTGAGTGACTAGTATCATCTGGTCATTTAGAACCTTCTATCTTATCAAATTCATGTGTAAATATCCGGAAAATGCTATGGTCATTGGTGTGTCCAAAGATTGTACTTGAATGATGAAGTTACCTATAGCGTAAACCTAACTTGTCCATCAGAAATTTCGGTATCCAGCATTAAAATTAAGCAGCCAAACTTTTCTGGGCTGGGGTGCAACTTTTGTTAGTAGCATCTGATGGAATCTTGAACAAGTCTATGCTATCGTCTCTCTTTCCTAGGACGCAGAGGGAGATGTTTAAGATTTACAGAGATCTTTGGTGCCATCTTGTTCGTTTGGAAGTCGGCAAACTTTTAACTGGTTGCCAATTCAACTCGAATTTCGCCTATTAACCTGGCTTGAATCATTCAATCAATGGACCCAAGTTGTATCAAGTGATCCTAAATATTGAGACGAAATCAAATTGATTTGTGTAATGTGAAATTGCAGCCGCTCCATCATCTCTTTCATTAAATTGCTATGTGTGGGAAAAACTAAATGGCAGGCATCATGCCAGCAACACACAAGGAAAAAGGTAACCTGCAACCCCACTGTGATTGGCCTAGTCAGTCTTACAGCAACGGTCAGCCAAGCCACCACAGGCCAACCTCTACCGTGGCTTCCTTGGTGAGGGTTAGACAATCATTAGCGAAGAAGTTTGCAAACACAGCTGCATTGTGCGCTCACACTTGGCTGATGAGTTACATAGCACGGTACAGGACTTTAACCTGTAAATGCCACTTCAACGGCTAGATAGAAGAATACCTATCTCTTATTTGTCACATTGCTGACGTAACACCAACTGTACATCATCGTGTAATTGTTCTGTTCAGATGACACGACATTGCCATTTTGACAGAAGATATGAGACAGGTGAGGTGATGGAAGAGCCAACATCACACAAATGGAGACTACTATTGCTCTTTACCCAGATAACCACAGAGGAATCATTCCTGAAATACAATGAAAGAGTCACCCGTTTCATAGAAGCTACACCCAGCAAACCATCAACTATATTTTGAATTACAGGATGGTTTACTCTCTATTTATAGATAGAGTGTTCTCTGCCCAGGGAGAATAAAATAAGTGAAGGAAAATAATCTATCGTGATTGTAGCTTATATTATCCCTGCTAAATCAAATAGACAAAGCACAAGCACAAGGAGAGGCAAAAAATAGTAACACTTATACTGACTATCATCTGTTTATCATGAGTATAGTCAACAAGGCTAATAGATGTATTAATGATGGGAGTTTCTAATCGCTCATGTCTTATAGTCAAGGAAAACTTCATATAATGCAAATAGAACATGATCCCAACCAGAGTTTCTGAAAACAATGACAGTCCATGCATATGTATGGATCTAAGCATTAACTACCTCATATATGTGTTAAGATATCTTTGAACTCATAGAATTATTACTTTGAACAGTCTTTCACCTTGTCACGCTGGTAAAAAATCAATCCGTTCTTAAATGGTACAACCAGTAATGATAAAACACATTCTGCAGATGGATTATAGCCTAGGTAGCACGGACACCGCGACACGACACGCGCCATGTCATTTCTCATAAAGTAGAGAATTTCGACACGTTCCGACACGTTAAATATTAAATAAATATTTTTATTTTTAATTAATTTGATTCAAATTCACAAATAAATAAATAAAAAGTTTACAATGAATTTATATTAATAATATTAATAAATCTTACACTTTTTTTTTATTTCATTATCCCAAATTTACATTTATTTTTCGAAATCCCCCTCCCCCTAAATTTACTTTTATTTTTCGAAAGACCCCCAACCCGTGCCCAAACTTGCCTTGTCTCTTTCTCCCCCAAATTTTTCACTTTTTTTTTCCCTCCCCACCACCTGACGGCCCAATGGGTCCGATTCCCCCACCCCCAAATTAATTTTTTATTCTTTCCTTCCCACCATCGTCCATTTCCCCCACCTGTCCGTCACTTTCCCTCCCCCAAACTACGTACCCATCAGACTCCCATTCTTTAATTATTTTTGAGTTTCTTAGAAACCCTAGCTTCTTTATTCCTCCTCGCCGCTCGCGACCTTTCCTCTTCTCCTCCTCCCTCCTTGCCGCACGCACGACCCCCTTCCTCGCTGCTCATCGCTCCTCGCCCGACCCCCTTCCTCGCTGCTCACCGCTCCTTGCCCGACCCCCTTCCTCACTGCTCACCACTCCTCGCCCAACCCCCTTCCTTGTCCCTCGCCGCTCCTCACCGCATGCACGACCCCCTTCCTTGCTGCTCGCCGCTCCTCGCCGACCCACTTCCTCGCCGCTCCTCGCCGACCCACTTCCTCGGCGCTCACCGCTCCTCACCCGACCCCCTTCCTCGCCGCTCTCCTCTTCCTCTCACCTTTGATCCTTTCTCCCTTGCAGCTATAGCCTCATTGGATCTATTGTAGCATCACAGTGCCAGCCCTCGCCTCAGTCTATGCTCGGCCGTCTCTCGCCGTCGCTCGCCGTCTGCTCTCTCCCAGACACGCATGTCGAAATGTGTCGGGCAAAGGTTGACCACGTGTCAAAAAATCCGACACGCGTTGACCGTGTGTCCGACCGTGTCGACATGTCCGACACCCTCCGACACGTGTCAGACACGACACGGAAGCACGGACAACGTGTCCATGCTACCTAGATTATAGCTAAACAACTCACATTTTGGAAGTAGAGAAGGATGACAGCATGAACTATCCCAGATATGAAAATGAAATCCACAATAGGCTTACAAGTCAACTCAATCTTGGGAGTTGAGACAAGCACCATATTTAAGTGCTATCAGCGCAAAATAATGATATTCGTATGCAGAAAACTCGGCCGCTTAGACAATTTGCCTTTTTCAAAGGTTCCTGCTTTGTGAAAGAATATATGCAAAGAGAAAAATCGATTCATGAATTGATTAAGAGAAGAAACCAAAAGTACCTAGAAATGTTGTGTCCCCTACCTTTAACACCGACATGGGATGACAGCATAAACACTAAATATGCAGAACAAAAATATTTGACAGCCTTACCATGTCAAACGGACAAAATGGTTTCCGAGAGGTAAGCAATTCACCAAGTAAATTCAACCCAAGCAAAGACTTCACAGACAGTTAAATTACACCATATGATAGATGGAAGTTCATGGAATTGGGCAAGAACATAGGGAGACATATGTTCCCAAAAGATATTAAAACCTTGAGAATCACAGCAAAAAATGACCTGAAATGCTTAGGCAAACAAGCAAATTTAATAAGATGACATGCTCATGTAAATTTCTCATTGTGAAAGGAAAAGAAGACTCGTATAAATGATTATGGAATAATTAGATTATTTGACCACGAGTCTTTAATAAAGTCAACTTTCAACAGAGCTGTTTAATGGGGCCACTTTCACTATGTGAAGTGGATTGCTTTAATGCAGATCTACTTAAATAAATTAGTGGATTTCAATGAACGAAACCTGCAATCAATAATCATAAGGGATTCCAAAAATGTCCAAGAGCATCATCTGCTTCAGGAGTGGGGTTCGACGCCCACGCCCTGCAAGAGGCAGGGCAAAAGTCTGAGAGTGAGTGTAGAGTAGGTATAGAGTATAGAGTAGGACTGATCAAAAAAAAAAAAAAATCATCTGCCAAACAATGGTCCATGGTGCATTTACCTCTTGTAAATGATCAAACAGCAATCAAGAACGTTTGCCACTATTTGATTCGTGCAAAGGACCCATCGTCCCTTGGCACGTCTGCGCTTCAAAATTGCTCTTCCACTCGTAGTTCTCATCCTTCTGCGAAAGCCATGGGTCCGAGCCAGAGATTTCCACGACCTGTTCCTTTTTGTTTGGCCAAGCGCAGCCTTCCCAGCTCTCACCACCAGGCGACGGCGTTTCTCCGTGGTGGTTCCAAGTTGAAAGTCGAAGTTCAATGTCAATGACAAACCTGGAAATTACAACCCATAAATAAGGGAAGGCATAGATCATTTTATTCCTTCATTCAGTTATCAATGAGCTAAATCAGACGATATATCATTTTCCTAGATCGAAGGAAGAATAAAATATATTCCCAAAGGAATAGCATCCATTATCCAAAAAATAAAAAAGGAAAAAAAAAAATACGCGCACAGGAAGAGGAACACAGGAAAGCACAGTGCACAAGGCCTCGAAGTAGAATTTTTATTGATTCCCAAACGAAGGAGTTCATGTGCACGCAGTTGAGAGTTGAGCATGCAGACTCCAAAGGCTAATGTAGTTTTACTTCAAGCGAGGCTACTCTGTCAATTTTTACTGAGAAAACATGCTTACCCGGCAGACATTGTGCATTCATTATTGAAACTCTCTAGAGTCTGGAGGCCCCATCACTGTAAAGTTGTGAAATTGCAAAGAGAAGGAGTGGTTCGACATACTTTTATTCGGTGGCCAATCTAATTTAACCACACTACACCCGCAAAGACCATTAAAGCTCCTAACAATCTCTTTAACGAGTTCTTGGGCAAGTACAAACTCCTATTCAAAGTGAACCTTGCTGTAATACATCACTCTTGTAGCCAAAGCTGATCGACAGGATCCTCGAACACCCAGTTTTACATAGGTATCGAGCACCCAGTACGAAACTTCATTCGTCCAACGCTAGGCAATTGTATATATAAAGCAGACCCATTTCCCCAGAATCTAAACTGGAAAGAATAGAATTCAGCCAAAGAACTAAGCACTGAAGGAAAAATTCTAAATTCCACTGGAACACATCTACACAAAATCAAGAATTCGATCTAAAAACCAACGAACAGGCCGCACCCAAGAATCAAATTTTCCTACAACGGAAAGCACTGAAGTGTGTCATAACAGTAGGCCATATTACCAATTCGAAAAGCTGGTTCGGAGTATTATTATGTGGCCAAGTCAGGAAATCCATTTAGGCTTTTTTTTTTTTTTTTATTAAACAACCTCAGGGTTGTTTTCTATTTTTTGTAATTAACCATTTATCTTCGAATTTTTTTCCACTGATTAGCGTTACCCAACGTTTTGTTCGAGGAGGGCAGTTCCCGTAATTAACCCTTCATTATATTGAGAGTTCTTTTTGTACTATTTTGAGAATGGTTGTGATTGTGTCATTTTGCTAATTGTTTTCAACTGCTAAGATCGTTATCATTGCCGGCGACGTCCTTGCCAATCCTACGCACCTGGAAGTCAACCATGTACCGAAATTCTTCTTCTAGAAAAGCCAACTTATCATGTCATCTCCAATGGGAAATGCAAAATATTAAGGTCTCATACGCACCCCTAAAGCATTTGCTAGACATTGTTCCACGAAATAGAACATCAAACGTGGGACAAGCAGCATAAGATATACAAAAAGCACAGGGGTCCTCTCCATCATTTCAGAAAGAGAAGGTCTATGTAATGATGATGGAAATGAGACGAATATGTATCTCGAAACTAGCAAGCATCAATACTTTTACCAATAAGATGGCCGATGGAAACAAGAAAAGTATATACCTTGAATCTAACGAGCATCAATACTTTTCAAATATGTACCTCAAAACTAGCAAGCATCGATGCTTTCACCAACAAGATGGCCCGATGGAAACGAGACAAATATGTACCTCGAAACTAGCAAGTATCGATGGTCTCACCAACAAGATGGCCCGAAAGAAAAACAGAACTGCCAATTCTCCACCAAGTTCTTGGAAACATGGTGAAATGGTAAACTAATATCAACATTCCCATGTTTAATTTGGACAATGTTCCGGCATTTGTTTTGTTATCTTCTCTGGGTCAATCCACGGGTTGGGGTCAACCCCTCCCTCCAACACAAAATGATCTTAGCCACAACGAAAGAAACATTATGATAAAATATTCAAATATTAAATTACATCTTCATCTAATAACTTAAAATTTTAAATAATTGATAATAGTCCCACAAAATCTCTCATTGTATGAGAGTAAGGAGGTAATGAGTTTGAATTTTCTTAAACACTTATTTACTTTCCCAATGAAATATTTTTACACTTAGTATTAGGCAAAAAAGACCAGACTAAGTATGAGGTAGAGTGATAGAATATTTAAATATTAAATTACACTTTAATCTAACAACTTAAAATTTTTCTGCAAAATCTCACACTATATATACCCCACCTAAAGTTCTCTTTTATTCATCATCATACAAAGCCTAGAAAAATAGTTTAACCGCAGAAAACCATCTGCAATTGGTGTTGAAGCAATGGCTTTATCACTTGCAGGGAAATTCTCTCTTTGCTTGGTACTAATGTCGGCTTCATGGGCTGTGCTTGCAGCGTCTCGTCCATTACCTGAAGCTTCCATTCAGCAGAAATTTGAGCAATGGATGGCTGACCATGGACGCATTTACCCAGACAATGAAGAGAAGGGCAAGCGTCTTGAGATCTTTGCAGACAATATGCGGTTTATTGAAGATTTCAATCGCGCCAGGAATCGATCTTTCAAGCTGGGCTTGAACGCATTTTCAGACCGAACTGTTGATGAATTCCGTGAGCTTAGTACTGGACTGGTGTTGCCATCGACTCTCCGACCGAGACCAACGCCGTTCATGTATGCAAACATTACCCACGTCCCCGATAGCATGGATTGGGTGGCAAAAGGAGCCGTAAATGCCATAAAAGATCAAGGTCGATGTGGTAAGAGTTAGAAAACCTTACCTTTTGTACTTCCATCATATGCATGCGTGCCATTTCCTCATACACGTGACGACTCAAATTGAGTAAGATGAAAAATATCATATGAGGAAGTCATAGAATCATATCACAGGGGTATGAAATAGATTAAACTCGAATATATCTATAATTTTTTACCCATGAATCATTATTTTTCCCGCTCAATCTGAATTATGGGACCGTCGACGGATGTGCAGGCTCTTGTTGGGCCTTCTCAGCGGTAGCAGCGATAGAATCGATTACCCAGATCAAGACTGGTAAGTTACTGGAACTATCAGAGCAACAATTGGTAGACTGTACCATCGAAAACTATGGCTGCAGTGGGGGTTGGATGGACACCGCGTTCGACTACATAATACAAAATGGAGGCATCACCTCTGAAACTAACTATCCCTACAATGCATCGGACGGAACATGCAATGCTCACATGGTGTCCTTGAGCGTGGCCAAAATTGTGGGCTATGAGGATGTCCCTGCCAACAATGAGGAAGAGATCTTAAAGGCCGTGGCGATGCAACCGGTCTCAGTCGCCCTCGACGGCAGTGGGCGAGAATTCCAGTCATACTCAAGTGGTGTTTTCGATGGGAACTGCGGGACCACAATGTCCCACGCTGTGGCGATTGTAGGCTATGGGACAGCTGAGGATGGCGTGAAATATTGGAAGATCAGGAACTCCTGGGGGGAGACGTGGGGCGAAGCTGGCTACATGAGGATTCAAAGAGATTATGCTCAACCAGAAGGATTATGTGGACTTGCCATGCATGCTTCTTATCCTGTTGTCTAATTAACGATCGATTAAGATTTACTAGTGTTGAATTGATGCATTAATATCGCACAAATGCAATCATATGATGAAGTAATCTATCATGGAAGTTTATTAAGTTATCAAATGTTATCCGTTCCAAAAGTTAAGCCTATTTTCTGGCCTTTGACGTTGAGTTCTAAGGAGAGTTTTGATTAGCAGAATCTGAGGGAAATTTGGACAAGTTCATGCCATTTTTCATTAGCAGAATCAACACAGTCACGAAATGAAATGCTTAGACGAAAAGCAAATTTCATGTAATGGACAGTGGTGTAATTTGATGATTTAATCACCAGGCTTCTACAAGGTCAACTCAGCAACTCTGTTTTATGTCTACGCTTGCAATACGCGAACCGATTGCTCCATCAAATCTACTTACTGGAACTAGTGGATCTCAATGAAGAGAACTGCAATTAATGATATACGTAACAATGGTTTATGTTGCATTTTACCTCTTATAAATGATCAAAACAACAATCAAGGGCGTTTCCCCCTTTTCGAGTTGGACTTGGGGAGGAGGCCCCGTTATCCTTCCTCACGTCTGTGATTCAGAACTTCTCTTCCACTCGATTCTCATCCGCAGCAAAAAGCCACGAGTCCCAGCCAGTGACTTTCTTGTAACTGTTTGTTCAGCACAAGATCTTCCCGAGTTCTCATCACCAGGCGGTAGACGGCAGCGAGCAGGAATTTCAGTGGTATGCGAGTGGCATTTTCAACGGGAACCGTGGGATCGAGATGACCCATGCCGTCGTGATCAGGAACTTGTGGGGGAGACATGGGCTTGAAGATGGCTACATAAGGATTCAAGAAGATTTTGCGCGAGCAGGACTATGTGGACACGCCATTTATCCTTCTTATCCTATTATCTAACTGACATTAGCATGTATTGCCTCAAAAGCATTAGGGATAAGTGCATTAGAAGTCCTAAAATTTATCATGAAAATGCAATTAAGTTCTAAAACTTTCAAAAAGTGCAATTAAGTTCTAAAATTTATTACGAAAGTTCAATAAAGTCCTAAAACTTTCAAAAGATTCAATAAAATCCTAAAACTTGTCTCGAAAGTGCAATCAAGTCCTAAAACTTTCTAAAAGTGCAATCAATTGAAGGACTTAGATTAAACCATTTTGATATGTTCTAGGACTTGGTTGCACTTTTGAAAGTTTTATAACTTAATTGCACTCTGTGATAAATTTTAGGACTTAATTGCACTTTTTGAAAGTTTTAGGACTTAATTACATTTTCACAACAAATTTTAGGACTTCCAATACACTTATCCCAAAGCATTAATTGCAAATATACATCAACCAGATTTTTCTGCAAAATAACGCTAAATCTCATCAAGAATTAAATAGATTTTATTACAATTATTTTATACTGATGAATTACTTCAAGATGTAATTCACGAGCAAAGAACACTTCATGGGTCTTGCATGTTAGTGGCTCGCGCAACACATATAACACTTACAAGACACAAAATAATAAAATCCGAAGAACACTATATAAAAGAGGAAACATGACGCCCGTTAAACTGACTCTAACATGTTAACTAGTATTCGTGTTCACTTTTGCATCTCAATTTGATCAGTCAACTAATCCAATTCGGACATTCCTTAATGTCCGATCCTAGATTGTTTGCATTATATGCCCTGGGCATCACGGATTGTAATTTTGGTTCACATTTTTTCTTATTGATTTAAATTCAAGATATAATTTTAATAATGAAAATAAAAATAATAGTCAATCAATTAGGAAAGAGAAAGTCCAACCAATGACAATCGAAACCAGACAAAATAAGGACCCGAAACAAGACAAAGTAAGGACCTTTACATCAATAAGTTCCACCAGTTAAAATATAATGTTAATATGAAATGTACCATTACTTTGACAGGATAATTATAAAAGAAAGTAATAATAATCATATTGTATTTGTTTTAATTTAATCATAATTCTTTCAACTTGAATTTAATCTTAAATTTATTAACAATTTGCCAATATAGTTTATCAAGCCAATTTTAGTCGGAGACCACTAACGTGGACGCTAACCATGTTATATAACTTGACTAGAACTAATATTAATATTTTTCTTCTCTTCTCCTTCTTTTCTTTTGGTCTTTCACTGTGGTCGGCAAGCTCCAACGACCCTCACCAACCACTAGCAAGGGTTCCAGCCATTGCTCAACCTTGCCCGTGACCACGATGGCCTTGCCTAGATGTAGGCAAGGCCAGGTGAGGGCCGTGACCCTCACTAGTGACTGGTGACAATTTCGCAACCCTTAACCAATGGCCAGCAAGCTTTGACAATGCGAGCCATAATGAAAAAAAAAAAAAAAAAAAAAAAGCGAAGAAAAGAAAAAAAAAATTGGAATAACATTAAAAATTATCTACATCATCAATTTCAGGCCAAATTTGGTTTGGTGGACTACATTGATAAATTGTCAAAATTTTTAGAATTAAATTGACTAAATTAAAAAGTTTATGATCAAATTGGTACATAAGCATTAGATTTAGAACTTCTTTGATAATTTTCCCTTACTTTGACCAAGGCCTTCAAATTTCCAAACATTTCTTAAACATAGACAAAGAGATGATTGTTGTACAAGTCCCAATTGCTTATGAGACTTGAAACTTCTTCGTATAGGTATTGGTAATGCTCCAAAAGTAATCTAAACACTCCACCAAATTCTTAAATACTCAATGATATATTAAGTTAATCTCTTGTTTTCATTATATAATGTGAATAGTATTTTAGCATTTTGATTTTTAATTCAAGGGTTTAATCCAAGGATAAGGTTCAACCTTCCTTCCGACGCTAATAGTGTGTCCAAACTAGGAAATGCATAATGCGTAAACATGGATATATACCATAGCTCGTTACTTTTTTTCTTCATCATCTCCCAAGCTAGAGAAACATAGCCATGGCTTTATCATTTGCTGGAAAATTATCTCTTTGCGTAGGGTTCTTGTTATGTTCATGGGCTCTGCATGCAACACCCCGCATGCACACTCCCCGAAGCTTCCACTGAGCAAAAGTTTGAGCAGTGGATCCATGAGCATGGACGCACTTACGAAGACGGTGCAGAAAAGGTGAATCGTTTCAAGATATTTGTAGACAATTTGCGGTTCATTGAAGATTTCGGGAATCGCACTTTTAAGTTGGGTTTGAACGCGTTCTCAGACCTAACCGTCGAGGAATTCCTCGCGATTCATACTGGATTGTCATTGCCCCCACTTCGTCGAAATTCCCCCAGGACGATGTCATTCCTGCGTTCTAATGTCACCGACGTCCCTGATAGCATAGATTGGGCGGAGAATGGAGCTGTGAACGCTACAAAAAACCAAGGTCCATGTGGTAAGAATTGCAATTGCACTATTTTTCTCGCCTTCCATTGAACTCAAGTGTACAATTTTCTCATTCTCGGTAGGACTTGAATTGAGTGAGACTAATAAATTTTAGGGAAATTACCAAAAAAGTCATAAACATACTGCATTTGTGTCAATTCAGTTTTAAACATTTCAATTATTCCAATTTAGTCCAAAATCTTTTCATGTTTTGCCAATTGAGTCCAAACATTTTTTTATATGACACAACTTGCACTATTGTAAAAAAAAATTTATTTTAAATGATTTTGTTTGTTTTCTCTTTTCTTTACTTTTTTTGTTTATTCACAGCCAACAAGGGTTGCTAGCACTAGATGAAGGATGCGACGCCCTCACCCAATACTAGCAAGGGTTGCTGGCCCCATCTGGCCCTCGCCTTGGGCACCTTGAGTCCAAACAAAAAAATTGAGCAAAGAAAATTTAAAAAAGAAAAAAGAGGTTATTAAATATTATTAAAAAATGTCAATGTCATTACCAGCCAAATCACATGAGACTATAGCATCTACGCTAGCCATTTCCATCCTAAATTGGTCAAATAGACTTAATTAGCAAAACATAAAAAGATTTAAAATAAGATTGATATATTAAAAGGTTTATGACTAAATTATCACAATAAATTTAGGAAATTTTTGGTAACTTTCCTAATAGAATCACATTATAGGGGTATGTAATAGAATAAACTCGAAGCGCATGACTATTTAGCCATGGATCGGTCTATTTCCTACCCAAATCAAATAACGACATTGTTAAGGGATTTGCAGGTTCTTGCCAGGCTTTCTCAACGATAGCGGCTGTAAGGGTAAGAACACTAAAAGTGCCAAAAGTTGTGTACGGCGCTCACTTTAGTGCCAAAAACTTTTTTTCCGAATCACTTAAGTGCTACCTTAAAAAAAAAAAAAAAAAAAAAAAGATCATTTAAGTGTCAACTAGGTCCGGATTGTCGGAAATCCGACTTTGCTATATTTTGTTAATTTCTCAATCCTATGCGGCTCACCAACATACCTAATCAACATATGACCCCGAAACGACATTATTCAAAAGTTATAAATAGTAATCATTTAAGTGTTAAATTTTATTAAAAGTACTCATTTCATTGACAATTGTTGTTAAAAAACAATTACTTCGGTACCAACCATGCTACGTGGTAATGTCATGTGGACTGAATTTTTTAAAAATTTTGCTAAATCATATTATAATTTTAATTATAAATGACACGTAATCAGTTTGGTAGGAATTTCTTGCCGTTAACACTAAAGTAATCATTTTTCCTCCGATTTACCATTTAATTGAGCCCACGAAAACTTTTGGCACTTTTAGGGACTGTTTGGCAACGTGCCAAATAGTGCTAGATTCTGATTTTTTATTCCCGAGATCAATTTGGAAATAAAATTGTGTTTGATAAAATTTTTGTTCCCGGGAATAGATTGGGAGTGGAATCAAGGATAAAAAAAAATGCTAATTCTTGTTCCGGGAACAAATTTGAGAATAAAAAACCAACTCTTTCTCTTCTTCCCTTTGGCCATCTCGCAACCGTCCACCATCGCCCGATGCCGCCCGCCGCCGCTAGTCGCCGTCCGTGCGGTCCAACGAGCTCACTGGAGGCTCGTTAGGCCAGGGCGAGCTCCGGCGAGCTCGCCGAAGGCAAGCCCAGCCATCAGTGAGGCTCAGCCTCGTCGGGGCTGGGCAAGCCTTGCGATGCCCAACCCCACCGGTGGCTAGGCGAGCCTCGCCCAGCCTTAGCAAGGCTCGCCTGGCCAACGGCGAGGCTCGCTCGCCTCGCCGGTGGTGGCCGAGCGGTCTTGCCCAACTACCGGCGAGGCTCGGGCGACGAGGGCGGCGACGCTCCGGTGAGGTCGCCGGCCCTCATCTAGCTGGTCGCCGGTCCGGCGACCGGCCGAAGAAGAAGAAGAATAGGAGAAAAAGGAAAAAAAAAAAAAAGAAAAAAAGAAAAGAAAAAAAGTAAAAAGTAAAAAGTAAAAAGTAAAAATTTCATTTAAAAATTAAAAGAAATTGATTTGGAATAGAATAAATGAGCACGGTACAAAACGCAATTCTATTCCAGAATAAAAAATTTTGGACAGTTATCAAACGTGTTCTTTTACTCAGAATCAGTTCTTGGGAATAGAATAAAAAATAATCATTTCTGGTTAGAATCTATTCCCGAGAATAGAAACGTTACCAAACGCACCCTTAGTGTATTTATCCCGCGGCTGTAGAATCAATTAGTCAAATCAAGAGTGGTAACTTGCCAGAATTATCCGAGCAACAATTGGTCGATTGTACTAGCCAAAACAATGGTTGTAACGGTTGTTGGATGGAAACTCCGTTTGAGTATATAGTACAAAATGGAGGCATAACCTCATAAGCTAACTACCCATACCGAGCAATAAATGGAATGTGCAACACTAGCGCAGCATCCTCGATTGAGGCCACCATCACGAGTTATGAGGATGTTCCCACCAACAATGAGGGGAAAGGCAATGCAACCGGTTTCGATAGGCCTAGACGCTAGTGGGCAGGAATTCCATTCGTACTCAAGCGGCATCTTCAATGGGAACTGCGGGACTGCGATGACTCATGCTGTCACCATAGTTGGGTACGGAACAACCAAGGATGGCACCAAATACTGGAAGATTAGGAATTCTTGGGGACAGACATGGGGCGAAGCTGGCTACATGAGGATTCAAAGAGATTTTGGCCAGCCAGAAGGGCTATGTGGACTTACTATGCATCGTTCTTATCCTGTTGTGAGTGACTAGTATCATCTGGTCATTTAGAACCTTCTATCTTATCAAATTCATGTGTAAATATCCGGAAAATGCTATGGTCATTGGTGTGTCCAAAGATTGTAATTAAATGATGAAGTTATCTATAGTGGAAACTTAACTTGTCCATCGGTATCCAGCATTAAAATTAAGCAGCCTAACTTTTCTAGGCTGGGGTGCAACTTTTGCTAGTCGCATCTGTGGAATCTTGAACAAGTCTATGCTATCGTCTCCCATTCCTAGGACGCAGAGGGAGATGTTTAAGATTTACAGAGATCTTTGGTGCCATCTTGTTTGTTTGAAAGCTGGCAAACTTTTAACAAGTCGCCAATTCAACTCAAATTTCACCTATTGACCCAGCTTGGATCGTTCAATCAATGGACCCAAGTTGTATCAAGTGTTCCTAAATATTGAGACAAAATCAAATTGATTTGTGTATTGTGAAATTGCAGCCGCTCCATCATCTCTTTCATTAAATTGCTATATGTGGGAAAAACGAGATGGTAGGTATCATGCCAGCAACAGACAAGGAAAAAGGTAACCTGCAACCCCACGGTGATTGGTCTAGTTGGTCTTACAGTAAAGGTCAGCCAAGCCACCACAGGCCAACCTCTACCGTGGCTTGATTGGTGAGGGATAGACAATCATTAGCGAATAAGTTTGCAAACAAAGCTGCATTGTGCACTCACGCTTGGCTGATGAGTTACATAGAACGGTACATGACTTTAACCTGTAATGCCGCTTCAAGGGCTAGATAGAAGAATACCTATCTCTTATCTGTTGCGTTGCTGAGGTGACGCCAACTGCGCATCACCACGTAATTGTTCCTTTCAGATGATACAACATTGGCATTTTGACAGCAGATATAAGACAGGTGAGGTGATGGAAGAGTCAGCATCACACAAATGGAGACTACTAAGCCTTTACCCAGATAACCACAGAGGAATCATTCCTGAAATACAATGAAAGAGTCACCTATTTCATAGAAGCCACACACAGCAAACCATCAACTATATTTTGAATTACAAGATGGTTTACTCCCTATTTATAGAAAGAGTGTACTCTGCCCAGGGAGAACAAAATAAGTGAAGGAATATAATCAATCATGATTGCAGCTTATATTATCCATGCTAAATCACATAGACAAAGCACAAGCACAAGGAGAGGCAGAAAACAGTAACACTTATACTGACTATCATCTGTTTATCATGAGTATAGTCAGCAAGGATAATAGATGTATTAACGATGGGAGTTTCTAATCGCTCATGTCTTATAGTCAAGGAAAACTTCATATAATGCAAACAGAACATGATCCTAACAGAGTTTCTGAAAACAATGGCAGTCCATGCATATGTATGGATCTAAGCATTAACTACCTCATTTATGTGTAAAGATATCTTTGAACTCATAAAATTATTACTTTGAACAGTCTTTCATCTTGTCATGCAGGTAAAAAATCAATCTGTTCTAAAATGGTACAACCAGAAATGTTAGAACACATTCTGCAGATGTGAAAATCAATCTGGCTAAACAACTCACATTTTGGAAGTAGAAAAAGGTGACAGCATTGACTGTCCCAGATGTGAAAATGAAATCCACAATAGGCTTACACGTCAACTCAATCTTGGGAGTTGAGACAAGCACCATATTTAAGTGCTATCAGCGCAAATTAATGATATTCATAAACCATATGCAAAAACTCGGTCGCTTAGACAATCTGTCGGTTGCTTAGACAATCTGCCTTTTTCAAAGGTTCCTGTTTTGTGAAAGAATATATACAAAATGATATTCATAAACCATATGCAAAAACTCGGTAAATTAGACAATCTGCCTTTTTCAGAGGTTCCTTCTTTGTGAAAGAATATATGCGAGGGGAAAAATCGATTCATGAATTGATTAAGAGGAGAAACCGAAAGTACCTAGAAATGTTGTGTACCCTACCTTTAACACTGACATGGATCACAGCATGAAAACTAACTATGCAGAACAAAAATATTTGACAGCCTTACCATGTCAAACAGACAAAATGGTTTCCGAGAGGTAAGCAATTCACCAAGTAAATTCAACCCAAACAAAGACTTCACAGACAGTTAAATTACACCATATGATAGATGGAAGTTCATGGAATTGGGCAAGAACATAGGGAGACATATGTTCCCAAAAGATCTTAAAACCTTGAGAATCACAGCAAAAAATGACCTGAAATGCTTAGGCAAACAAGCAAATTTCATAAGATGACATGCTCATGTAAATTTCTCATTGTGAAAGGAAAAGAAGACTCGTGTAAATGATTATGGAATAATTAGATTATTTGACCACTAGTCTTTAATAAAGTCAACTTTCAACAGAGCTGTTTAATGGGGCCACTTTCACTATGTGAAGTGGATTGCTTTAATGCAGATCTACTTAATTAAATTAGTGGATTTCAATGAACGAAACCTACAATCAATAATCATAAGGGATTCCAAAAATGTCCAAAAGTATCATCTGCCAAACAATGGTCCACGGTGCATTTACCTCTTGTAAATGATAAAACAACAATCAAGAACGTTTGCCACTATTTGAATTCGACTTGGTGCAAAGGACCCATCGTCCCTTGGCACGTCTGCGCTTCAAAATTGCTCTTCCACTCGTAGTTCTCATCCTTCTGCGAAAGCCATGGGTCCGAGCCAGAGATTTCCTCGACTTGTTCCTTTTTGTTTGGCCAAGCGCAGGCTTCCCAGCTCTCACCACCAGGCCACGGCGTTTCTCCGTGGTGGTTCCAAGTTGAAAGTGGAAGTTCAACGTCAATGACAAACCTGGAAATTGCAACCCATAAATAAGGGAAGGCATAGATCATTTTATTCCTTCATTCAGTCATCAATGAGCTAAATCAGATGATATATCATTTTCCTAGATTGAACAAAGAATAAAATATATTCCCAAAGGAATAGCATATATTATCCCAAAAATAAAAAATAAAAAATACGAACACAGGAAGAGAAACACGGGAAAGCACAGTGCACAAGGCCTCAAAGTAGAATTCTTATCAATTCCCAAACGAAGGAGTTCATGTGCACACAATTGAGAGTCGAGCATGCAGACTCCAAAAGCTAATGAAGTTTTACTTCAAACAAGGCTACTCTGTCAGGTTTTACTGAGAAAACATGCTTACCCAGCCGTCACTGTCAAGGTGTTAAAATGCAAAGAGAAGGACGGATTCGACATACATTTATCGGCAGCCAATCTAATTTAACAACACCACACCCTCGGCTGCCATTAAAGCTCCAAACAATCTCTTTAGCAAGTAATTGGCAAGTACAGACTCTTAAGCCCAAGCTGATCGACAGGATCCTCGAACACCCAGTTTTACATAGGTATCGAGCACCAAGTACGAAAATTCATTCGTCCAACGCCAGGCAATTGTACATATAAAGCAGACCCATTTCCCCAAAATCCAAACTGGAAAGAATAAAATTCAGCCAAAGAACTAAGCACTGAAGGAAAAATTCTAAATTCCACCGAAACACATCTACACAAAATCAAGAATTCGAACTAAAAACCAACGAACAGGCCGCACCCAAGAATCAAATTTTCCTACAACGGAAAGCGCCACGGCTACGAACTCGAACACATTGAAAACACAAGGACGCGAGACGTTACCTGAGAGGGAGTTCGGGGAAGAGAGAGAAGACGAGGAGGAGGGCAAGAACGAGCAGTGGAGCAGGGGCGAGCGAGCCGCGGCGGCCCTCGCGAAGCTCACGGAAGGAGGAGCGCCGTTCCTTCCCGAGCCGGCGAGGGAGGTGAGGGAAGCGCGGGGGCTTCGAGCTCTGCTCCCCAGGGAGAGCGGGGAAGAAGAGGAGAGGACCGCTGCGGACGCCATTTGAGAGAGAAAGAAACTGTCGGGTGGACACGACACTATCCTAAGTGAACGATGAATTGCGCAGAGAGAGAGAAAGAGAGAGAGAGAGAGAGAGATTGTCTTATCGGGTCGGTGGGATGCGGAGCAAAGCTCTTGGCGGAGGATCCGGCCCAGTTGAGTTTCTAGGCTTGACCTGAAGATGTGGGCTTTTTCTAATTAAACTTTCCGGCCCATTGGAGATTTAGGGCCATACTGATTGATCGCCTCTTGGTTTTATTGCAAAATAAAAGAATAACGCGATTGTCGGAGGTGGAAGTATTGAGCTTGATTACTTAAGCCCTGTTTGGCAAATTTTTATTTCTATTCTCTGGAACATAATTTTTATTCTTTTATTTAAAAAAAAAATAGAAACATGCTTGTTTACACTTTTGTTTCTAAAAACAAAAAGTCTATTTTTTTGTTCTTAGAAACAGATTTTAAATAGAAACAAGAAATAGAAAAAACTTGTTTCTTGTTCCCAAAAACATTTTTGAGAAACACTTTTTTTTCTTCTCATTTTTCTTCTTCTTCTTCTTCTTCTTCCTTTTGCCGATCATCAGCCTTGGCCATGGCCAACACTGGCAACCGGCCAGACGAGGTCCGGCAACCTCACAAAAGCGTTGTCGACCCCCGGAAAGGTCAAGCCATGGCAAGGCTCATCGGTCCAAGCCTCGTCATGGCTCCCCATGGCCGCGTGAGGCTAGGCCTCCGCAACTGGCACAAGGCTAGGCCACGCCAAGCCAAGGTGAGGCCGACCTCGTCGCCTAGGCGAGGCTCTAGCGAGGCTTGGCCTCGCGCCAGCTAGGGAGGTTGAGCCTCGCCGGTGGCCTGGTGATCGGCCAAAGAGAAAAAAAAAAAAAAAGGAAAAAGAAAAAGGAAAAATATAATAAAAATATTTAAAAAATTAAAAGAAACGAAAAAAATTATACAAGTTAACTAAACGCGTTTCTATTTCTTGAGTATAAATTTTTTTCAGTTACCAAATGTGTTATTATACTCATAAATTGTTCCCTAGAAAAGAAAAATAAAACTATTTCTGTTCAAAAATTGTCCCCGAGAATAGAAACGTTATCAAATGCGCCTTTACACTCTCACGTTGACAAATTCCTCTCCTAAACTATACACATCGTGTCTCCACTCACTCAAGGCCTTCACCATCAAACCGAGGTTTTGCATTAGAGGTGTTGAGATATGAAAAAAAGGACATTATAAATGTCATAACTTTATTTTCAATTATTTAAGTATCATGACCTACATACGATACTTATTAAGTATTATAACATTTTTTTTATTTATTTCTTGAGTGCCATGTACTTTTTTAATCAATCACTTGAATGTCTGAACTTTTTATAAAAGTTCACTACAAGTGCCATATTACGTCAAAATTTTCATACTTAGATGAATATTTTAAAAAAAAATCATGGCATTCCATTGATTCATGTAAGCGTTTTTTAAAATTTATAACACTCAAGTGATCACGAAAATAAATTATGGTATTCAAGTGAATGATGTATACGAAAATTATGACATTTGTGGTGTTTTTATGCAATTAAAACGTATAATAGAAACATATCGTGATAAGTTGTTCTTCAAAATCTATTATATTATATCACTGCACACTTACCCATAACGAAAGAGGGTAGTAGAAATGCTTGGTCCATGCTTTGATATTTTTTGATATTTTATCATCTAAAATGGATGCTACACCGCTGGCGTGTCACATAACTCATCCAACCATTCTATTAGGAATATTTGAGATTATCAAAATTATTTTCTTTGAAGGAAATAAGGATATTTATGGTACTTCGTGTTTCTGGGTAAATGAGTAAAATGATAACCCCTAAAAATCTCGTTGTGCGCTAGCTTATAAAAGCATTGTTGAATCAGTGATGTGATGGAGATCCTCCCCATTAATTTAATAAGTGAATGATGAATCAACCAGTTTACACCAACAATTTAGTCCCCTCGCACATTTTTTTTGTTTTAAAATAGTACAACAAAAAATCCTAAATAAGTACACTATTAACAAATCAACCCAATATTAATTTCAGTCCAATATCTCCATTAAATTGCTGGCTTTGAAACACACGAGCAAGCGACTTGTTTGACATGGATTGGAAAATCAGCATAAAAGGCTCTTTAAACTAAATCATTGTTCATCGAAAAAAAAAAAAATACATCATTACGGGGAAGGCAGATATGAAGAAAATGAACTGAAATTGCGAACTAGGGCAAAATTGAATATCCTCATTCTCTCTCTTCCTCCCTCCATCCCAAATCACCAAAATTACGGATTTTAGTAGATTCGAAACATAAGGGAGATCTTACCTGGAAGGGATGCTGCTGGAGATGGCAAGTGGAGAGGAGGTGTTGCCCACGACCACCGGGAGGGTGCTTGGTGGAGATAAGGTAAGAGAAATTGCAAGGTTTCATTATTCTTCGCTCAAGGACGAGTATCCTTTGGAGTGGGCATCTTTGATGACAGAGCTCTTATTAGAACATATGACTTCAAATTGGATAGAGTAATTAGATTTTGAGACATGATATTATTTTCTTTAAGAATTAATTTGCCTTACAACAAGCCATCGGTAAATTTCCTTTAGGATATAACAAAGTCTCGATGAGAATTATAAATAGTAATTATAGTATTTCTCTAATATTTCTTTAGAAAATAATTGAAATGATGGCTATAGTTTAAGAAAAATGACTTGAAATGACTTGATTCTCATGCATGTCAAAAACTGACACGACACAGACACACATGCACACACGCGCACCCGTGGACACACACACACGCATGCATGCATGCACCACACACACACGCATAGATATTGCTTTTAAAGAACGTAAGCAATCTTCATGAAAGATTGCAAAGTAAATAACGGTATCCATTAAGAAGTTGCAAAGTGAACAAAGGCAACTGTTCAACGGTTCATGGCATGTTTAAACACGTTTCATCTTATTTTCGTGTAAAAAAGACTTGTTTAAATTCATTGTGACACAATTAGCTATGTTTAGATTTGTTTATACCCATTTAAAAATAAATTTTACCAGTTTATAAAAATTAATACGCTTTAGAAGTATCCTACTTAATTAATGGATATGTCATGTTTGGATTACAAAGTTGTGACTCAATGAATAAATATGTCTTGTTTTTTTTTTTTGGTCAAAAATATGTCTTGTTTGGCTTAGATCTAAGTTTGACACGACACTATTGCCGCCTGAATAATCGTGAATTGCCAGTCTTACTTCCTGAATGATAAAGAGAGAGAAAAAAGAAAACCCCCACGGAGCAGTGCGACGCCACTCTTAGCAATCCCCCCACTCTTCTGTTTGTTGGCGTCTGCGAACAAGAAGAGATGGCTTTCTGTGGATGATTTAAAAATTGGGAAACGTTCAATTGGTCATGTGATAAATATGTTCATGCCTCTCGGACATTCATCAAAGTACGTCATAAGATTACTCAAGATATGAATAAACATTCGGTGAAAATGCATTAATGAAAACCAAGTGGTCCAGGCTGGTGGCCTAGAGTACGTCATTGAGTTCGCATGTATGAAAATTAGGACCAACGAACAGATGAATATTAGTAATATAATTTGGATAAGTATTCGCTTAATGCTTAATATAACAAAGAGGATAGGATGTGACCTGTGATAGCAAGCACAAGCCGTACAAGCATTTAAACGGCTCTCTGGTTGACCACGTGTTCATTGTCACATTACTTAGTAGAGGTCAGTTTTATCCGAGAATGAGTATTTCATAATTTCTCTGATTCTATTGAATCCTATGCATTGTAACATATTCCTGGAGTCATCTTTCACGGTTTGTCTAGGGAATGTTGGTTTTGTCTTGGAAATTAAAGATAAAGTATATTAGAATCTGCCTAACTAGGAGGCTTATTGCAGGATGAGTCTATTTAAACCTCTCTTAGGCCTTCTGAAGGGTCATAGTATTCAAATTAATGATATTTTTTTCTTATAGCTCTTGGATTAGAGTATATTTTTTTATGACTTCGTATTTATTTAGTGGATTCTATAAGTGTTGAGTTATATGCCATGCATCTGGACTTGTCAAAATTTGTTGGAGATCTATTTCATAACTCATTTAATGGGCTGGGTCATTAAAGAGTTAACTATATTTAGTAAATTGGTTTAAAATTGTGGATCTCAATAATATATGGGTGTTTTTTGGGTTTACAGTTTATCTAATCCATTTTTACGATTTTGTCTTTACCTTCTATGAGAAAAATGGACTCCTTAGACTATTCCAAGTTCACAAAACTCTTGATGGGCCTCCAAAATGGGCCAACTTCACTCTTATTAAAAACATTGAAACAGTTTCATTTTCCCCTTCTTCTTTTTTATTAATCTTGTAAGTTTTGTCCGTTAGTTTTTGGAGTACATCTTCCATTGGTTGCATTTGGATTTGTTATTTTTATGTAATATTCTAATATTAATTCTTGTCCTTACTAATCCATGATCAGTATGAATCATTTACTTCAATATCTTACATTCCATTGAATTAAAATCTCAATTCTACCATGTTATTTGTTACTTTAATTTCATAAATTCACTACCAAATATTAATTCTCTCTTATTCTTCATTGTGAATCAACACAAAAATTGAAAATTTTATGCAGTGTGAAAGCCAATTCTATTGCATCTTATAATCAAAATAGTGATTTTACCAAATAACATATGCACATAAAGAGCTTAAAGTGGGTTAACTAGGTGAATACGGATTTTCATATGTGGAATTAAAAATAGAGCCATTTTATTAAATGCATTATGATGGATATGGGTTATTAAATTTGTTTTACATATAGATAGGTCAAAACGAGTTAAATAGATTGATTTGGATTGAATCATATTCAACCTAACCAAAAGACTTGACCCATCCATTTGATTGCCCTACCTTTATCCTATAATTGATTCCTTAAATGGAGACTATATCCATCGTCACATTTAAGTTTCCTTCTAAATTTTCGACCACTCTAGTTTATTATTGATACATCATCATCTAGCTTTTTCAATGGTCCAAATATTATTTCTAATTTGTTCTTTTTTCCTCTCTCTTTCTTTATTTCTCTACAGTCATTACCCAGTATTGCTGTCGACTAGGCTGCAATTTTCGATAAATTGTTTACGTGACGCATGGATAAGTGTGTTTGTGTCTAGCTAAACTGAGTTCGTATTTTAGACTGGTCAACCTATTTACACATGGGTTTCGACCAAAAAAAAAAAGAAAACCTATTTACACATGGGTAATAAACATGCGGGATAACCAATTTCAACAGTTTATGGTATGTTTAAACACATTTAATCATACTTTCGTATAAACATGACTCGTTTAAATTCATTGCGATACACTTAAATACGTTTAGACATGTTTATACCCATTTAAAAACAACGTTTATAAGTTTAAAAAATCTCAGATGCATTGGATATCTTAATTAATAAACATGCCGTATTTGAATTATTAAGTTGTGATACAAATAATAACTATGTCATGTTTGGCTTAAATCTAAATTTGACACAGCACTATTGCGGCACAAACGCACATGAATTGCTGGTCCTACTTTCTTTGGATGATTTAAAAATTGGGAAACCTTCAATTGGTCATATGATAAATATGCTCATGCCACATACATCATCAAAGTTCATCTTCATGATTACTCAAGATATGGATAAAAATTGGGTAGAAATGTATTAAGGAACACCAAGTGGTCTAGACTGGTGGCCAAGAGCACGTCATTGAGTTCAAATGTATAAAATTAGGACCAATGAACGGATGAAGTTTAGTAATATAATGTCAATGAGCACTCGCTTAATTCTTAATGTAACTAAGTGGATCAGGACGTGACTTGAGATAGCATCCACAGGCCCTATAAGCATTTAAACAGCTCTCTAGTTGCGCGTGTGATAATTTTCGTCGTCAAATTACTTAGTAGTGCTCTGTTTTATCCGAGAATGAGTATTTTATAATTTCTATGATTCTATTGTATCCTATGCATTGTAACATATTCCTGGAGTCATCTTTCACGGTTTGTTTTGGGAATTTTGGTTTTGTCTTGGAAAATTAAAGATAAGGTATCGTGAAATCTGCCTAACTGGGAGGTCTATTGCAGGATGAGTCTATTTAAACCTCCCTATGCCTTCTTGAGGGTCAAAGTGTTTTAATTAATGATATTTTTGCTTATATCTCTTGATTACGACTTCATATCTATTTGGTGAATTTCAATGAGTGTTGAGTTAATGCCATATATCTAAACCTATCAAAGTGGATTGCAAATCTATTTCTTAACTCATATTTGAAGGATTAACCATTGAGGTTTGCCCCATTGGCTACCCTTCTAACATGGAAAAGGGAAGTGAGGGGTTCGAAACCCCACCTTCTCAAGGGGAGTTAGGGTGGGGATGGATAAGTTTTAAGAGTAGGATTCGACTTCCACGCCCTGCAGAAAGTAGGGTAAAAGTCTGAGAGTGAATATTAGAGTAAGAATATAGTAAGATTGATAAAAAAACAAAAAACAAAAAGAACTCATATTTGAAGGATTAGGTTACTATATGAGTTAGCTTTATATAGTAAATGTGTTTAGAATGGAAAATCCCAGCAATTATAAGTGTTAAATGAGTTCACTTTATTCCATTCATATTTATGATTTTCTCTTTATCCTCTATGAGGAAAATGGACTCCTTAGACTATTCCCAAAAAAAAAAAAAAAAAAAAAAGGACTATTCCAAAAAAGTTCACAAAATTCTTGGTGGCCCTTCAAGATACGCCCGACTTCACCCTCATTAAAGGATACACGCTATTTCCACCCATTTGTTGGCTCCCAACATCCCCCATCACATTAAATGGACTATATTATCCCTTGCAGATCTCACTCTTATTCTAAAATTATTTCTTACCCTTTTTCTTCTTGATTTTTCAATTTCAGTAATAGAAAAACTTATCTACATTCCATCCAAATAATTTTTTCACCCTAGCCGCTTCTTTTGCACACATTACATTTCAATGTTTGTTTATGTTTATCTTCTTTTAAATTTATTCTCCATTATTATAATCTAAGCAAGTACTAATTATATATCAGACTGGATTATACACTATTACTCAAAGATTATCCTCTCACTTGTGCTTAAGATTTTCTTTAATAATATTTTCTTAGAACAGAAAAAAAAAAAAAGAAATATACAAAGACCTTAAATTGAAATAGTGATTTTAACCAAATAATATATGCACATAAAGAATTTAAAGTGGTTTAACTAGGTGAATACCGATTTTCATAGGTGAAATTAAATATAGACTTATTTAGGTCAAAATGGATTAAATGGATCAATTTGGTTCGGATCATTTTTGATTTAATCGAAAAACCTGAACCACCTATTTGACAGCCTTGCCTTTATCTTATAATTGATTCCTTAGGTGGAGAGTATATCCATCATCACATTTGAGTTTCCTTCTCAAATTTTGACCCTTCTAGTTTATTATTGAGACATCACCATCTAGCTTTTTTTCAATGGTCCAAATAGTATTTCTACTTTGTTCTTTTTTCCTTTCTCTTTCTTTTTTTCTCTACAGTCGTGACCCAGTATTGCTGTCGACCAGGCTGCAATTTTCGACAAATTTATTACGTGACACATAGATAAGTGTGTTTGTATCTAGCTTACATGAGTTCGGATTTTAGACCGGTCTACCCATTTACACATGAGTAATAAACGCGCGGGTTAACCATTTTCAACAGTTACTGACCAAAAAAAAAAAAAAAAAAAAACCATTTTCAACAGTTTATGGCATGTTTAAACACGTTTACTCATATTTTTGTGTAAACATGACTTGTTTAAATTCATTGCGATGAATTTAGATACCTTATACTTGTTTAAAACAATGTTTATAAGTTTATAAAATCTCAAATGCATTAAATGTATCTTACTTAATTAAGAAACATGCCATGTTTGGATTATTAAGTCGTAATACGAATAATAAAATATGCTGTGTTCAGCTTAAATCTAGATTTGACACAACACTATTGCGGCATGAACACACATGAATTGCCAGTCCTACTTTCTTTGGATGACTTAAAAATTAGGAAACCTTCAATTGGTCATATGATAAATGTGCTCACGCCACACGTACATTCATCAAAGTACGTCTTTAAGATTACTCAAGACATGAATAAAACTTTTTGGTAGAAATGTGTTAAGGAAAACCAAATGGTCTAGACTGGTGGCTAAGAGCAGGTCATTGAGTTCAAATGTATACAATTAGGACCAATGAACGGATGAAGTTTAGCAATATAACTTGGATGAGTATTCGCTTAATGCTTAATATAACTAAGTGGATCAGGATGTGACATGTATAAGCATTTAAACAGCTCTTCGGTTGCCCATGTGGTAATTTTCATTGTCACATAGCAAGTGTTTGGAATGATTCGTCCTTCTAGGGATGAAATGAACACACCCAAAATATATATATATATATATAGAGAGAGAGAGAGAGAGAGAGAGAGAGAGAGAGAGAGAGAGAGAGAGAGAGAGAGAGCTCAAAGTTATATTTCCTTGAATAGACCAAAGACTAAGGTTTTCTTTCGATTGCATATTATCAAATAAGCATATTATTCTGCTCTATCCAAAAGCAGAGTCATTAGGGTTTTTCACAGTATTTATTTTTATTTTTTATGATGAGAAACTTCATTTAAGAAACGTAAATTATCGACCTACGAAAATACTCCACTATTTTAGCAATTGTGACATGTTGAATGCTTCAATCTGTAATAATTTAAGAAAGGTTAGCCAAATGATTCACCACCAGCTCCTGATCAATGGGGGGATGTATCTCACTAAGGGCAATTTCCAGTTGGCTGTTAGCTCCATCAATCATTCAAGGAAAGGCCTATTTCTAAAAAGGACAAATGCAGATCCATGGAAAATCAAAAGAGGAGAATATTTTGTCGTTTCTTTAATAAACAAAGCACGCACATGATATTGAAGAAATTTATCTTCCAAGAAGTGATTCTTACTTGGAGAAATAGTTTAGTATAGTCAGACCATCTTTCTTGAATTAGGATATGAAATACTTCAAGGTCAAAGCCATCCGGATTACTCCATAGCTATCTCAAGCATCCCATTGCTCTATATAAGCAATGAAAATGCTAATCCAAAGTATAGAAAGTATAGTGTATGATCAAAATTATGGATGCAATAACAAAATGTTTACCTCAAGGATATCTCAAGGATGAGATACCCCTGAAATGGAGGCTCTTAAGTGGAGAAAACAATTGGGAGGGTTTGCTAGATCCTCTTGACATCGATCTCCGCCGTATTATCATTCACTACGGAGAGATGGCTCAGGCCACATATGATGCATTCGATACAGAGAAGGCGTCAAGATTTGCTGGGAGTAGCCGATATGCGAAGAGAGATTTCTTCTCTAAGGTTGGCCTTGACAAAGGAAACCCATTTAAGTACTCCGTGACCAAATTCTTGTACGCAACCTCAGAAATTCATGTCCCTGACGCTTTTCTTATTAAGCCTCTGTCACGAGAGGCTTGGAGGAAGGAGTCGAACTGGATTGGGTATGTTGCGGTGGCCACAGACGAAGGAAAGGCCGCGTTGGGTCGGAGGGACATTGTCGTGGCTTGGCGGGGGACAAAGCAAACCTTGGAGTGGGTTGATGATTTCGAGTTCAATTTGGTTTCGGCTTCGAAAGTACTTGGTAAGGCTAATGATCCTAAGGTGCACCAAGGTTGGTACTCAATCTACAATTCTAGCGACCCACGTTCGCCGTTCAACAAGAAGAGTGCTAGACATCAGGTTAGCTTTTTCACTTTTCAATTCCTCTGGAGTGCAATTAACACTTTTAAAAGGGAACTACAATAAGGAGGGAAAAGTTTTAGTATGCCTAGAGCATTACTCTCATTAATATCTGACGAGGATATCATCTCTGTTCGGAATTAGGTTCTTGAAGAGATAAGGAGACTCGTCGACTTGTACAAAAATGAAGAAATCAGCATCACAGTCACCGGGCACAGCTTGGGTGCTGCAATTGCGACACTGAATGCGGTTGATATTGCCGCAAATGCATTTAACAAGCCTATAGGTCACCAAACTAATGGTTGTCCGGTCACGGCCATTATGTTTGCTAGCCCTAGAGTTGGAGATTCAAACTTCAGGAAGTTGTTTTCTGAGCTTGCTGATCTGCGGGCCCTGCGAGTCCGCAATGCCTTAGACATCGTCCCTAACTATCCATTCCTAGGATATTCAGATGTTGGGGAAGAGCTAGCAGTCGATTCTCGCAAATCTAAGTACTTAAATAGTCCTGGAAATGTCTCGAGTTGGCATGGTCTTGAAGTTTACCTACACTGTGTAGCAGGAACACATGGGACCAATGGTGGCTTCGAGCTCATGGTTGATCACGATGTCGCACTTATAAACAAATCCCTAGATGCTTTAAAAGATGAATATCTTGTGCCAGCTTCATGGTGGTGTCCGCAGAATAAGGGCATGGTTCAACAGGCGGATGGTTCTTGGAAGTTGATGGATCATGAAGCCGATGACCTTGATAGTTGAATCAGTTGTTACCCTATTTCTATTAAAATTATCATGTGCATAAATATAAATCAAGAACTATTATAAAAAATGTGTGGCAAAATAAAAGCAGTTAATTTCATCGATGAATAAATGTAATGGATGTATATCTGCATCTCTAATTCTGGTAGATTTATTGAATGAGTTCATGTAATCTGTCCATTGATTTTATAAGATTGAACGTGTTGTGTTGGGTTGTGTTAATGAGTATATTGATATCAAAAGTGCAGGCTAGAGTTATTTACCAATATAAGTGTGCTAGCAACGGCAAGACAATCTGCACTTCACTTTTTTAATCAAAAATTTAATCAATACACGGCGACTGCAATTGACATTTTGCATATCGTGAACTATTAAGAGGACTGAATCCTTAACGCGAGATGATTGCATTTGGTATTTTTAAATTATTCAATAAGGACTTTATCTCAATTTTATTTCTCGGGAGTATTCTTACTGGTTGTGAGGTTTTTGGTTTGGAAGATTCAACTGAAAAATTATCTGACAGAGCTTTCTACAATAATTTCATTTGTGAGAATGAGTGTTATAGCTTTTATAAAGTGCTCGATAAACATCTTATAACTGCAGCACCTCTAAAATTGAGCAAGTTGTGGCAGCTTTTAAGAAACTACTGCACCAGACACATAAGTTTGCAACATTTCACTGCACAGCTACAATATAACACAACTGTAGTTCGGCCATAGATTCTTTAGCCATGGCTCTACTAAATGGGCTCTAGAATTGACAGTAGTATGCAATCAATTCAACATAAGCTAAGTTATTTCATCATTGAAGAATTATTACATATTTATATATGTCTCTTCAATTAGAAATATAAATTTCTTTATCCTTACATATGGTTGCCTATACTACACCTACGACTAGGTGCAATCACAATAATTGAAGTAAGATTCATATGGAACTCACAGGATCAAAGATTGAGATTGACTAGTTTCATCATAGATTGAGTCGAAGGCATGTGCTTGCCCTTCATATTGAGATCAATATAACAACACCATCACATTTTGAAGCAAATTTCATGGATTCTAAATAAAGAATACAGCAAAAGTATCGTAACAAGTTGAAAAATGAATTTGTGAGGTCGTAACGTAATGTCGTAATCAAGTTCAATTGATTTCTTCTTTTAGGGGTTGGTACACTTGGATCAGTCCAGGTCATTAGTGTGATCTGTTCCTGTCAGGAATGCCTAATCTTCGATAGCCGTAGATGCTTATAGTCTAATTGCGTTGGCCTGATCTTAATCTCATATGAATTATCATTGTTTAAGTTCATAAAAGATGGAGATGCATATAAGTAAATTCTGGTATCCTCAGTTTTAAGGAATGGCGGATGGTTTCCAATGAGATAACTATGCACAATTACCTCTTAGCATGGTCGATACGGTAAAATATGAGAAAACATTGAATATAGTAAATTTGATCTGGAGAAATAGGATGTAAATTCGAAAGATATATGAAATATACATTTAATAAACTTGTATATGCAACATAACAAACTTCGTTATTTCAAAAATGTGCACTTGCCCTTCGATAGATGCAACTCTCAGGATGCTTTTTATTTTGTAACATAAAGAATTTGTTTAAGATAGGAGTGGTGGAGATGTGAAGCCACCGTTAATCACCCCTTTGGCGATGTGATGATAAGCGGACTCGGTAAAGTGAATCCCATCCCAATCCACGAAAGCCGATGGATCTTTGCAAGCAGTTGCGCCGGTCTGACCACATACTGCTGTCGTATTGAAGTTGTGTGGACCACCTCCTCCACAACAAGCCCTTGGTGTCCCTCCATAAAAGCCTACGTGAACGCACTCATTCGTGTCAAGGCCTTTGAACAAATTAAGCAACTATATATTTGTTCATGTCAACAACATCAACCAAAATCTCCTAATGTTATGTATGTCATATGGTGTATTTCCAGAAATCATAGACGTACTGGGGTTTTTCTTTCTGAAAAGAGCATGGGAGTTTCAAGTATATATGTCTTCTTCTAATTTTCGGCTTTTAGTTTAGGAGCCAAAAGATCCGCTACTTAGCTGATAAAGAATGTTTCAATAATTGCTGTTTACACAATACTAGAAAAGTATTGAGTTTTTCTAGATAATGAAAATTGCAGCATTTTTCTTTTTCTTTTGGTTGCTTATTAGGTGTCTTGGACACTCATAAACAACTTTAGTATAAAAAATGGAGCCAGAAAGCAAGTAATTAGGTAAGCTGCCACCCATTTCTTAGCACTTTATTAAAGACAATATAATTTGGCACTTTGTTAACCAACATTGCCAAATGCCTATGCATGAAGAGATCTACCACCTAACTCTAAATGAGAGGGATAAAATAAGGACATAAAACTTTTCTAGGCAACAAATTGAAAGGAAAGTTCAACCAGTGTTAGAGCATCGTAATTAGCAATGTAGTAGTAATTGTCATTCATCAAATCATTATAACAATTGCTGATATCATGTCAAATTTATACAACCACACTTAATTTGATGGACAATTACATGTCTCTCTCAGGTGTGATTTATGGAGAAAAACAACCAAAAATAGGAAAGACTTTAGCTTTGATTTGAAAAGTCCACATTTGTTATAAGACAAATCACAAACATATTTATTAGTAAACTATGGGGAACTTTGTTAGTGTAATTGGTCAAAGGCACAACGCTAAAATCTCTTGGATCGCAAATTTATATTAATATTTCTTACTCAGAAAGATTATAAATCAATTTTCCCCAAAAAAAAAAAAAAAATCTCACCTTTCTTTCTTTATTATAATATTTGTTATGTTTAGCGCACATATAAGTGCATGCCATTTGTGTTAGTCAAAGGAAAGGCAAGAGTAATTTTAAAGTCACATAACTAATCATACCAAATTATTGATTGCTTATAAGTTCCCATTGAGCGTGAGTACGAGTTGGGCGGGCCGTGCCTCAAAGCATTTTTTCAGCTGGCCCCATATAAATAATGCCGGATCTCCAGACATAGTCTAATCATACAAGAATAGGCTTAAAACGAGCTAAACCGGATTGTGGCAAACCTGATTTTTTTTTTTTTTTTTTTTAATGTGTTCGGCCACTTTTTTCCAATTCAACCCATTAGCATAGCAATTCTGGTCATTTGATTTAGTTCTTTTCTAAATTTATTTCTGAATTTATTAAAGTGTTTGGAGCATAAATAATGCATATTTTAATACTTTCATATTTTATATATAAAATCTATTCTTTTTCGACCAAAATATATATATACACATTGTATTCTTTATTTTTAAAAATTAGTTCAGGCTTGTTGGGCAATTTTGGGCCTAAGCATCTGAAACCCAAAGCCCATGATGTAGATCTTTAATATAGTAGACAGTCCATCCATTATTCGCCACTGAACTGCTCTTTCTGATTATGCACAATCTTGACTCTAAATGTAAAGGGGGAAAATTGTGGAGGTAATAAAAGAAAAAGAAAAAAGTCGGCTTTCATTCGCGTAAGTTCTTTTTCTTTACTATTATTATTATGAAGTCATCTTTATAATTAGGCTTCTTGATTTTATTTTAAAAAATAAATACTTATACAAATGTTGATGGATATCCTACGTGGAAAATAAGAGTCACGCATTTACAATTCACTACAGGATTATTAGTTCAAGCAAAAATTATGTGTTGACAATGAAAGTTGAGAGGAAAAAAGATAGGTGAAAGGAAGGCTTACCGTAGTGTTTTGGATATCGATAGATAGACATGGCAGCACCATAATAATCAGCGTACATGATTCTTGCATGAGGGTATTGTTCTCTCAAATTTTGCAATTCTTGCTTGAGATAGTTATTGTGATACTTGAAGAAGGCATCATAAGTCTTGAGACATCCGGTTCTATTATCATACGCTGATTCATTAGCGCTTTGAAATACGGTTAGAAACATGGAGGTGCAACCTACCGGCAGCTGTCCCGGCACCATCAGATCTACAGCCCCTTCTTCTATTAGCATCTGTCATGGTTATGACGACTTGAGCAAGAAAAGTAAGATGGGAAACTTGATAATTGTAGGACATGAAAAAATAAATAAATAAGAAAGCAATCTTGAGACAAATTAAATAGATTATTTTGTATGTATACGTAAGTCACTTTTGGGAAGTGCTTCATGCACCATAGAGATCATCGGACTTCTCTAATAGTTTTTCTAGTTTCTTTTTACACAATCCATGTATAATGTTAAAAGCTGGACCTTCTTTTGGTTGGCACAAAAGCTTGAATTTATTAGTCACCATTTTGGTTATTGTCAATGTTTCTTTGTGACATTTTAACTTTGTCTTGGTTATTAACTTTAGGGTTTTCATTTAGTAGAACTATTAAGGTGTAGTGATGAGGCATTTCTTTCTCATTTTCAAAAAAAGTGGTCCTTCATTTCAGTACCAGAATTGAACATTTCGCTCATGGCTACGAGAAACATTTCACTGATATGTCCTTATAGATGAAACGTAATGATTCAAAGCGATTGTTAATTTTATTATGTGAATTTAATGTTAAGCCCTTGCCAATGAAATACATCTCCATTAGTCTTTATATAGAAATGTCTGCTTTTTGTGGTGATGGCAAGAGAAGCCCAAATTAAGTTCATTGCCCCATTAATAATAGACATAATTTACATTGCTTTCGTGTGGAATACATGTCAAGAATCAAGGTAAGTTTGTGTGACATACGCTGACGGCACGGGTGATTGCTCCAACAACAAGTGGTACCAAAGCACGTAGCTGCTTAATGCTTTGACCAGAAAGAGCGGGAAAGTTGTAGTCATTTTCACCTATCTCCCCCACCAGAAACAGTGATTTCTTGAAGTAGTCGTCACATTCTGCACCCAAAAATCAAGGTTTATGACACACGCTTCGTAAAGGTTATACCAAGCACATGTTTCATAAAAGTCAGTGTCACCAGAAAGATCACATTCTGCACCTCAAAATAAGAAATTACAGCACAGCTCGACCGATGGAGGAATTTTTTATCTGCAAGCAGTAGAAGACGGACATCGCCAGCCCCTCCTTTGGTCATCCATTGATTTACGTCTCTATCGCTAATGTATAAGATGGACCCTACAAATACGTTAATAAATAGACGAGCATGACTATTTCCCTAATACGTCAAAAGATACATGTTTCGTGCATCGAATTATTTTGTTTTGAATAAAGGCACCACTAATTCATGAATTTTGAGCAAAATATTCAATCAGGTCCATTAGTTTTCTTTTCCCATTAGATCCTCTAGTCCTTTTGTTTGCGTAAGATCGAAATATGTTTGGAATTGCTGAACTGAACCGCCACTAGGGATCGACCAGACCAAAAGTGATATAGTGGAAAAACATATAAATATAAGGAAAAAAGTCACGATCGATTAAAAAAATTAAGGAATCAGTAATGCCTTTACCCCTTTTCTTGAACAATAACAGGTAGAAATGTACCTTGTTCGGTGGTGCAGAGAGACGACTTTAAATTCTTGAACCAGCCAAGCTGCACACTCAACGAGTCATTGGTCCACAACGCAATCTTCTGAGCAGAGAAGAAAGACGAGTTGATTGCCGAGGCACCAGCAACTGCGAAGTTCACTCCCTTACGGATACGGGCATGTGGACCTTTGGCTACTGCCAGATATGGTGGAAGATATGGCAGTCCAAATGCTTCAGCTGCATTTTCATATTTAACGTTCATCATGATATTTATTATTATATCATTAGTAGCTTTTGAAATGAGATTTCATTCCAGAAAACCTTAAGTTGGAGGGTATTCATTCCCCGAATATCAGATAGGAATTGTGTTAGATATAAAAAAAGTTGTCTAAAAAATGCGTTTACATAATGTCAGATGATCTTTGGACGTGTGGACATTCTTTAACGCACGCTGATCGGAACTTATGCTGTTCCTATTTTCACATAGCCTGCTCTTGCTCCTATTTTAAAAGCTCTTGAAATAATGATTCAATATAGTTTGCCTCATGCGAAAAAAACGAAACCATTTTCATATGAGATAGCACTGTAGTGATGTGCCATTGGGATCATTTTTTTCGTAAAACATTAATCTATTGAGAATGGATGACGATGCAGATATAGTATATGATTGAGAATGCATGGCGATGCATTTATAGTATATGACTTTATACGAGTGATTGGAAAAGGTAGAGAGATAAAAGAGATACAATGGAATACCTATGAAATCAACAATGAGGCGTCCGTCCGAGCATCGACCGGTCGCGTTTCGGAAGAAAGTCTCACCATAAGGGAGGCTTTTGATGACTTGGAATGCGACTGCCTCGGTACGGGGGTAGTTTCCGGTGTCACTATGAGAGTCGCCCAAGCTGAAGATCGCATGGTAACGACTGTGCCTTGACAAAGCAGGCTTCAGAGAGAGGCAGCAGAGAAAGAAGACTAGTATCTTCATGGATTTCATGTCGAGCAATGCTGGAAAGTCTCACTGAAGGAAGAGTCTCCTTAGGGTTGAGCTTTAGCCCTTATGTTATCTCATAGATTAGCAACCTTCCAATGGGAGTTTGGCCAGGAGAAGCTTTGATTGCTCACTTGAAGTTTCAACGAGGAATGGTACCCTCCCCCTTATCTAATCCTATCTTGAGTCATAAGGGTACAGCAAGTCTGCTTAATCGATCCAAGTCCATTTGGACTTTGCAACTTCGGCGGCGAATTATGCACATATCGTATTTTTAAAGAAAGCGTGGATTGATTTGCCAGACTAACGTCTGGGGTGGGTACGGGCAAAACAGGAAAATCTGTCATGTTGCGGAAAAACAATTTCTCGAAAAGTGACGTTACGGCTAACATAAACCGACAGCGCGCCCAAAACATAAACAAATAAGAATATGTAAGTAGGTATGAAAGGACGTTACATAAAATAAAATTTTATAAGGTACTTCACCATTGAGGATTCTGGTTGGTGTCCGGTTAATGAGATATGCTGCAGTTACAATGCATCCGGCCCAAAAATTTCGACGGACGAATGGCTGGAAATTTTAATGCGCGTGCACATTGAGCAAATGGCCATGTTTTTGCTTGAAAACCCCATTTTGTTGCATTGTGCCGGTGCATGAGTGCTAATGAGTTTGAGCTAAAAATTTCTAGAATATGTTTATTGGAAATCCTAAAACTTTTCATAAAAGTATAATTGAGTCATAAAATTTACAAAAATTGTAATTAAGTCCTAAAACTTATTAAATTGGTTCAATCGAGTCATTATGTTAACTTCGTCCAATTTGACTTACGGAAAATGCTAATATGACTTTTTTTATATAATATGATTATTTTAATCAAATTAATTTGATTCAAATTCACAAATAAATAATTAATTAAAAAAGCCTAGAATGAATTTACACTAAAAACATTAATTCACCATTTATTAATATCATTCATTATTTTAATTTGACAAATTCAATTCTATTCCAATAATTCATAAAATTTGGAGAAAAAAAATAAGTAAGCCACATCTTTGACTCGCATGTTAGATTTGTCGGAAGAGGAGAAAAAAAAACTTAAGAGGTGAGTTATGTGTCACGCGAAATGGGAGTCAGAAGAGAAGAGAAGACTAGGTTTTTCTTCTTTCTCTATTTATTATTTTTATGATTATGTTTTATTTTTTCTTATATATACATTTTGACCTCTTGTTTATTGAAAATTTTTAAAATTGACATCGATATTGAAATCATATGTCGGAAACTAAAGTTGACTAAGTGTTGGATTTTTCGACACGTGTTGGCCGAGTGTCGAAGAGTGTTCGAGAGTGTTGAAGAGTATCGGACATGTGTTAAAGTGTTCGACACGACACGAAAATTTTTGGAGAGTGTTGATGCTCCATAGGTTTTATGACAACTTTGATATTGGTTTTAACCATAATAAAGAAGAGTCACTAACTAAGATTAAAAAATGTTTGGAGCATGCAACAGAAGCCCTAGTACCTTCATATGGAGAGATTACCAAGAGGAAACCCAAATTCAAGCATGTCAACAAATCTAGTGAGACTCACCTTCACTCAAAAACTTAAGCCAATAAGTTATGAACCAATTATGATATATTAACCATTACATTACACCAAGTTTCTAGTGTAGGGCTTTTCTAATGCAACCACATAGGTATTTCAATAATCTTCCTCTCATATGTGAAATCCATATTAGGTCTGATCTCCTTTAATTCAAGCTCCTTCTGCATTAACATCTGTCGAATTGAACCTCAATTTCTCAACTTGATTCACCAATCCCCGCTTCATCTTTGGTCTCTATCTCTCGACTGAACCATGGAGGTTACTGTTAGGATCGCTATCATGACCTTTCTTGAGATGAACTATCAAGAAAAAGCTAACAGATTACTTGATAGGCATGAACTACTAATTAAAGAAATAGTATAGTGGCCTAGTGCGGACTCCTCAATACTTATATCATCCGCAACATAGGTTTTTTATTAAATATTTTTAAGCGTGCCATTCAATTTATTAAGAGCTGCCATTAATCAATTCCGGACTGAACACATTTTACTTCTATGAACTGAAAATTCATGTATAAATGGGACTTGATTATGCTAAAAACCCTTTCCCTACCTTTTCTCCTTATTTCGAAAATGTTTGGCAAATTCCTTTATGAATTTTAATTCTAATTCACTAACATGTGAAAGGTGTGCAAACATTTATGTAACACTCAACAATCAAAGCAATCAATAAATAACTAATGGAGATGAAAAAAACCTTGATGCGCTAAAAAAAGACACTGTCTTCTCTTCTTGTGCAACAAGGATTTCACAAAATAATGTTGACTAAAAACCAGATATTGACATAATGTATGCATTACTTAGACATGATTTATAAATGTAATGATGCTATACTGATTAATTCTTTTTGGGTTTTTCTTGTTTAAAACAAACATGGCTTAATTTAAATGTTATGAACATATGAGTTCTACTTAACATGCAAACTAATAAATTAACACAAAATCCTAAATGACATGTATACTACGTTAATAATTGCAACCTATATGCAATTCTAATGACATGGGATAGGAGATTAATCCTATTATTTAAACTATATGGGATTATTTATTTTTGTGTCTTCTTCTTTATAAATAAAGACTAGACTTTAAGGCTACGCATGGCAACATTTCTTAGCCGGAGAACAATTTTTTTTTTTTTTTTTTTTTTCAGAAATAATTCTTTTCTATTTCTATTATGGGGAACAATTTCTGTGTAAAAAACCCGTTTGGTAACTATACAAAATTTCTACTCTAGAAATAGAAAAAGAATAGAAATGCGTATGATAAAAAATAATTTCTTTTTTATATGTTTATATTTTTTATTTTTGCCGGACGACGCCGCCGCTATTGCCGAACGACCGCCACCCGCCGCCGCACGTTGCCGCCCGGCCGACCGCCATCGCTGATCGCCGCCGCACGGCCCATCGGCCGCCATCGACCGTTGGCCGCCGGCCGCCGATGGGCCGTGCGGCGGTGATCGGTAGCGGCAATCGGCCAGCGGCGACGTGCGGCGGCGGGCGGCGGTAGTCCGGCGGTGGCGGCGGCGGTCGGCCGGTGGCAGCGATCGATGACGACCAGCCGGCGGCGGCGGTCGGTCGAGCTCCGGCAACCGGCGGCGGCGGCGGCGGGCGACGGCGGGTGGCGGTCAATGGCAGTCAGCAAAAGAAGGATAAAAGAAAAAAAATTCACTTATTTCTTAAACTTATTCCCGGGAACAAGAAGCAACTTTTTTTTACTTCTCATTTCTATTCCAAAACTATTTCTGAGCTAACTTTTTGTTTCCGAGAACAAAAAGATAACTTGTCGTTACCAAACACGTTTCTATTCTTTTTTTGTTCCTGGGAACAAAAAAATAGAAATTTCTTGGCCAGGGAAGGTTGTCATGTGCACCCTAAGACACCTAACATGACCTAAGGACATTTACCAAATAAATGATGATCTAATGATGTGGTACCAACTCTATCATTTGTACTTTTTAAGAATATATAATGGATGAGACGCAATTATTAATTAAATTTATCTACATGATGTGATTATTAATATATAGACTCCGAAGCATGTGACTCACTACAGGATGTGCAATATATGATGTGCATGATATGGGTCTTAATGCAATCTATATGTCTTAAATGATATTTTACTATGATTTTATTTTGGGAAAATTTCAAATAAGGGTCCAGAATGGACATTATCTCAAAAAGAGATCTGAAGTTATCGACTTTATCTCGAATGAGGATTCCAACTCACCGGTCAGCTGAATTTTCACCCGAGCATGGGCAATTTTGTCGAAAATTATGACTGGATAAAAAAAAAAAGGTAAATCAAAGATCCCAAATTGAATTTTTCTATCCCAAATTGAATTTTTCTTTCTTTCTCACGTCCCTCTTCAATTCTCAATACTAGTTCTCTCTGTAAATTTTTATCCCAACCAAATCAGAGAGAAGCTTGTGTATTTACGATCCAAAACCCTCAATCTCTCATCTCCTCCTTCATTCACTTCTCTCTCACTCTCTCTCGCAGACGTAGATCTATTCATTGTTCATATCATAGCCTTGCTGTGGCTCGGGAAGCCGTCAAGCAGAAGGACAAAGTATATCTCGCCATGTACGAGGTTGTCATCAACAGCGAAGGTAGCGATTGGGCGGTCAAGGGAGGAGTCCACATGGCACACCATCATGTTCGGGAACTCGAACATGATCCTACCGACGACGTACTTTCCGTCAAGGTCCTCTTCATTCACTCCTAACAGATGAGCAATCGTCTCTGCTTTGCCTTTTGCTGGCACACACAGTTTCTTCGTCTTTGGCGCTCATGTGTTTTTTTGGTCTGGTGAGTCCCAAAGGTTTGAGTTTATAAGGAAGTGGGAGCGGATGAGATCTTTCTCTTTTAACTTCCCAGGTTTCTGAGGAATCCTTCCTTTGAAAAGTGACGATGTTGCTTGAATCTTATCTCGATCCCAAATCGAATTCTAGAACTCTTCACAGATTTTCTTTCCTTCTCACATTTCTCTTCAATTCTCAGTGCTTGTTGACTATGTAAATTTTGCTCCTGACCAAATCTCAGAGAATCCTCTTCGCCCTTGAATTCTCTCTATGGATTTTTGTCTCAACTAAATAAGAAAGATCGCAAATTGATTCTGTCCAAAACAGTCTATTTTGATTCAACACAGAAGCTTTGCAAATAAAAAAGTGCGTACTTTTTTTTTTCATGGATGTTGTGCGACACAACAATTAAACCTCTCATAGGTCGCATCCATTGATCATAGCCCATCTACAACAACCGATTTTGAAACTCCAAAGGACACCTATAATAACCGATCACATCCTCGAAACATTATAACAAGAAGCACTTACGACCCCATGAATTCTCACATCTTCCGAAAGGTGGTACATTGTTATTCCTAAATTTGCCATTCTTCTATCAATCATATCTTTTAATTCAATGTCATGGGTGTGAGCGGCAAAGAAGGCTCATTTCATTACTGCCACCATGATTCGAACTTTCCAAAGGCCTGCGTTTATGCCCTTGCTTCTGTTCCATCCTAATTTAGTACTCGATCTTAGCATAATCTGCTGGTAGACCAACTGCTTGACGAAATTCCCACGTGGGGTTTCCGGTTTTATCCACGCAATAAACTCCAATCTCAAAGTTGAAGATCATTTGCGCAATCTCTTTTTCATCTAGTTGACTTGGCTGGTTTGTTTTCTCGTCTGCGTAAACCATGTCCCGCGTGTTGCCCTCACCATGGGAACTCTCAATCTAATGTTCACTGAAGTTGTATTCTTTGTCCTTTTGCCTGATGGCTTCTCAAGCCATAGCAAGGCTATGAAAATGAACAATGAATGGATCTGTGTCTACGAGAGAGAGTGAGAGAGATATGAATGAAGGAGGAGATGAGAGACTGAGGGTTTTGGATCGTAAATACACAAGCTTCTCTCTAATTTGGTTGGGATAAAAATTTATAGGGAGAACTAGTATTGAGAATTGAAGAGGGACGTGAGAGAGAAAGAAAAATTCAATTTGGAATCTTTGATTTACTTATTTTTTTACCCAGTCATAATTTTGGACAAAATTGCCCATGCTTTGAGTGAAAACTCAGTTGACTGGTGAGTTGGGACCCTCATTTGAGATAAAATCGATAACTTCAGACCTTTTTTTGAGACAGTGTCCATTCTGGACCCTTATTTGAGGCTACAGCTTCACTCTAGGTCTTTATTTGAAATTTTCCCTTTTATTTTTATTAATGATAAATATAAAATATTTTAGCTCTCTTTGAATTTTAAGATTAGGATGCATTATTCTATACATGAATTATGAATGTAGCAAAATTCTAAATATGCTAGTCTTTTATTTCTTCTCTCTTTTTATATTTTTATTTTCTTGTTCTTTTTTTTTAGTTTGCACATGGTCTTCTTCCTCCTCACTCCCGAACGACGCCCCTCTTTGGAGAACCTCACTTCAACGAAGCAGCGACCGAACCTCCACCATTTCCGTTCACAACGCCGCTAAGCCACCAAAGGCCGTTTGGTCAGACTGACGCCAGTAGCGACCAGCTGTTTCTAGTGTCGCTGGATCTACTCCGGTGAGGGGGCACTCGCACAATGGCGTACTCGAACGACGCGAGATTCGCCACCCAAAATCAAAGGAAACGTCCACAGCAGTGTCAAGACGACAGCACTATAACAAGTCACGCAAGTAACGAAGACCTAGGCTTCGGTTTAAGGACTCGAGTTCGGTTCCCCCCACTGAAGCATTTCATCGAACAGTCGGTGTACACTAGAGAAATGAGGGACATCCACCTCGTGGGCGACTTAAGCCTGGGCGGAGACTCTTAAAAGGCATACTAGAACACACAACGAACATACCAAGATGAACAGAAACTTTAACGAGGAACCGGCGGGAGGCGGAGCCCACGTAAGCCGGACGGCCACGAACTCCGGCCTCGCATGCCCGAAAGCAGAGCACATACAAACGAGGGGAGACCTACCTGGTTCGGGCACGGGGCTGCGGCGGGCGACGACTAACAGGCTGGTCTCCGGCGAACGCGAATCCATCTCTCTCTCTCTCTCTCTCTCTCTCTCTCTCTCTCTCTCTCTCTCTCTCATTCTCAGCCGCACCCCCCAAAAACGACCAACCTCCTCGTTGGCTGCTCTCCTCTCTCCCTTTCAAGCCGCGACGCTAGCTGCTGCCAGACCGATCGTACCGTCATCGCCTCGTCCTCCTCTGCCCTTTTTGTCGTTCGTCAGCTAGTCCAAGAGAGGGGAAAGGAGGAGGGAGAGGCTGGCTGGGAAGGAAAAGAAAAGGAGTTGGCTGGGCCGGCCCAGGTGGGTAAAAGGAATGGGAAAAGAAGAAGGGGCCAGGCTTGCCTGTCTCCAGCCCGGCCCTGTTGCTTTTTAGTATTATTATTTTTTTAACTCTTTTAATAATTTCTTTTTTCAATACAGTTTTTTTTTTTTTTTTCAATAATCGATACTAGCAATGCAAATATTCCTAACCGTCCATATGTGATGCAATTTAACAAAAATTAATTTTGTTTAGGAGCTCAAAATTAATCCATAATTTTTTTTATGTAATTTATGAATGAGTAAATAGGTTGTCAAAATTTATATGTCAACGTAAATTTTAAATTTAATTCAGCTCATTATCTTGAAATGTCCTAAATCAACCCATGAAATCAAGATTGGCCCTAGGTTGCACTATAAATAGAACGTTATGCCTCATAATTCGGAGGTTAGCGAATTCTCAAGGATATACGGTCATATCGTTGACATAGATATCAGCCCATGAAATCAAGATTGGTCCTAGGTTACACTATAAATAGGACGTTATGCCTCATAATTCGGAGGTTAGCAAATTCTCAAAAGCCACACAATTGAATATACGGTCACATGGTTGAGAGAGAGAGAGAGAGAGAGAGAGAGAGAGAGGCTTCCATTCGTGCAATATAAAAATTCATGGTGCAATAAAGCAGATATGCATAGAGAATCAGGAGACAAGTTTGACAAAAAAGGAAGCGTGGTGTTCTCTCTTCTTCATCACTGCAGACCCCTACGAGCAGCTCGTCCACCCGAGACCACCCTGTTAGCAGATTCTTTAATCCTTCAATGCGGAAAATCATAATAAATTCAAGATCTTTGATCTTCATGACTTTCACAAACATATATAAAAAGAACATACCTTTGTCCATAGTGTTGCCGTTGAATACGATCCAATTGAAGAAATCCAATTTCTCTCCCTTAACCCTCTTTTCCTTTATTGTATTTCTTTGATGGAGAAAAGAAAAACATTCATTAAGGGTGGAGAGAGGATCGGACTCTATTTATATGTTTAATGAATAGGTGCCTTCCATCAAAGTACCTCTTCACTTAATTAGAGTCGTAACTTCTCGTAGCCAATAGTTGTTTAATAAATTATTTTTTATTTTATAGCATTTCAATAATTTATTAAACCATATATTAAATTATATCATATGGGTCACAATAAATCTTACATTCTCCCACTTGGCCCATATGATATTCCTTTCATGGTTCAATAAAGACTGTAATGTGCACAATAAAATTATGCTATAAAATTTCATAAAATTGGCAATCACATAATAATCACAATTAAGTAAGGAAAACTAACGTGAGTCATAGCGGTTGTATATCATTAATCGACATAGTCCCTTCTATGCACTACAACTATAGTACTTTACTTAACATGATCCATAAATGAGAAGTACAGTAATAGTCCAACCATAATGTCTCTTTAGAAACTATCATGTTTAACATTCATCTATTTTCCATAATGTATACTAAATAGAAAACAGGAAATGTCGAAACACTTAAATGAGCTCAAAGTGTCAAATACATAAACTTAATACAAACATAATACAAACATTAATGACGTCCAACAATGCCCATCTCTTCAACATGCTCATTAAATGTTTTGGGCGGCAGATCCTTTCGTTAAGGGATCTGCTATCATAAGATTGGTGCTAATGTGCTCAATTGACACTCTTCGTTTCGAACTTCTTCTTTAACGAGACAAGTATTTGATCTCCATATGCTTAGCACCTTTAGAATACTTGTCGTTCTTAGAGAAGAAAACTGCTGCGAGTTATCACAATAAATTTTCAGCGGCTTGGCAATACGTCGACAATCACAAGTCCCGAAATAAAGTTCCGCAGCCATAATCCATGAACAAGTGGCCTCAAAGCATGCCACAAATTCAGCTTCCATAGTAGATGCAGCAATAATCGATCGCTTCGCACTCTTCCATGAAATTGCCCCTCCACCCGGAAGAAACAAGTAACCAAATGTTGATTTTCTTGTATCGGCACATCCGGCTAAGTCTCGAATCTGAATATCCAATCACCTCAAGACGATCGGATCTCTTATAAGTGAGCATATGATTCTTTGTTCCTTGCAAGTATCTAAGAACTTTCTTTGCAGCTTTCCAATGATCCATTCCGGGGTTACTTTGATACCGCCCAAAGCATTCCGACAAAGAAAGCGATGTCCGGTCTGGTACAAGTCTCGTGCATACATTAAGCTCCCCACAACAGATGCATAAGGAATATTCTTCATTTGTTCTCGTTCCAATTCACTTTTCGGACATTGCATAAGGCTAAATTTATCACCTTTCTGAATTGGAACTATTCTGCCGAGCATTTACTCATATTAAACCTCTCTAAAATTTTCTCAATATAGGCTTTCGAGACAATCCTAACAACCCTTGTGATCGTCACGGAATATTTCTATTCCTATCACATACGTTGCCTCTCCCATATCCTTCATTTCAAAATTCTTAGAGAGAAACTTCTTGGTTTCATATAACAAACCAAGATCATTAGCAGCAAGCAAAATATCATCAACATACGAGAACTAGAAAAATAAACTTGCTCCCACTAATCTTCATATACATACACCGATCAACGGTGTTTTCTTTAAATCCAAATGAAGTTATGGTATCGTTAAACTTAAGATACCATTGTCGGGAAGCTTGTTTAAGTCCATATATTGACTTCTTTAATTTACATACCATGTGTTCCTTTCCTTTAACTGAAAAGCCTTCGGGTTGGTCCATATAAACCTCTTCTTCTAAATCCCCATTAAGAAAGGCGGTTTTTACATCCATTTGGTGTAACTCCAAGTCATAATGAGCCACCAAAGCCATAATGATTCTAAGTGAGTCCTTTTTAGAGACTGGTGAAAATGTCTCTTTATAGTCAATGCCTTCCTTTTGTGTAAAACCCTTTGCAACAAGTCTGGCTTTATGTCGTTCAATATTGCCTTTTGAGTCGCGCTTAGTCTTAAAGACCCATTTACACCCGACCTTCTTGCATCCTTTAGGCAATTCGACAAGATCCCAAACTTGATTTTGATACATGGATTTTAACTCTTCTTCCATAGCATTAAACCATTCATTAGAATCTTCACATTCCATGGCTTGAGTAAATGAACCTGGATCATTTCCAATTCCTAAGTCAATTTCTAACTCTTGTAGATAAACCATATAGTCATCAGAAATAGCCGACCTCCTTTCTCTTTGAGATCTTCTTAATGCCATTTCTTGTGACTCAGCTATTGGAGGTTCAATATTGACATCTCCATTATGGGGTGTTTATTCATTAATTTGTTGTTCTTGATTATTGTTAGATTGCACCATAATATCGGGAACAACAATTTTAGAAGCTTTGGGTATAGGAACTTCTACCCTTACTTCTTGAATGCAAGCATCACGCATTCTTTCACTCCCACTGATGTCACCATTCTCAATGAACCTAGCATTTCCAGATTCAATAATTCTTGTACTATGATTAGGACAATAAAATTTATACCCTTTGGATTTCTCTGCATAACCAATGAAATAACCACTGGTCGTTCTTGAATCCAATTTCCTTTCATGTGGATTATAAATTCTTACTTCGCTGGACAACCCCAAACATGCAGGTGTCGTAAACTAGGTTTCCTACCCGTCCAAAGTTCAAAGGGAGTCTTTGGAACCGCCTTACTAGGAACCCTATTTAATAAATACATAGAAGTCTTTAAAGCATACATCCACAAAGACAAGGGTAGGGATGAGTGACTCATCATACTCCTAACCATTTCCATTAAAGTACGATTACGCCTTTCGCTACACCATTTTGTTGTGGTGTACCGGCATTGTATATTGAGCACAAATGCCATGTCTTTCAAGGAATTTAGCAAATGGACCTGGACATTGTCCCGATTCATCATACTTTCCATAATATTCACCACCTCTATCCGACCTTACTATTTTCACATTTTTATCTAATTGCCTCTCAACCTCTTTAATATACACTTCAAGTGCATTCACCGATTGAGACTTCTCATGCAAAAGATAAATATAACCATAACGTGAAAAATCATCAATAAAAGTGATGAAATAGCTTTCCTTACCAAAAGATGGAACATCAAAAGGACCACATATGTCGGTATGTATAATTTCAAGGAGCTCGTGCTTCTTGTGGCACCTTTCTTAGTGTGTTTTGTTTGTTTACCTTTAATACAATCAATACACACTCCAAGGTCAGTAAAATCCAAATTTGGAAGAATTCCATTCTTCACTAATCTTTGCATTCTTTCCTTGGATATATGACCCAAACGTTTATGCCACAAGTAAGCAGAATTTTCATTCACCAAACTTCGTTTAGTGCCAACATTATGATGCAAGGTCATTAATGTCTCAACAAAAGTATTATCAAGTCTAAATTTGTAGAGACCATCACATAAAATTCCAGTTCCAATAAGAGTATCACACTTAAATAAACTGAAAGATTCAGAACCAAACTTACAATAAAATCCCGCCACATCAAGTCTTGGCAAAGAAACTAAATTGCGAGAAAAAGTAGGTACATAAAGGGTTCGAAACAAATCCAAATAATGCCCAGTATCTAAGATCAAACGATAAGTGCCAATGCCTTCAACTGGAGCTTTGTTTCGTTTCCCGTAATCACATAACTTTCATTTGGCTTTGTAGTTTGGATCGTAAGGAATCCCCGCATCGTATTTGACACATGAGTGGTGGCACCAGAATCAATCCACCAAGTATTATGAGGAACTTCAGTAAAGTTTGATTCAAAACATACTAAAGCACAAGGCTTACCTTTCTTTTCGAACCAAGCCTTACATTTCAGACAATCTTTCTTCAAGTGTCCAATTTTGTTAAAAAAATGACACTTAATAAGATTGCGTTCCTTCTTGTGGATTTGAGAAGCCTTTGAAGAGTCATTCAGGACGTGTAGTCCTTTTTTCTTGCTCCTTCCACCTTTCCTCTTGAAATTCTTTCGAGCTTCTTGATGACTTGAGAGATGAACAGAATGAGCTTTTTGATTCTTTATCCTTGTTTCCTCTTGAACTAGCATTGGCCAATTCATTCACATTCCACTTATCCTTTATAGTGTTGTAATTCATTTGAAATGGCCCATATTGCTCATGGGGCAAGGAATTAAGTATAAATTGTACTAAAAGTACTCATCCACATTCATTCCCAAAGTCCTTAACTTTGCTGCCAAATTTGTCATCTCAAGTATATGCTCATGCATGGTACGCGAACCATCATATTTCATGGTGGTCGGTGTGCTCATCAATGTACCAGCAAGTGACTTATCAGCAGTTTGAGAACGCTCTTCCACATATTTCATAAATTCCTTAGCATTGTCAGTCTTGGGAAGAGAAGTCTTTAAGTTGTTTGCAACTGTCATTCGCATGAACATTAGGCTCAGTCTGTTCGATCTTTCCCAAGCTTTATGGAAAGACTTTTCCTCATCGCTACTTATATCAGTAATAGCAGCTGGTTTCTCAACTTGAAGAGCTAAATCAAGATCCAGGACACCTAAGTGAAACTGGATTTGTTCACTCCAATCAGGAAAATTTATCCCATTAAATAAGGGAACAGACGAAGCATGTGAATGCAGTGAAACAGTACGAATACCGCAAATATACAAGAAGTACTCACAAATTAATGTTTTGAGAATATCACATAATCGATTCAATCTAACTATACATGTACATCACAGTTCTCCTTTGGGCGATCCTATGATATACAAATATATATAAAACCATAATGATGCTAATAACTTTTATTTGATAATTGTAAATATAACTTATTAAAATTAATTTGCTATCTTTGGATATACAAACAAATTTAACAAGTCATATTAATTATCAACCATCATGTTCATGAATTATAAGAAAATAATTAACCTTTGGGTTAATCCCTAAGTTCTTATAATAAATGAACTTCAATATACCCATAACATCAATAAAGATATAAAACATATCAATTTCATACTTATAGCATCAATTAATCATGGGTAATTGAATAAAATAATTTACAATATCAAAATTCAAAAGACTTAAAGGTTTGGCCACTTTGGTGACTAACAAACCATTCATAATATGAATCTTTAATAATTGTAAAATACAAATATTTGCCAAATTGCACACAAGGATAAAATTGTAATTAAAGCATAAGGGCAGAATTGTAAAATCATAATTTCATAAGGGCAGAACCATAAATTTAATATCCAGGGGCAAAATGGTAAATAATCAGCAATTGCAGAATTGTAATTATAAATTAAACAGGGGTAGAACAATAAATAAATTGCGAGAAGGACAAAATGGGAATTTTAAAATTGACATAGGGGCAAAAAGGTAAAAGAGACAGCCGGGGTCGGGCACGTGCGGAGCACGTGCTCGCGGCTCGGCGGGCGCGTGCCTCACACGCGCGCGTCCGGCAGCGCAGCGCGTGCGTTGCACGCGCCCGCGACGCTGCGCGGGAAACTCCGCGCGCGTGGATCCCACGCGCACGCGCGTGGCGCGTGGGTTCCACGCGCCGCAAGCGCCGCGCGCGCGTAGAGCCCACGCGCCTTCTTCCTCGCGCACCGACGCGATTTTCGCCGGTTTTCACCGTTTCCAGCCGCGATTTCTCCACCGTTTCGTCTCCGGCAGCCATCCCAGACACAGAAAAAATTATGGTTTTTGAAGAACATGCAACCACGACCACATGGATCCAAGTTTCGGAGAAAATGACGAAGAATTAACCCCAAATCAAGCCAAAATTCATCATAACACAAAAACCCTAACCACCGCGACTTCCTCCGCCCGATTCGACTCGCGAACACCGATATGCCGGAAAAACTCATGCCCGGTGTTCCTCATGGCAGGGCGACCGTATGGGTCCAAAATCAGCCGGTGGGTCGCCGGATTTTGCCCGAAATCAATAAATTTCTTACTCGCCCTTAAAAGTCCGAATTCCTTCATTTTAGTCTTTTTTTTTTTTTTTAAGTAAAACGCCCCATTTGGGGGTTTTCTACGACATGGCAGAACCTGTTTCTCACATTTTTCCAATAAAAGTACAAACCCTCTTTTTCAACTTTATCCAATAAAAGTACAAACAGGATCGTCAACGAAGCATCATGCATAAAACACAATAGATTTACAAACGGAAAGTCATTAGATCATAAACCAAGGCTCTGATATCAACTGTTAGCAGATTCTTTAATCCTTCAATGCGGAAAATCATAATAAATTCAAGATCTTTGATCTTCATGACTTTCACAAACATATATAAAAAGAACATACCTTTGTCCATAGTGTTGCCGTTGAATACGATCCAATTGAAGGAATCCAATTTCTCTCCCTTAACCCTCTTTTCCTTTATTGTATTTCTTTGATGGAGAAAAGAAAAACATTCATTAAGGGTGGAGAGAGGATCGGACTCTATTTATATGTTTAATGAATAGGTGCCTTCCATCAAAGTACCTCTTCACTTAATTAGAGTCGTAACTTCTCGTAGCCAATAGTTGTTTAATAAATTATTTTTTATTTTATAGCATTTCAATAATTTATTAAACCATATATTAAATTATATCATATGGGTCACAATAAATCTTACACACTCGTCGTTCCGCCTCACGCCTGATGTAGCTCCACTCAAAATAGATTGCAGCCGCTACCACGGATCACCTGTAAAGCCATTGGCAGTCCAGCAACTCCAGTGGTGTGTTCCAGCAAGACCATCCTGTAGCGGCTCCACGGCCTGAGTCATCCCAATGACTCAGCAATATGGTGAACATCAAAGCAATGTGAGCGGGCTTTTGCATCTCTGACGCCAACTCCAACAAGTACAGCGAGACACCGGTGTGGCCAACGTGCCCAAGTGCCTGATTGCCATCCAGTGATTTCGCTACAATAAAACCAAGTTGTTTCTCTTCCTATTATACTTGTCCGCTCTATATTTCTGATGTTTACTTTGTTTTGTCCTTATGTTGTGGTCGCAGTCAATTTGATGCAAATTGAGCAGGACACACACACTCGAGCCTTTCCATGCATAAACTCATGCACATTATCTCCTCTTTCACATGCACGATACACAAGGAGATAGCGAGAGAAGAGGTGAGATTTGTCTTGATGTGACCAAATTCTTTGTGGAAAGAAAACGGTAGGTGAGGCTGGACATAAGGCACAGTGCATCACGGAGAAGAGCACCGAGAAAAAAGCCCGAAGGGAAACCAACTTGTTTTTATAGCAAAGCCGGCCACCTCTCAACGGGGTCACAACGGACCCTCCGGCGAGTTCCCAATCGATCTCGCCTCGCGATGCATCCATAATCGTCACCGTGCTGTCCGCAAGTAAAGCCCGATAGCCGTGACCCGTGACAAGCTACTTCTATCGAATCATCCGAGCCGAGCTTTGCACCACCGTGAACCCATGTTTTATTGAGAGTCCTTGCCGTGGAGCCCGTGATCGAGCTGCTGCCACACCCTACCTCTCACCATCGGCAACAAGCCCCGTCGAGCACCTACTGATTCCTGCACCACTGTTGAGCTCGTCCCCAGATCGAGCCGGCCGAATGAGTTTTTTGTTTTGTAGGTCATTGGTCAGCCCCTTGCTGTGCCAAATTCACTGACCCGTGGGCCATGAGCCGCCGCCCATCGCCATTCCTGTTAGTGGAGCCCGTCGTGATCCCAATTTGATAGCGTTTGATTCAAATTCGAAAAGTAAATTTTCAATTTGGTAAGATTCTTATTTTTATCTGTTTTGAAATATTTACTTGTATGTTTTACTTAATTGATATATTTTGTTAAATATTTCATTAAATAAGTTAAATATGGATATACACAAAATTTTAAGAAATCACCTCAATTTGGAGATTTTCGTAACTTAAGAAAATGCTTGGATGGTTGTCCAATCTCTAATTACGAGATATAATGTCCGATGGTGTGGAAAATCTTTCATCTTATCCATAACCATTTGGATATAATCGTCCATTTACCCATTTTCCAAATTTAAAGGAAAACCTTTAATTGATATTCATAACAACTTGAATAAGATTGTTGGTTTATTTCATTACCAAATTTAAGGATAGATAATATGGGTTTGTGGATTGCATTATCTAACCAATTACTTATCCATTGTTTGATTGTTTTTTTTAGAATGAAAACACAAAAAAGTTATTTGAATTGGATTTGATATTTGCTAAAATATTGCTTATTTTAGACAAGCTTGCATGTTTAAATATGGCAATTAATTTATTCCGGTAGCGTAGAAAATCTTCCATCCTATCCATAACCATTAATTATATGATCGTCGATTTACTTGTTTCCAAATTTAAAGGACAACCTTCCATCAATATTCATAACCACGATTGTTAGTTTATTTTGTTACAAAATTTAGGGATAGATAATATAGGTCTGTGAATTTCATTATATAATCAAATACTTATCCATTGTTTGCTTGCTTTTCTTAGAATGAAAACCCAAGAAAATTATTCAAATTGGATTTGATTTTTGCTTATTTTAGACTAGATTGCATGTATAAATATGAAAATTCCTTTGTTCCGAATTTTTAAATAAAAATATAAAAACCTTGCTTGAGGATAAATTAGATTTCCTTTTCTTAGATAGATTGCATGTTTAATTATGAATTTTAATTAAATAAAAACACAAAAAAATATCATGCATATATCACGTCAGATTAATTTGCATACCACACCTCATTTAGTAAATTGCATATTTAGGATCACTTAAATTAAAATGTATGACATGTTAAAATAATTGCATTTAGTATTTGTTTGTCATTAGATTATGTCATTTAATTGATGCCGCGAGACATATAGTTTGCAAATTAGATTTAATTAATTGCACGTCGCATGTTATTTAGTATAGACACATTTTGTACATCATTGCATTTGCATTGCACGTAGTTTTATGGACTCATTAAATAAGTGAAAATCCCAAAAATTGAGTGACTGCTTGTTTATCAAAATTCATATTTAGGATTGATAATGTGATGTTTGAGCTAACATTGTAGATGTTTTTGTTACTGTGAGATAAATCTTGCAATTTATTTACCACTTTATTGGATGTTAAATTGGTAGTTTGCACATCCACATATTTATTTACATGTAAAGGAGTACCAAAATTGATTTAAGTTGCCTGCCAAACATTTTGTTTATAAAAAGAACAATATCGGAAGGACATTAGAGAAATCTAATTTTGCCATGTCCACATACCCTTAATCTTTGACTCGTAGAAATATAAAGTATTTCTCTGATACTTTATTTGAGTCTCTAGTCGACTCACCATAAACCGATTAATAGCGATTTATGAATGCAAACAGTTTGTATGTGAAGAACTTGAATACTTAGTTGCGAACTAATTTGGGCTTGGAAAAACCTGAGTTAACTCTAGGCTTAATGATCTATTAGCTAGATCTTCAAGTGGTGCACCGCGAGGGGAAGTGAGGTACATTCTCATACTTCACTTGGTTTCCAACTAGTCCCAATAGACTAGAGTTAACTCCTCATTTAAAAATCCGCATAGCATCAATTTGACTTAATATCGAATATCCCAGTGTCGTACAAAGTATCAGCTTAGGAGAGTCTGCGCCTAATTGAGAGCTATAATAGGCCTACCTTTAGGGCACCCTTAAACATATATTTTTTCCTCTCTGGGCGGATAAGGTAGATAGCAACATCTTGGCGACTCCACTGGAAAAGATCTTAGTGGATTTAGGCTGAAATTTATCTTGTTCATTTTTTTTTTTTTTTTTGGTAGTAGGGATACCTGTTACGTTCCTTACGTGAATGTTAAATATTCTTGTAATTAAGATTTATAAGGGGACAAGTGATAGAGGCTAGTGAATCCACCTAGAGGGGGCTGAATAGGTGATTGCGGAATTCTTTTGGAATCTTTAATTAAAGAATACTTTAATATAACGAATACATCAACAATAAATAAATCATGCAATCATAAAGTAAATAAGATAGGGTAAGAGAGAATTGACACAGGAATTATAGTGGTTCGGCTTATTCCAAGCCTACGTCCACTCTCCACGCTGGTAGCCAACTGGCTGTAGTCACTATGTAGCAAATGAGAGCTGTTACAGTTCACGAACTAAACTTCTTCAATAGACAGTCTCTCTTACAGCTTCCTGCTGTTTTCTCACTATAAGTAACTCTCTTTGATACACAAATTGAACACGAGAGATTTTAGAGAACAAGTGATTTCAGAGGTTCTAACATCAAGATTTTTCTATCAAGTCTCTCTCTTTTTCGAGCAACACCGATTCACCTTAAATAGTTTCCGTGCCTCCATACCTGTTGGCACCTTCCAAGAATTCATCCAATCAACCCGTTGGACCGAATCAATTTAAGTGATCTTCACATCGCCGAAAATGTAAGTAGACAATAGCTCGTCAATCCTGCTCGCCTATACAATCAGGATCTTGAGTTTTCAAAATTAGATCCTTCCAAAAATTCGCTTGATCTTCAACGGATAAAATCTAAAGAATAAATCTTCCGAGCTCATGATCACAGCTAGAGATATTCCATGGATAAGATAGGAAATATAATATCAAAATCTTACTTTCCTTAACCATAAGAATAACCTGTTGCCAGCCTGTCAAAATCGCAAATTGTCTTCAGACTTAGATTTGGGTCTTGAAGGTCTTCAGATTGAAACTGAGTCTTGACTATCTTCAGACGGAAAAACTTCAGACCGAACTTTGGGTCTGACTGTCTTCAGACAGAAAACTTTTGGGTCTTTGAACTCTTCAGACTAAACCGACTGAGTCTTGGATTCTTCAGACCTTACTCTTGAGGCTGTTTTGTCAATTTCAAACTCCAAGGGATTTTTCTTCAACAATCTCCCCCTTTTTGATGGTGACAAAACCCTCAGCAGATTTGCGAATTTAAAACCTGCAAGGAAAAACTCATATATACTTTGAGGATTATTTCTGCAAAACAGAGTGTTAGTCCAATAACAATCATCCTCACAAATATAACGATCCTGCAATGCAAATTCACAATTCTAGAAGAACCAAACATCAAATCAGCATAAGGTCACAGAAGTTCAAATAAACAGCCCAATCAAAATCCAACCCAAATCTAAAAAACAGTCTAAGCAAACGAAATAAAAGTTCAAAATAAAAGCAATCTTCAAAAGATAAACTTCAAAATAAAAGCAATCTTCAAAAGATAAACTTCAAATCAAGATAAACAAGATAAACTTCAAATCAAAGCTAAGCTTCAAATTTGCAAACTCTCCCCCTTTTTGTCCCATCAAAGGAGGTAGAGTGAATAAAGGATGGTTTTGAAAAAATGGTTTTAGGGCTCTCCAAGGAAACGAACAAGCTGAAATTTGCTGAGCTCCTTTACTGTCTTCTCGAGATTTGCAAGAGCTTCCTTCACTGAAACCAACTCTGCACTATTCTGATTTGATTCCACTTGAGCTCTCAGTTAGTTGATCGATCTTGCATATTCACGAAGTACTCAAAGCCTTGCCTTCTTTAAGTCCCTCAGCTCGAAGTCCATTCCAAACACCTGCTTTTTCAGGTCCAACATAACATCTAACAGCTGTGTAAAGGCTGCCGAATTAGTGTTACCTCCACTAGGACCAGCAGATTCAGTTCTAGGAGTTTGGAAACTCGGAGCATCCTTCTCAGCCCTTTAGCCCTTTCCTTTTCTATTGGTGAGGATTCTTCATGCTCTGGGAAATGAGATGCATAGGCCTCCTCAGGGTCAGCACCTGACTTACTCACATCACTAAAATGTAAGGACAGAATTGTTCCTTGCTCTGCAGCAACTCCCCTTGTGTTGATGCAAGTGGGTGGAGTAGAATATTCCTCGCCTACATCTATATCACCACTGTGATATTTCTCGGTCTCTTCGCCAGATTGAGCAAATGATGGCTCTAATCTTGCAGCCAAATCCTCTTGCATTCCGCTTTCCTTTTCATCCTTCTTCCTTCTTTCTTCTTCTTCTCTTCTCATTTCTTCCTCTTCTTTCCTTCTCTTTTCTTCTTCTTCAGCTTTCCTCTGTCTTTCCTCTTCTTCTCTCTATTCCTCTTCTCTTCTTTTTCTTTCTTCCTCTTTTCTCTTCGTTTCCTCTTCTCTCTTCCTCTGTTTCTCTTCCTCTTTCCTCTGCTTCTCAGCTTCCTTCTCCTCTGCTTCTTTTCTTGCCCTCTCTCCAGCCTTCGTTCTCAAACTAATAGGGTTCCTCAATTTTGAGAGAGCTGTCAAAGTCATGGCATCATTCTCATCATCTTCATCTTGCAGGATGATTTTTCGACGCTGATATTGGCTAGTGAATCCACCTAGAAGGGGTGAATAGGTGATCGTAGAATTCTCTTTGGAATCTTTAATTAAGGAACAATTTAATATAGTTAATACATCACAATAGATAGATCATTTTATGAGATAGGGTAAGAGAGAATTGACACGAGGTTTATAGTGGTTCGGCTTATTCCAAGCCTACATCCACTCTCCACACTAGCAGCCAACTGGCTGTAGTCACTATGTAGCAAATGAGAGTAGTTACAACTCATGAACTAGACTTCTTCAATAGACAGTCTCTCCTACAGCTTCCTGCTGTTTTGGCACTATATCTAACTCTCTTTGATACACAATCTGAACATGAAAGATTTTAGAGATCAAGTGATTTCAGAGATTCTAACATTGAGATTTTTCTACACAGTCTCTCCTTATTTCCGAGCAACACCGATTCACCTTAAATAGCTTCCGTGCCTCCATACCCGTTGGCACTTTCCAAAAATTCATCCAATCAACCCGTTGGACTAAATCAATTTATGTGATCTCCTTGTCATCGAAAATGTAAGTAGACATCAGCTCATCAATCCTGTTCGCCCATACAATCAGGATCTTGAGTTCCCAAAATTAGATTCTTCCAAAAATAAGCTTGATCTTCGACGGATAAAATCCGAAGAATAAATCTTCCAAGTTCACGATCACAGCCAGAGATATTCCATGGTTAAGATTAGGAAATATAAAATCCAAATCTCTCTTTCCTTAGCCATAAGAATAACCTATTGCTAGCCTGTCAAAATCGCAAACTGTCTTCAGACTTAGATTTGGGTCTTGAAGGTCTTGGACTGGCGAGTCTTGACTGTCTTCAGACGGAAAAACTTCAGAACGAACTTTGGGTCTTGACTGTCTTCAGATGGAAAAACTTCAGATCGAACTTTGGGTCTTGACTGTCTTCAGACGGAAAACCTTTGAGACTTGAAATATTCAGACTTAACCGACTGAGTCTTGGATTCTTTAGACCTTATTGTAGAGGCTGTTTTGTCAACTTCAAAACTCCAAGAGATTTTTCTTCAACAGACGCTTTTTCTCAACAATGGGCTCCTTGCCCTTTCTCTTAGAAGAAGCAGTGAGGATCTCCTTGGAAGAAATCTTTTCTCTCAACCTTTCCAGTGCAACATTCAGCTTTGGAAGCTTCATCTTCATCACCATCTTGTCACCAACAAGCATCAGACTTAAATTGGTCAGGCATAGAGGTGCAGGAATCTGAATATCAAAATGCCTAAACAGCTTGGTGATGATCGATGAATAAGGCAATTGACCCTTATCCTTAACCACAGTTCTGTACATATGGAAAAGAATAACATGTGGGAGAGAGAAGGGTCTGCCTTGGTTGATGGCAAACATCAGCTTGGCTTCGGTCTTGGAGACATCGGTCTTCGAGGTTGTCTTGGGCCGAATACAGTTGATGACGATTTTGTGCAGCAATACATTTGTGGCATTCATCCTAGTATAGGATATTTTGCCTTCAACGGTTCTGTCACGCACAATATCCAGAGTTGCAAAGGCTGTAGAAACTTTTATTGGTTGGAAACCCCTTCTCTCCACTCCAATAATATCAGCCAAAGTATCAACGTCAACTATATAATCCTTATCCATAAAAGAAAAGGACAACCGATTCGCATCCAAAAACGACAAATTCGAGTAAAAATATGCCGTAAGTTCAGAATGGGCATTTGTCGTATCCATGCAGAGTCTCTCCAATTGTAGCCTAGCAAACTTCCCCTCTAAGATTTATCTTCAACGAATCAAGAAAGTCGAAGTCCATGCATCTTGGATTTACTACACCGCTTTTCAACAACTTTGTAAAAACTTGCTCATGCTCTTTACATCGAAACAAACTTCTTGAAGGACAAACAAAGTTAGCAGCCACACCCAATCGCGGCTAAAAGTGAGAGAAAAGTCTCTCATCATCATCTAGGGTCTCGGTTGGAGTATTGCCAAGCGGATTACTCGAAATGTTTTCGAGCGCCCTTTGTGCAATACCTTCCTTAAGAACTTTCATCTTCTCCATTTCACACAAAAAGATATACTCGCTTTTAAATCCTCTTTCTTTCAAAAAATCCTCAATTGTCTTTAGGCTTACTCCTCCATCTTTAAGCCTTTTATAAAGATCAAAAGCAACATTCGGTTTAAGAGTTCTCACCAGCTCTGCTTCTGTAATCCCTTCCTCAAAGTGCTGACTTTCGGCTTCCCTTTGAGGAGACTCTTCTCCTGTGAGGTCCACCCTTGTAGGACCTTGTGATTGTTTCTGTGGTCCCCTGCTTGCGATTCTGGAAGACTTTCGAGACGACATTTTTGGAGAGCAAGCGAAAATTCAACTTGTTCGCTAAAAAGATGGAATTTTTTTGTTGAAAAAGTGATGAAACAGGAACAGCAAATGGAGCTTTTAGGGTTTTGAAAGCGAAAGAGAATGGAGATGAATTTTCAAATGGGTAGTAGCGGATGAAAGTGACGATTCGAGTGTATAAATAGTAAATAAAATAAAACAGGGATACTGAATCGTCGCCAAAAGGTAGAGATAAAAACTGCTAAAAATAAACCGTAATTTTAAAAAAGAAAACTGCATTTTTGAACATATAAACCGTCATAATTACATGTCAGAAATTTTAGTAAAAAGAGATTTTGAAAATTCGAAAAGTAATTATCAAAAATATAATGCCGAGAATACGAAGAAATTAAAATTCGTAAAAGGACTTTAAGACAGAGTTTGATAGTTGTTCAGACTTTACTTCAGAGTCTGAACTCTTTTCAGACTTTACCTTTAAGTCTGAGCGCCACTAGACTTTACGTTGAGTCTGAACACCTTCAGACCTTGCGTTGAGTCTGAAATGCTTTCAGACCTTGCGTTGAGTCTGAAATGCCTTCAGACCTTGCATTAAGTCTGAACTTTTCAAGACTTTAATTTTGAGTCTGAGCATCTTCAAATCTTACGATACTCAGTCTTGAGCGAATTGATTCAAAGTGAGCCTTTTCTAGGGGCTTTGTGAATATATCTGCTAATTGAGTTTTTGAGTCTACATGCTGAATCACCACTTCACCACTTTAAACATGATCTCGAATGAAATGATGCTTGATTTCAATGTGCTTTGCTCTTGAGTGAAGTATTGGATTCTTTGTGAGATTGATTGCGCTTGTGTTGTCACATTTGATTTTTGTACTTGTTTCCTCAACTCCAAAGTCTCTCAATTGTTGTTGCATCCATAAGATTTGAGAACAGCAATTTCCAAGAGCTATGTACTCTACTTCAGCGGTTGAAAGAGGCACGGTACCCTATTTTCTTGAGAACCAAGACACCATCCTGTTTCCCAATAATTGACATGTACCTGTAGTGCTTTTTCTATCCACTCTACAACCAGCAAGGTCAGCATCAGAATATCAAAGGAGAGTAAAATCTCCTTGTTTGGAATACCACAGACCTAGCTTAGATGTAGTTGCAACATATTTAATAATGCGCTTCACAGCAGTCATATGAGATTCTTTAGGATCAGATTGAAATCTAGCACATATGCAAACACTAAATAAAATATCAGGTCTAGATGCTGTAAGGTAAAGAAGTGACTCGATTATACTTCTGTATAGCTTTTGCTCTACATTCTTTCCTTCTTCATCTTTATCCAGCTTTGATAAGCTTGACATAGGAGTTTCTGTTTTCTTGCAATTCTCCATTCCAAACTTCTTGATAAGGTCTTTTGCATACTTCTCTTGATGAATAAACGTTCCTTCACTTGATTGTTTGACTTGAAGTCCCAAAAAGAAGTTTAATTCTTCCATCATGCTCATCTCAAATTCATTCTGCATACACTTTGAAAAATTTTTGCAAAGCTTTTCATTAGAAGAACCAAATATTATATTATCAACATAAATTTGAACAAGTATGAAATCCTTGCATTCTCTTTTAATAAATAAAGTAGTATCTACTTTACCTTTAGAGAAACCATTTTGAATTAAGAAATTACTTAACCTTTCATACCATGCTCAAGGTGCTTGTTTTAAATCATATAAGGCTTTCTTCAGCTTAAAAATAAGGTTTGGTCTTCTAGGATCTTCAAATCTTGGTGGTTGTTCCACATAGACTTCTTATTGGATAATTCCATTTAGGAATGCACTTTTCACGTCCATTTGGAATAACCTGAAATTTTTAAAGCAAGCAAAAGTAAGAAGTAATCTTATAGCTTCTAACCTTGCCACTGGAGCATAGGTTTCATCATAGTCGATGCACTCTTCTTGTGTGTAACCTTTTGCCACAAGTTTTGCTTTGTTCCTTACCACTTTTCCTTGTTGATCAAGCTTGTTCCTGAAAACCCACTTGGTACCAATAATTGATTTACCTTTTGGTTTAGGAACTAGCTCCCAAACATTGTTGATTTTGAATTGATTCAATTCTTCTTGCATTACTTCAATCCAGCTCTCATCTTTCAATGCATCTTCTATGTTTTTAGGTTCGATCTCAGAAATGGGTGCAAGAGCACTAGATTCTTCACACCTTTTAGATCTTGTACGAACTCCTTCATCGATATTGCCAATGATGAGATCTGTAGGGTGACTTGATTTGTGCTTCCAATTTGTAGTTGGTTTGTCATTTTGATGAAGCTCTTTTTCAGTTGGAACTACTGAATTGGTTTGTGGCTGAGTGTCTGAGATTTGATTTTCTTCAAGAGAATTCGTAGACACTTGGCTAGACTCAAGATCTTCAGGTTGAGTCTGATTTTGTACCGAGTCTTCAAACTTCACATTCATGGATTCTTCCACAGATTGAGCTCGTTTGTTGAAAACTCTGAAAGCTTTACTTGTTATAGAGTAGCCAAGGAAGATTCCTTCATCTGATTTTTCTTCAAACTTACCAATTCGATCACTAGAATTCTTTAGGATAAAACATTTACAACCAAATACATGAAAATAAGAAACAATAGGTTTCTTACCTTTAAGCGATTCGTAAGGTGTTTTCTCTAAAATAGGTTTTAGAAAAATTCTATTTATAATATAGCAAGCAGTTGAAGTAGCTTCAGCCCAAAAATGAGAAGAAATATTACTTTCAATCAAAAGAGTTCTTGCCATTTCTTGCAAAGAACGATTTTTCCTCTCTACAACTCCATTTTGTTGTGGAGTGTATGGGGATGAAAAATTATGTTGAATACCATAGTCATTACAATATTTAGCAAAATCATGATTCTCAAATTCTCCACCATGGTCAGTTCTAATACTTGAAATTGCATATCCTTTCTCAATTTCGATTTTCTTTGCAAACTTAGTAAAATAAGTCAATGCATCGATTTATTTGCAAGAAAAAAAATACCCGGGTAAAACGAGAATAATCATCAACTATTACCAAACAATATCTTTTACCTCCAATACTTTGAATTCTTGTTGGCCCGAACAAATCCATGTGTAATAGCTACAAAACACGATTAGTGGATACCTGATTTATAGATTTATAGGAATTTCTGACCTGTTTTTCAAGTACACAAGGAGTGCACAAATCATGCTTTTGATATTTCAGGTCAGGAAGTCCACGAACAAGCTTTTTGGATGAAACTTTTACAATTTGCTTCAGGTTGACATGTCCAAGCTTCCTATGCCAAAGAATGGCTTCATCTTGAATTGAAATTAAGCATTGAGGACTGTCAGACTTTACATCCAACAAATAAATATTTCCATGTCTTCGTTCAGTAAAGGATTGTGAGAGATCTTTACTTGTTCCAGAACATGTATCTTCTTGAAAGTTGATTTTGTATCCAGTATTGCATAGTTGACTAATACTCAATAGATTGTAGTTAAATCCTTCAACAAGAGAAACATTGTTGATTGTGAGGTTTCCTATCTTCATGGTTCCTCGACCAACAATTTTTCCTTTGTTATTACTACCAAAAGAAACATTTCCTTCTTTTACATGAGAAAGCTTTGTGAAACAATTTGAGTCTCCTTTCATGTGTCTTGAACAACCACTATCCAAATACCACTTGATTTTCTTCTTGATAGTGACCTGCATTTAAATGAAAAACTCAAGTCTTTTTTGGTATCCAAACTTTCTTGGGTCCATCATTGTTAGTAGTATAAACAGTCTTTGCCCAGCTCTTCTTAACAGGTCTCCAAACCTTGGGACACTCATTTTCAAAATGTTCTACGCTTTTGCATTTTGAACATGTAAGAGCATTTCTATCAACAGGGTTTGCAAAAACTTTTTGGAAATGATTCTTATAAAACGTTTTTGTTGGCCTACTCTTGATTCTTTCCTTTACCTTTGGGAAATCAATTAAAGGAACAGTTTCATGTGTCATTCCTAGACCAGATTTATTAAAATAAGGTCTTTGAATAGAAAGAATTTTATCCAACTTTTCAGAATCCATTGAAAATTTCTTTGTAACTTTCAACAAATCTTCTTTCAAGCAAGTATTTTCTTTTGAAAGTTCATTCTCATTTTCTTTTGAAACAGCAAGAGATTTGTCTAGACTTTCAACTTTTTTAATTAAGATCTTTTCTTGTTGTTTCAGTTTGGAATTCTCCATTTTTCAGTTCAGAAATCCTTTTAAGAGAGCCTTTAGGACTGAGACAAAGTTCATCAATGTATTTTGATACTTTGATAGGAATTTTTAAATTTCTAACCTTGATACCGCTGTTTGAGTCGACTCGAGTCCGAGTCCGAGTCCGGTCGCCATAAGACAGATATTTGCATACTCTTCATCACTCTCCTCACATTCAATGTCACTCCAAGTTTCAGCTTTGAGTGCTTTTTTGAACTTTTCAGGTTTTCCTTTCTTTTTCTTCAATAAGGGACAGTTAGGTCTAATGTGTCCCTTCTTCTTGCATTCAAAGCAAACAACCTCTTTGCTAGCATCTTCTTCTTCATTTGATTTCTTTTGAAATCTCTGATTGTTTTGTCTATTTCCATTGAATCTTCTGCATTTTCTATTTAGCCTTCTGAATTTTCTAATTAGAAGTGCTAACTCCTCATCATCCAATTCTTCTTCTGAATCTGTAGCATCAGAATCATCGTTAGATTTTAAAGCAATTGACTTCTTACCTTTTGTGTCAAATTCCTCATTGAATTACTCGACTTCATAAGATTGAAGTGTGCCGACCAATTCATCTACTGAAAGAGGCATGATCCTTTGTGTTTCTCTTATAGATGTCTTGACATGATTCCAATCTTTGGAGAGTCTTCTCAGCAGTTTATTAACCTTCATAGGTCCTGAGATAGGCTGTCCTTGGTATGCCAAGCCGTTTACAATTTCTGTAAATCGACTGAACATTTCCGTGATGGATTCTCCTTGCTTCATTTTGAAGGTTTCATATTGACCGAGAAGGATGTTGATCTTGGTTTCTTTGACTCGATCTGTTCCTTCATAGGTGACGTGCAATCTATCCCACACTTCTTTGGCTGTTTCACAAGATGAAATTCTATTATATTCAGTAGGAGATAATGCACAATATAGAGAGTAAATAGCTTTTGCATCAAGAGCATGTCTCTTAGAAAGCATGTCTCTTAGAAATTTCTGCTTGTGGTAATCCTGCTCCATCAGCTATTTCTTTCCCTGTGCTTGATGTAGCTTTAGGAATAATTCCATTCTCCACTACATCCCATTCCATAGGATCTTTGGATCTTAGGAATGCCTTCATCTTGTTTTTCCATACTTTATACTCCTTTTCATCGAAGTAGGGAGGTCTGGTATTGCTTTACCCTTCAATTAAACCTGGAGTCAAAACACTAGCCATAGATCTTTTGCTTTAGAAATAATAAACACTTCCAATAAATAAGCAACCAGGCTCTGATACAAATTGATAGAGGCTAGTGAATCCACCTAGAGGGGGCGAATAGGTGATTGCGGAATTCTTTTGGAATCTTTAATTAAAGAATACTTTAATATAACGAATACATCAACAATAAATAAATCATGCAATCATAAAGTAAATAAGATAGGGTAAGAGAGAATTGACACAAGGATTATAGTAGTTCGGCGTATTCCAAGCCTACGTCCACTCTCCACGCTGGCAGCCAACTGGCTGTAGTCACCATGTAGCAAATGAGAGCTGTTACAGTTCACAAACTAGACTTTTTCAATAGACAGTCTCTCCTACAGCTTCCTGCTGTTTTCGCATTATAAGTAACTCTCTTTGATACACAAATTGAACACGAGAGATTTTAGAGAACAAGTGATTTCAGAGGTTCTAACATCAAGATTTTTCTATCAAATCTCTCTCTTTTTCGAGCAACACCAATCCACCTTAAATAGGCTCCGTGCCATCATACCCATTGGCACTTTCCAAGAATTCATCCAATCAACCCGTTGTACTGAATCAATTTAAGTGATCTTCACATCGCCAAAAATGTAAGTAGACAATAGCTCGTCAATCCTACTCGCCCATACAATCAGGATCTTGAGTTCCCAAAATTAAATCCTTCCAAAAATTCGCTTGATCTTCAACGTATAAAATCCGAAGAATAAATCTTCTAAGCTCATGATCACAGCCAGAGATGTTCCATGGATAAGATAGGGAATATAATATCAAAATCTTACTTTCCTTAACAGTTGACACCTAAATTTTGGCGGTCCGATAATTTATTTATTGCATAAAAAATTAAGGGTTAATTTTATCCTTAAAAAAATTAATTAGTTGCATAACACATAGGTATAGGTGCATTTATTTTAACATTTAACATTTTATTGGGCCGGTAGTGGAATGTTTCAAATTTACATTTTTTGAGCTCTAGCTCGGCAGGTCGGGCTAGGTCCACGAAATGAGCAAATTAGCCCAAGCCCGTTGTTGTTTTTTTTTTAATTAATTAATTTATGGGAAATTGAGATTTGAGGCGATATCACGGTGGTTTTGGGATTTTGAAAAAAAATCGAATTTGCAATCTTATCTTCAGAAATAGATCAAATCGGTTGAAAATATTAAGAGATGAGAAGAAAAAAAGATCTTGGTGATCGAGAGGTTATAGGATATATTGAAGAAAAACTGAAATATATCCTAGCAAGATATAATTTTTACTTATAAAAGGAGCTGTGTGTTCCTTTTTCGAAGGGGCTTCTTGGGTGGGAAAAATTGAAAAAAAGTGAAAAGAGAGAACAGAGAATAGGCTTCGGTTTTGTGGAAAAAGTAAAGAGAAAAGTCAAAAGGTGGGAGAGAGAGAAGGAATTGACGTGAGAAAGAGAGAGAGAAAGTACATCAGCAGAGAGAGAGAGGGTCGTGTGAGTGTGACCGGTAGCAGAGAAGAGAGAGAAAAAAAAAAGGGGAAAAAGGGGCTCCTGTTCATCGTCTTCTTCAAGCCTTTCCCTCGCCGCTCCTCGCGCCGGCCTTCGCTGTGCGAGACACCGCGTGACCCGACGTTGCCACAGACGCCGCGACCCCCCCGCGCCGGCCTTGATCCACCTATGCCCGCTCCCTGAGATCCTCGACCCGCGACTCCGACGTCCTCGGCTGAGACGCCCCTGCTCCAGCCGCACCGCCTAGACTTCGCGACGCCCCCTGCCGCTCTGCCTGTGAAGCCTCGACGCCTTGGCGAGCCACCAGCACCCCCTGACGCTGCCGCTGCCGCGCCGCTGTACCCTCGCCTCCGAGCGCTGAGCCGCGACGCCGAGCCCGAACCAGATCTAAAGTCCATCGCCCGCACCGCGCCTTTGTTCCAAGCTTTCCCGAGCGGTTGCCCAGTGTCCCGCGACGCCGGCAGCCATGCCCGAGCCCCCGTGGCAGCAGATCCGAAGCAGACGCCGCGTCCTGCAACCCCCGCGAAAATTGCTGCTGCCTCGCCAATCCGCTCCACCAGATCGACGAAGCCCACCGCTCCTCAGCCAATCTCGGTCCCCGATTTGCCGCACCGGAGCTGCTGCCTGATGCCGCTCGTCATCCTCCTCGCCGAAGCTCCGGTGACCGGCAATCGACGGTGAAATCCGAACCGGCGGCCAAAGAAAAAAAAAAAACAAAACAAAAAAAAAAAAAAAATTAGGTAGTTTAATCTTTTACTTTTATTCTTATTTTCCACTAACTTTTATCTTGTTTATTTTTGTTATTATTTAGAATATTGAGATATGCTTTTCTTTTATAAGTCTATTAGGCATTAACTACAGGTGTTTTATCCCAAATTATGGTAATTATTAATTTGACCCGTAAGACGTCGGATTATTTTTTAATTACTTTAATTTTTAGGAAGTTTGATAATATTTTAGTTGTTAAATCATTATAGAGTTAAAATAGTTGTTAATTTCATCCGTGAGACAACGTATTATTTTTTCAGTTATTTTAATTCTTATCTTTGTTGTTTTAAAATAATTACTTGTTTTGAAAAAAATAAAAAAATAAAAACATTAAAAAATAAAAAAATCATAAAAATCTAAATATTGCATTAGAGCATTTAGGTTTATTAAGTTAGGACTACATTTTTAGGACCATAGTTTTTTTAGACTATACTTCTAAATATTTTTTAATTAGAATTATTTTAAATAGTGTTGGCACATCTCATTATTTTTTAGAATAGCTTTAATGATAGGATATAGTTTAAATTAAACTGATCATTTTAGATAGTTTAATTAGGGTTTTATCAATTCCGAATTTCAAATAAAAAAATAAAAAATATTACATGTATGTCAAATAATTTGCATAATAGGTTTAATTAGAATTTGTTTATTAAAGTAAAACTGATGCATATCAAATTTAGATTAAGATTGCATATAATTAACATTTTTTAAAAAAGAAAAATTAGGTGTCATGTAGTTTATAAATCATGTTTAGGGCATGCGTTTTCATTAGCATTTTTTGTTAGGTTGTAGTTTATAATTTCTTACAATTTATTGCTTCATTTGATTGGATGTTATTTCATTAATTGTGCACCCGCATGACCACCCTTTGCATGTCAGTAGCTTAGGTTAAAAATTAATCAAGACTGCCTGCAAAAAATATTTTTTTAATGACAAGGTACCGAAAGGGCATTAGATTTTTCTAGCGTAACCATGTCCTCGAACTTAATGAATCTCTGGTTCGCAAAAAAAAAAAAAAAGTATTCTCCCATACTTTATTTGGGTTTCTAACCAACCCTAATTGGTTAGTGGCGGCTCCAATTTGAGTATAATTGCATGTTTAAATGAGATAATTTTTAGTATTAAGTCGCGATTGGTAGGACTTGGGAGGGTCCGTGCCAAGTCTCTGGAGTTAGTAATCCAATAGCCTTCTTTGAAAAACTTCACCCTCGGGAAGGTCGCGACAGCTTGGCTACTCCACTGGGGACAGTTAAAACTCATAGTGGACATAGGCCTGTTTCTTTTTCTAAAAAATATATTTTGTTTGGCAGCATGGAAACAAGGTATGCTCCTAACATGAAGTGTTAAATGTTTTTACAGAAAGGAGGTATAAGGGGAGTAGTGCTTGTTGACTCTTTGTTTTGTAGGAAGGTGTTGAGATTGAATGCTTTTCTTATCATTGAAGTGTTGCTTGTATTATAAATTGTTGTGCATGATTTTCAAATTATTTTAGCACTACAATTGCACACACAAACTGCCGTCGGACCTGGACCGCATTTAAGGATTCTAGGATGGTGTTGAGAAATGGATCAACCTTGAACGCGAGACCGCGATGTAGAGGTTGCCTTTCTCAACCCCAAAAATTTTTCATGGTGTCAAATGTGTTTGTCCATATCCGCGAGATTGCGTGATTATTGGACATTCCGTTTGATTGAGCCGGGGTTAGGAGGACCTGACACGTTAATGCGAGACTGCAACGGTCAGATCATCCTCTTAGCTCCATTTTGTTAAGCCATCTAGATAGAAATCGAGCCTCACATTTCATGCGTGTGTCTATGTGATTGTCATCTATTACCAGTGAAAGTAAGTTGTCTAAATTCTTTGCAATTTACTTACTTATGATTTTGTTGGTCCATGACAATTAGGTTTCATTGTCAGCATATAAAATGAGATGTTTTAGTTCCTTAGTTCAATGTTTAGGGACTTTAATTTCAATTCAGTGTTTTCAGTTTTTAGTTCAATGTTTAGGGACTTGAATTTCGATTCTCAGTTCAATGTTAGGAAGTTTGATTCAATGTTTAAAATAAAATTTTGAATGAAATCAGGCAATTAGATCATTGTCATGGACCAATCTCATTTGTTATGATACTTACTGTATTTTTTTCATGAGGTAGCATCACGGCTCATCCAAGATCGCCAATCCGTACTTGTTCCAAAGCAGCAATGGCTGATAACACTGAACAAACACGTGTTGCTGAACAAACTCACATCGCTGTCCTCGAATTGGAGATGAAACAAGTCTTGAATGTTCTTGAGCAGCTCTCTAAACAAATCGATTCTCTCCAAGCAAACACTGCCCCACTAGCTCCGCAAGTTGAAGTGGCATTACCACAACATGCTCCTGTGGCCAATCCAAGAGACAAAGGCAAGAGTGTGGCCGATCCATGAGATAAAGGCAAGAATACATTCGCAGTTGGAACATCGACCTCTAATGATGCTTCCAGGGAGAAAATTATTAATGCACCTCAAATTGTTGACGAGGAGGAACAAGTGATACACTCGGCTGTACCGAAGACTGAGCAAGAAAAACGCATGGCGAAAATCGAGGAGAAACTCAAGCAGCTACAGGGTTCGTTTATCCAAGGCCCAACTGATTTGTCCCACTATGCAAAGGTCAAGATGCTGAAGAAGTTCAAAATGCCAGACTTTGAAAAGTATGATGGCACCTCTTGGCCGAAAATCCATCTACAGACTTATGTGGTCAGGATGACCCAATATGTTGATAACATCCCCTTGATGATTCAACAATTTCAAGCAAGCTTGACAGGACCGTCACTTCAATGGTACATCATGAAGAAAATTAATCTACTTGAGACTTGGGAGGATTTGACTAATGCTTTCTTCAAGCAATATAAGTACAATATTGATGTCACTCATCTCGAGAGGATTTACTTCGCACTGAGAAGAAGAGGACAGAATCTTTCAAGGCATATGTTATGAGATGGAGGATTGTAACTGCTCAAATTACTCCGGAGCCAATAGAAAAAGAGCTGATGGATTTGTTCATGAAGACACTCCCACCTGAGTATCGAAATCGAATGCTGGGATAGACTGTTGAGTCATTCAATCAGCTAATCCCTGTAGCCGAGCGAATTGAAGTAGCATTGCGTGATGGATGGCCGTTTGATCAAACCAACTCGTATGGGAGAGTCTCAACCAAGAAGGATAAGGAACTTGTAGCAGAGGTTAATGCAACTTATGCTCAACCTGCTCAACCACCTCGCCCTACCCCAAATACCCAACAGGGAGGAGCACGACCATTCTTTGGCCAGCAGAGGAGCTCTTCCAAGCGTCAATTTACACCTCTTCATAAGCCCTTGTCCAAGATCTTGCCAACTCTTCAAAAGAAAGGATTACTTGCCAAGGAGCCTAAGCGACCTAATTCCGAGCGTTTCCCCAACTTTGATCCTTCCAAAACATACACTTACCATATGGGGGAGATAGGGCATTCTGTTGATGATTTCTATACGCTGCAACATAAAATCCAAAATCTTTTGGATGCCAAGGTGGTCTCATTCCGCGATGCATAGCCGAACATCCAGAATAACCCACTCCCTGACCCAAAAGCTGTGAATGCCATTTTCAGCTTTGATGCTAAGCCCACCATGTTTTAGATGATGCATGAGGAAGTAGAAGTGATGGACACCCTGGGGAAACCAAGTGGAAAAAATTTTAATTGCACATTCCTCTGTGCAGGAATTTTCATTGCTTTCCGTATTTGCTTGTCAGGATTTTCATTCCTAGAATTTCCCTTATTTCAGTAATGTAATTTGCTTTTCATCCGATAAAATACATTGAGATTTTTCATGTTTTAAGGGCATGTTGAAGTACACCAAACTAGCCCCGTGATGAAACCCTACTAAAACAAAACGGCAAGGAGCTAATTCTGAAGGCTGGGCTTCTTCATGATCCCTTGAAAAAATTTTCAAAATAAAATAAATTTCCAGCATGCATCTAATTTATCCTGTTTGTTTCTTTTAATTATTTGCTTTATGTTTCAGGTGCAGCCCTGCACACATTTAAGGAACGTCTATGAGCTCCCTTGCAAAGAGGGGCAAGACACAGACACTTAATATCTTTGACTTTATCTTTTAATGTGCAAGAATAGAGCATGACCTGTCTATCACTACAGAACGTTTTCACATGATATTGTGCAATTCGTTAATTCCACTTGAAATTTATCAAAATGGATAATTCAGTGAAAGATGTCGAGTTACTTGATCATGCTAAATGAGACGTGAAAGGCAAGCCTTATCCCATACACAGTCCCTTGTCTATACATTGTGAGGTGAGTATGGAGACGTCTTGTGTTTCAAGATGAAGAGTTTTCTTGCAAGAGGTACGACAGCTTAAATGACAAGAGGCAGTTCATTTCCCTACTAATGAACCCTTGTTCAACCCTTCTTTGAGCCCAAATACTTGAAGAATTTCTTTCATACTACCCCTGTCAAGGACCACCCCATATTGGGGCAAGTTGGAGGTAAGACAGCAATATGAGGTGAGGAAAATGAAAAGAATTTTTCTTGTTCTCACTTGTATCAATCTTCAAGTCATGCTATTACATTGAATTCATATGGTAATTTAAGTGCCTTAGGACGACGAAGAGCATTTCTTTCTCTATCCTACACACTTTTATCCATTGTTTAGCCCATTTGAGCCTATGGATTCATTTCACATTAAACCCAGTTGGTGATCATCCCCCACACTAGGGCAAGACAAAAAAAAAAAAAAAAAAATCATTCAAGAAGCATGGCTTACAATGCTGATGAAAAATGAAGGCTGTGTGAGTCCAAAGAAAGTGAGTGCAAAAAAGAGGGGCATGAAAAAGCAGTGTGCTTGGTAAAAGCAAGGCCAATGCCCACAAAAAAAAGAAAAAAATGAAAAAAAAAATCAAACATTGGTTGAAGCCGTACCCCCCAATAATGTGGTACCAAAAAATACTTAGATATTGCAATCAATGGAGTTGTAATATAAAAAAAAATTCTCGAAAATGGAGAAGAAGAAAATTGGTGGAAATGTCAAGATGATCACCAACTCTGACCCCCTAAACACTTTTTGAGCCTAACGATCCTTTCGTTTCTCAACCCATGAACCCAGCCTATGTTACGTTCCTTACAAAGTCTCTTCAGATTATGGCACTTAAATTAACATAGGGGTTCACATGTTTTAAGCATTGCTCGAAGAAGTGCGAGCAAGATTATTTCTTTATCATTTTGTAGGGTTCTTGACTTGTAAACTCGGAGATGATTACAGAATTGTTCTTTCAATTGCCTTGACTCAAAGAGTTCCTTTGTTAAGCCTTTGACTAAACCCACATTACAATACCTGTCAAAGACCTCTCAGATTGGTAAGGTCGTACTGCTTGCAAGAAAATTCGAACTCTTGTCGACAAGAAGATGATAAGATTGAGTTATATATTCCCGCATCAATGGTCAGGACAAATAACCCCTCCTAAATGAGAGCAAGTGAGAAAGCCTTTTCACACTAAAAATGTCTCATTTAGCATGTTTAAGAGATTCGCGCTTTAAGTGAAAATTGTCCTGATGATAATTTTTCCGGTGGAAGTTTGAAAAAAAGCCATCATGCATGGACCTTCATTGAATTTAAAAAATGATGAAATGAATTTTTCTTCAAAGACCAAAGGATTTGTCTTTGAAACCCTGAGTTTGAATACTTGATGAGAATTCCAAGTACCCATTTATAAAATGTTTTCAAATGTCTAGTGTGAATTCCAGATATTTGAACCTTTAGATGCTTGACGTGACTTCCAAGTATTTGTCTTTTCCAACATCTGATGTAATTTCTAGATATTTAGTAAATGTTTTCAAATGTCTACTGTGAATGCTAGATATATGAACCTTTAAACATTTGATGTGACTTCCAAGTGTTTCTCTTTTCAAACATCTGATGTGATTTCCAGATGTTCAATGTTTTCAAATGTCTGACATAAGAATCAGATCTTTGAAATTTCAAGTACTTGATGTAATTTCCAAGTGCTTTGAATCTGATGAGAGTTCCGGATTCTTCAAGATTTTGAGCCTTTTAATTATCCGAAGGGAGTTCCAGATGATTGTCGGGTCTCATAGGAATCATTTCACACCAAAGTCCACAGACAGGTACGAGGTACATGTTCTTCTTTGCATTTGCATTTCATTGGTCATAGACACGTGGAAATCTATGTTCATGACCAAATCATTGCATTTACATAGCATTCTTTATTGCATGGTACATGTTCTTCTTTGCATTTGCATTTCATTGGTCATAGACATGTGGAAATCTATGTTCATGACCAAATCATTACATTTACATGACATTCTTTATTGCATGACCTTGCATTTATTAGAGTCCATTTAAAAAAAAAAAAAAATCAATGCATGCATATGATCAAAATTTAGGTCTCAATTTATCTTTGAAGGCAACCTCTACGAGCTCACCTTCAAAGAGGGGCAGCTGTTGATACCTAAATTTTGGTGGTCCGATCATTTATTTATTGCATAAAAAATTAAGAGTTAATTTTATCCTTAAAAAAATTAATTAGTTGCATAACACATAGGTTTAGGTGCATTTATTTTAACATTTTACATTTTATTGGGCCGGTAGTGGAATGTTTCAAATTTACATTTTTTGAGCTCTAGCTCGGCAGGTCGGGCTAGGTCCACGAAATGAGCAAATTAGCCCAAGCCCGTTGTTGTTTTTTTTAATTAATTAATTTATGGGAAATTGAGATTTGAGGCGATATCACGGTGGTTTTTGGGATTTTGAAAAAAACCGAATTTGCAATCTTATCTTCAGAAATAGATCAAATCGGTTGAAAATATTAAGAGATGAGAAGAAAAAAAGATCTTGGTGATCGAGAGGTTATAGGATATATTGAAGAAAAACTGAAATATATCCTAGCAAGATATAATTTTTACTTATAAAAGGAGCTGTGTGTTCCTTTTTCGAAGGGGCTTCTTGGGTGGGAAAAATTGAAAAAAAGTGAAAAGAGAGAACAGAGAATAGGCTTCGGTTTTGTGGAAAAAGTAAAGAGAAAAGTCAAAAGGTGGGAGAGAGAGAAGGAATTGACGTGAGAAAGAGAGAGAGAAAGTACATCAGCAGAGAGAGAGAGAGGATCGTGTGAGTGTGACCGGTAGCAGAGAAGAGAGAGAAAAAAAAAGGGGAAAAAGGGGCTCCTGTTCATCGTCTTCTTCAAGCCTTTCCCTCGCCGCTCCTCGTGCCGGCCTTCGCTGTGCCAGATGCCGCGCGACCCGACGCCGCCACAGACGCCGCGACCCCCCCGCGCCGGCCTTGATCCACCTATGCTGCGCCCGAGATCCTCGATCCGCGACTCCGACATCCTCGGCCGAGACGCCCCTACTCTAGCCGCATCGCCCGGACTTCGCGACGCCCCCGCCGCCCCGCCTGCGAAGCCTCGACGCCTTGGCGAGCCACCAGCACCCCCCGACGCTGCCGCTGCCACGCCGCTGCACCCTCGCCTTCGAGTGCCGAGCTGCGACGCTGAGCCCGAACCAGATCTGAAGTCCATTGCCTGCACCGCGCCTATTCCAAGCTTTCCTGAGCGGTTGCCCTGGTGTCCTGCGACGCCGGCAGCCACGCCTGAGCCCCCTGTGGCACCAGATCCAGAAGCAGACGCCGCGTCCTGCAACCCCTGCGAAATTGCTGCTGCCTCGCCGATCCGCTCCACCAGATCGACGAAGCCCATCGCGCCTCAACCAATCTCGGTCCCCAATTTGCCGCACCGGAGCTGCCGCCCGACACCGCTCCTCATCCTTCTCGCCGAAGCTCCGGTGACCGGCAACCGACGGTGAAATCCGAAACGGCGGCCAAAGAAAAAAAACAAAACAAAAAAAGAAAAAATTAGGTAGTTTAATCTTTTACTTTTATTCTTATTTTCCACTAACTTTTATCTTGTTTATTTTTGTTATTATTTAGAATATTGAGATATGCTTTTCTTTTCTAAGTCTATTAGGCATTAACTACAGGTGTTTTATCCCAAATTATGGTAATTATTAATTTGACCCGTAAGACGTCGGCTTATTTTTTAATTACTTTAATTTTTAGGAAGTTTGATAATATTTTAGTTGTTAAATCATTATAGAGTTAAAATAGTTGTTAATTTAATCCGTGAGACAACAGATTATTTTTTCAGTTATTTTAATTCTTATCTTTGTTGTTTTAAAATAATTACTTGTTTTGAAAAAAAATAAAAACATTAAAAAATAAAAAAAAATCATAAAAATCTAAATATTGCATTAGAGCATTTAGGTTTATTAAGTTAGGACTACATTTTTAGGACCATAGTTTTTTTAGACTATACTTCTAAATATTTTTTTAATTAGAACTATTTTAAATAGTGTTGGCACATCTCATTATTTTTTTAGAATAGCTTTAATGATAGGATATAGTTTAAATTAAACTGATCATTTTAGATAGTTTAATTAGGGTTTTATTAATTCCGAATTTCAAATAAAAAATAAAAAATATTACATGCATGTCAAATAATTTGCATAATAGGTTTAATTAGAATTTGTTTATTAAAGTAAAACTCATGCATATCAAATTTCGATTAAGATTGCATATAATTAACATTTTTAAAAAAAGAAAAATTAGGTGTCATGTAGTTTAGAAATCATGTTTAGGGCATGCGTTTTCATTAGCATTTTTTGTAAGGTTGTAGTTTATAATTTCTTACAATTTATTGCTTCATTTGATTGGATGTTATTTTATTAATTGTGCACCCGCATGACCACCCTTTGCATGTTAGTAGCTTAGGTTGAAAATTAATCAAGACTGCCTGCAAAAAATATTTTTTTAATGACAAGGTACCGAAAGGGCATTAGATTTTTCTAGCGTAACCATGTTCCCGAACTTAATGAATCTCTGGTTCGCAAAAAAAAAAAAATAAAATAAAGTATTCTCCCATACTTTATTTGGGTTTCTAACCAACCCTAATTGGTTAGTGGTGGCTCCAATTTGAATATAATTGCATGTTTAAATGAGATAATTTTTAGTATCAAGTCGCGATTGGTAGGACTTGGGAGAGTCTGTGCCAAGTCTCTGGACTTAGTAATCCAATAGCCTTCTTTGAAAAATTTCACCCTCGGGAAGGTCGCGACATTAACCATAAGAATAACCTGTTGCCAGCCTGTCAAAATCGCAAACTGTCTTCAAACTTAGATTTGGGTCTTGAAGTCTTCAGACTGTAACTGAGTCTTGACTATCTTTAGACGGAAAAACTTTAGACCGAACTTTGGGTCTGACTGTCTTCAGATAGAAAACTTTTGGGTCTTTGAACTCTTCAGACTTAACCAACTAAGTCTTGGATTCTTCAGACCTTACTCTCGAGGCTGTTTTGTCAACTTCAAAACTCCAAGGGATTTTTCTTCAACAACAAGTGATTATTGACCCCATGTTTTGTAAGTTTAGAGTTTGGTAATTAATGTTTACTTTTTGAACTTTTGAAGTGCTATATATATATATAAATCGTTGTGCCTTCTTTAATTCTTTAGTACTATACTTTTTTTCACACAAAACCTATGAGTAAACCTTGGCTGCACAATTAGGCAACTCTTAGGCTAAGAAGCACCAACACTCTCTGAGAGCTTTCATGTCGTGTCTGACGTTCTGACACCTGTCCAACATGCAGTTAATGAATGTCGAAAAATCTTACATGTGATTAACTCTCCCAGACACCTGAGTCTAAAATTCCGACATGCATAGGATTAATTTTAAAAATTTTCAATACTTGATGGGTTAAAATATAAATATATGAAAAAAATAAAAGAAAAAGAAAGGGTAAAATTGTGACTAGGTGTTGTTGCTGCCACCGTCAGAAGGGGTTGGCAGGCTTGTTGGCCCTAGGTGGCAAAGGGGGGGCGACCCTTGTAGGCTCAGGCAAGGCCATTTCTAGCCTGGCAAGGGCCAGCGAGGCTCGCTCAGATCTGGGTGATGACTCGGCTAAGGCCTAGGCAAGGCTCACTTAGATTTGGGTGACATCGCCCCCTCACTTTGGCCTCGTGAGGGTCGCCAGCTTTCGCCTGGGGAAGGTAAGGCCTTGCCTAAAGTTAGGGAGGCTAGCTGGCCACAGGCGATGGCCCATGTCACCTAGATCTAGGTTAGCCTCGCTAGCCCCAACCAAGTTGAACGAGCCATGCTTGAGCCTCACTTGGGTTGGCAAGGGCCGCCCCTCTTTGTTGCCTAGGGTTAGCGATCTCATTGGGCCCCTCCAATGATGGTTGGGCATGCACGAAAGGGGCAACAACAACGGCAGCGGCAGCAGTGTACCTAACTACCCGTGACCTTGCCTTTTTTTTTTTTTTTTTCCCAATTTTTTGAAGAATTATCATAGTTTTTTTTTTATTTTTTAATAAGATTTAAAGAAAAAGTAATAAGAATGCCATGTAGGATAAATGAATTAATTTAAAAATACTACTTTAGCATTTTCCATTAAACGAATTGATCGTGTTAATGGAAGGAACGATTGTATCGATTTGATAAGTTTTAATATCTAATTGTATTTTCGCAACAAGTTTTTGGAATTTTAGTATACATATCCCTAAATTTAATAGTGGAGTGTGGATTGTTTTTTTATTCTAAGTTTTATGAATTATTGCAATGGAATGTAGTTGAATTTGTCAAATTAAAACAATGAATGATATTAACAAATGTTGGATTAATGTTTTTAGTGTAAATATATAATATGTTGGAACATATCGGAATTCTTTATTTTTTGAGAAATGATGTGTTGGGGTGTTGTATCACATATCGCGTATCTGTGTCGATGCTACATAACTCCTAGGAGGCATCGAGGATAGATTGGATAATCCGTAGTTAGTGACTTTGGGATGATAGTTCTCGATCCCACTTATTTCCTCAAAAGAAAAAATCTTACCCTCCCATAGTTTACAACATTGAAAAAGGATTTATATTTCTTTGAAATGGTAGCATTAAGCCTTTAGAATTCCACACCTTTATGCATCAAATCTCACTTTTTATGTGCATGTTTAAGTGATTGCCATCGGTTCTTTGATTAAATAAGTTTTCTATCCCTACACTTTGTCATTCACTTATTTTTATATATGTTTCGGTCAGCTCAGGATTAGTTTATTTGAGTTGTAGATTTGATATCATGGTCATTTCAATTTGGAAGTAATATTCATTAAGCCTTTGAAAAAAAAAAATCCTTTTCTAGAAATTTACTTCCTTATATTTTCCTAAGCGTGTCATAAGTCAATATTTTTCCCAAAAAATTTATCGCTGTTTCATAAAAGAAAGAAAAAAAATAAAATGGCGTGAAAAAAGGGGGGTTTTAATTTTTTGCACATTCCCATACGTGAGAACTTTTGTTGCTGATTTCCTCTCAATCATAGGCATTAGTTGTCGCATTTTTCATTCCAATGAATATATTGGGGAAGAGCAAGTGATCGATTATCGCAAATCCACGTACTAAAAGAGTCCTGGAAATGTCTCAACTCGGCATAATCTTGAAGTTTATGTACACTGTGTAACATCAACACAAGGGACTAATAGAGTGGCATTAAGCTTACTTATAAACAAAACCATAGATGCTTTAAAAGATGAATATATTGTCCCAGCTTCATGGTGGTGTCCGATGGATAAGGGCACGGTTCAACAAGGGGATGGCTCTTGGAAGTTAAAGGAGAGTGCAGACGGTGACTTTGATAGTTGAACAGTGTCTATCCTATATCTGGAAAAATCATGTGCATAAATATAATTCAAGAATTATTGCAAAATATGTGTGGCCAAACAAAAGCAGTCTATTTCATTGATGAATACATGTGATAAAGGTGTCCCGGCAAGGCAATCTGCAATTCATTTTCTCAAACTAAGATTCAATCAATACACGATGTTTTCCTTTCAAAAGTTACTGTATATGACACTTTGCATATCGTGAACTATTAAGAGAAATTAATTCTTGACGCGAGATAATTGCATTGGGTCCTTACTTTTTCATTCCTTTTTTTTTTTGGTCAGTTTTACTTTTTCATTCAATGAGGACTTCATCGCACTATTTATGAAGCTTTTGGATCGTAAGATTCAATTAACCAACTATTTTTTATAACTTCCTGCATTATTTTCAGTTGTGAAAGTAGGTGTCATAGCTCTTGTAAAGTGTGCGGTAAACATCTAGTAAATGCAGCACCTCCAGAGCAATGTCGTCATATGGCAGTTTTCAAGAAGTTATAACACAAACACATAAGTTACAATATTTCACAGCAGAACTACAATACAACCATATATTATTCTGCCATAGTTGTACCAAGCGGGCTCTAAGATTGATAGTGTTATACAATCAATTCAACATAAGCAAAGTTATTTCTTGTGATTGAGAAAATTTGACATAGAAATATGATTTTTTTTTTTTATCCTTATATATGGATATTCTTGCTTGGATCCGGATCTAGGATCTGGTGCAATCAAAACAACTGAATCTTGTGGATTTACATGGGACTCTTGGAATCAACAACTGAGATTAATTCATTTCAAGATGCAATGAGTTGAAGCAAGAACTTGCCCTTACATGGAGACCAGTATGACGACACTATTCTTTCTGAAGCAAAATATCATAAATTCAAATGAAGCACACAACATATTAACGTGTCATCATAACTAAGTACCCAAGTATGGTAACATGTCAAAAAATGAGTTTGTAAAGTTACGACATATTTGCCCTAATCAAGTGCACTTAATTACTCCTTTTAGGGCGCGCACGGGGATCAAAACGGGTCATCATTGTGTTTTGTTGCTATTAAGTTTGCCTGCTCGTCGATTGTCGTAGATGCTTAAAGCCTACTTGTGTTGGCATGATTTTTATCTTACACGAATAATCTTTGTCCGAGTTTATGACAGATGAAGATATTTTGAAGAAATTTTGGTATTCTAAGTTTTAAAAAACGCCCAACACTTTCAATGAGAAAACTCGGCGCAATTACCTTTTATTATGTCCAATATGACAAACACGAGAAAACATCAAACATAATTAACTTGACATAATTAAATTTGGAAGATGAATTTACAAACGATACATATGTTTGATATATTTATTTATGTAACATATCAAACTTTGTTACTTCGGAAAGGTGCAATTGACCTTGACATATGCAACTGTCTGAATGCATTTATATGTTATTTCAATAATTAAATTAAGATAGGAGCGGTGGAGATGTGAAGCCACCGTAAATCAACCGTTTGGCAATGTGATGATAAGCAGACTCCGTATAGTGAATCCCATCCCAATTCACAACAGAGGATGGATCTTCGCAAGTAGTTGAGCTAGTCTGTCCACATATTACTGACGGATTAAAGTTGTATGGACCCCCTCCTCCACAACAAGCCCTTAGCGTCCCTCCATAAAAGGCTGCGTGAATGGACTTATCCATGTCAAGACTTTTGAGCAATTTATGCAACTATATATTTCTTTCATCTCAATGACATCAACCAAAATGTCCTAATGTGATGTATGTGGTTTGGTATATTTCCTGAAATCAAAGAAATACTAGGATTTTATTTCTAGAAAGAATAAGGGACTTTCAAATAGATATGTCTTCTTTTAGTTTTTGGCTTTTAGTTTAGGAGACAAAAGATCTAATGCTTGTTGATGAGCTCACATGACACTCAATATAGCTTATACAGAATGTTCTAATAATGAAAATTACAGCATTCTTTCATTTGTTACTTATTAGGTGTCTTGAATACTCATTAATGGCACGTTTGGTTCAACATTTTCAAAGCTCATTAGGGAAATGCAAAACAATTTAGCCTAAGGAACTTTGGGCAAATGCAAAGGCCATTTGGCAAATTACGTTTTGAGAAATAATTTTGAGAGAAATGCCATTTGGTAGAAAACATAATTAAAAAGTCATTTGGGTGATTAATATTAGTTTTTTTTTAATTTTATTTGTTTAAAATTGAAGACAATAATGCTAAAAAAAATCAAATATTTATAATTATATATAAAAAAAGACCAAACTCTTTGCTGGTCCGGCAAAAGGCTACGGCTACCGGCAAGTTAGATCTAGCATCAATGGCTGTTGGTTGAAATCGCTTGAGCTTGAGCAACCCTCAACGAGAGTAGCTCGACCCAAGCGATTTGCGACCTAGGCAACCATCACCTGGGTCTCACAAAGGTCGCGCGACTAATAGCCATCATTGTGTAACCCTCACGAGACCCAGGCGAGGGCCACCTAAGGCCGCGAGACCTAGGTGGCGGTTTCTTGGGTTGCTCGAGGTTGTGTGACCTCCAGTGGCTGTCGCTAGGGTCCTGCGACCATCACTGAAAGTCCCCTGACCTCAAGTGACCTTCATCAACGGTTGTCAATGCCAAATCTGGCTCATTGGTGATCATAGCCCTTCATCGAACCAGCGAAGGGTTTGGTCCTTTTTTAATTAAAAAAATAACAAGGGAAAAAATCGTAAATTTGAAGAATTGATGAGGGTAGTTTTGGAATAAAAAGGATGAGTTTCCACATTTGGCCAAATGCTGAAAGGCTTATGCGAGTATGTAGTGGCATTGGGCTTGCAGTCTTCTCAATCCAATGCCGACTTTCACTTGAAAATTTATTCAAAATGGTTGCCAAATGGTTTAACATTTCCTCAGTGGACTTTGGAGGACAAAAACCCTTTGAGAATGCTAAACTAAATGTACTCTAACAACATTAGTATAAACAATGGAGCCAAAAGGCAAGTAATTAGGCAAGCTGCTAACATTTTCTTAGCATAAATACATTGTCATCCTGGTACTTTATTAACCTGTATTGACAAATTCCTATACGTGAAGAGATTTACCACCTCACTCTAAATTGGTGAGATTAATTAGGTATATGTAACTTCTCAAGGCAACGAATTGAATGGAAAAGTTCAACCAGTTTTTGAGCATCATAATTAGAAAGTAATAGTAATTGACATTCATCAAATCGCCTTGTCAGAATAATTATTGATATCATCTCAAATTACTATAACCACATTTCAGGTGTGTTTATTTTAAGGAAAACTTCATATTAAAGGAAAATACTTTCCCACACATTATTTTCCAAGAAAATGTTTTCCCATTTTCAGGATAGGAATTTCATTTCCTGACTTTAAATATGCATATTTTATTTGACACGTGAAAGTCTAGAAAACTAATTCGTAAAAAATTCTTTCGCCAAAACAAGCACAGCCTTAATTTAATAGACAATTGCATGTCCCTGGTGTGATCTATGGAGAAAAACAACCAAAACAGGAAAAACTTTACCTTTGATTTGACGGAATTAAATTGCAATGGGAAATAAGGATTGTTGCATCATACTGGCGGAGATTTCAATATGTCACTATCATCAATATTAATTTTTTAAGATAATGATACAAATGATCCCTAAACTTTGGCTTAGTATATAATATGGTATATGAATGTCAAATTGGTTCAATATAGTCCTCGAAATCTTAGCCTAATGTACAATATCATTCTTAAATTTTTAATCTATTCAATGTGATATATAAACTTTTAGTATATGTTCAATTTAATCCCTAAACTATGTGAAAATGTTCAATGTTGTAATTTTATTAATTCAAGCTCAGGAAAAAATTGACCATCTTCATACAGTTCAAGGATTAAATTGAACATGTACCAAAATTCTAAGAAGCATATTAAGCAAATAAAAAATTTATGGATGATATTGCACATTGTGTTAAAGTTTAGGAACAACATTAAATAAATTTTAGAATTCGGGAATCATATTGCACACTAGGCCAAAGTTAATGAATTATTTGTGTCATTTACTCCTTTTTTTCCCTCTATAGCCCCCTTTTGTAAAGATGGATTCCAGTTGCTGTACTTTATTATTCATCTCTTTTCGGCTAAACAAACCCAAAAACAACATTCTACCTCAACTTTCTCCAAAATTTCCTTGAAAAGTCCACATTTGTTCTAAGATAAAGTACAAACATATATTAGTGAACTATGGGCACATTTGTTGGTTTAATTGCTCGAAAACATAACGCTGAAATCTCTTGGATTGCAAATTTAATTCTTTCTTGTTTTGGAATATTCTAAATCGATTTTCCTAAAAAAAAAAAAAACTAAAATCTCGCCTTTCTTTATTTATTTAAATATTTCTTATTTTTAGCGCACATGTAAGTGCATGCCATTTGTGTTGTCAAAGTACCAAGGCAAGGGTAACTTTATTAAGTTACGTACATTGCTAAATCATACTTAATTTTTTTTTCTTTTTATTGTTTATAGGGTCCAATGGGGAGAGCACAAGTTGGGCGGGGCGGGCCGAGCCTCAAGTCGTTTTAGGCCTGCCCCACTAGACCAGACATGGAATTTCCAGGCCCCATCTTCTGGCATGGTCCAATCGCAGAAGAAAGGCGTAGATCGACCTAAATCGGATCGGGCCGAGCCGCATTTTTTTTGGGTTCTAAATTAAGATTGATTAGTTATTATATTTTCAGCCTAAAAAATATTCTTTTATATGTTTTCGATCACTTCTTTCGAATTCAACCCATATTGACACACACACTTTAATTATGCTTTTTAAATTTATTTATGACTTTATTAAATTTTTTGAGAATAAATAATATATACTCTAAAACTTTTATTTTTTTTAATATACATTGTATTCTCTATCAAAAATTAGTTAGGCTAGTCTGTGCAATTCAAGCCAAAGCATCTCTATCCCAAAGGCCTAGATCGGCTAGAATAAAAAATTATAATATGATATATCCAAAAATTTGGCCCGAAAAATCGGGCCAATCTGATTGGTTAGGGCTTTTAGACTCCTAGGACCCGTTAGTACCATGATCAAGATCTTTAATACAGGGCATTGTCCAATGTATATCGAGTCAATTCACTTGGAGACACAACCCATCACCAAATTATGCTTTAAGATTTGGCTTCATTATATTCGTCAATCCACTAGTCCACCCTTAATTGTTCTTTGTGATTAAGCACAATCTCGGGTGTAGATGTAAAGTGAGAAAACCGTGGGGGGGAAAAAGGATAAAAAAAAGGTTGGCTTTCATTTTATGTAATAATTACTTATACAAACTGTGATAAATGTGATACGTGGAAAATAAAAGTAATAAATCTAGGGGTTATCACATGAATATTTGTTCAAGCTAAAAAGATGCATTGATAATGAATGTGAGAGGAAAAAAAGATGGGTGAAAAGAAGGCTCACCATATTGTTTTGAAGGGCGAAACAGAGACATGGCAGCACCATAATAATCAGCGTACATGATTCTTGTATGTGGGTATTGTTTTCTCAAAATCTGCAATTCTTGCTTGAGGTAGTTATTGTGATACTTGGCAAAAGCATTATAAGCCATGAGACACCCGGTTTTCGGGTCATACGCCGATGAATTATTGCTTGGAAACAGAGTTAGAGTCAAGGAGCTGCAGCCTCTTGGAAGCTGTCCCGGCACCACCAGATCCACGGCTCCTTCTTCTATCAGTATCTGTTATTGTTATGACAATTCAAGAAAAATGATAAAGAGAAAAGGGAAGAAACTTTATAATGGTGAGAACTGAAAAAAATAAATAAGAAAACAATCTCGAGGCAAATCATCAGAATCATTTTGTATGTATACGTAAATCACTTTTGGAAACTGCTTCATGCACCATGGAGATCATAAGACTTTTCTAACAATTTTTTTACACGATCTATGTATATTAAAAAGTGGACCTTCTTTTTCTTAGGCATGAAAGCTCCTTATTATGTCACCATTTAAGGTATTGGCAATGCTTCCTTGTGACATTTCAACTTCATCTTTGGTCATTAGTTTTACGGTTTACATTTTGTACGACAATTGATATAAGAAGTTTCTCCAAACAATGTACTGAGAAAGGGAATTTCTTTATTATCTGATTCAACGTGCTCATCTTAAAAGCTCGGCACATGCGTAAGAAAAAATGTTGCATCAATATGTGTTTAATTTCATTACGTGAATTTAACATTAAGGTCGTGCTGAAGGAGGTTTGTGGAACATACACGGACGGCACGGCTGATTGATCCAACGATCTGTGGTACCAAAGGACGTATCTGTTCGATGCTTCGACCATTCACTAAGAGAAAGGTGTAGTCGTTGCCAGCTATCTCCCCAACCAGAAACAGAGACTTGCTAAAGTAATCATCACATTCTGCACCCAAAGTAAAAAATAAAAAAAGTTATAACACATTTTTCATATCGAAATTCTGCACCCAAACAATAAAAATTATAGCACAGCTCAACGAGGCTCCAAGTTGATAAAATATAGCACAAATTTCATGAAAGTAATACTAAGTACCAAGTAGCAGGAGGAGGTGACAGACATCGCCGGTCCCTTCTTCAGTCCATCATTGAATTACATCTCTATCACTAACATAAAAAAATGAACGTACAAATACGTTCATTGATAGACGAGTGTGTACACATCTCAGTTTTCACGGCTATTTCGCTAATGTGTCAAAAGGTACATATTGCATGCATCGGTTCATCTGGGTTATGTATTTGCTTTTTATCCAAATATTTGCAGAATTACAGAAGTCGACGGCCACTCAGCATTGACCGGACAGAAAGTGATGACGTGAAATAAAATATTGAAAAACATGAGAAAAATTAAAACCGATAATACAAAATCAAGGAATCAATAATGCCTTTACCCTCTTTTTTTGATAATAAAAGGTGGAGATTTACCTTGTTTGGTGGTGCAGAGAGACGACTTCAAATTCTTGAACCAGCCAAGCTGAATACTCAACGAGTCATTTGTGTAAGAGTTTTCCTTATGTGGGCTACATTAATTGAGATTGTAATTACCGTTTTTACGGGGTTGGTCTAATAAGGTAAGGCATAAGGTTTTCTTAATGGTCGAATATGGGCCTGGCTTGTGTAGGCCGAGTTGGGCCCGGCCCGTGATGAGAGGGCCAGCCCAAAACTCTATAAATAGCGCTAAGGTCCCTCCTCTAGCCCTCAACTTTTCCAAAATTCTCTCGAACTCACATAAGGCATGTCGTGAGTGGCGGTCTCATCGAGTCGGGAATCGAGGGTCATAGAGGAGAAGATTTTTAGCATTGAAGGCCGGGATTCTTTGTCGTTTTGCTCCAAGAACAATGGATTCAAAATCAGGTACACAAATCATTGTCAAATCTCATGGATGTTTGAGTTTCTAGCTATGTAGATTTTGGGAAGCCGTATCAACGGCCTACATTTGGTATCAGAGCCTGCATAGACTAGAGCTGAGTCCTTTTATGCCTGTTGAGCCCGTCGCCGGAGCTAAATCGGCCGCCTACGGCCTGTTTTCGGTCTTCACCCAAGCTCCGAATGTTTGCCTTGCTTTTTCATGATTTTTGGTCCAATAAAAGTGAAATTTTATTGCATAATCGGATTTTACTTGTCCATACGAGCAAAATGGTGGGTCGAACGTCGCTAGAGGAGGTCGGAATAGTCCGCACGCGCCGCCACGCGCCCAGGCGGTGCTAGACGTCGACGGCACGCGCCGCCGCGCGGCCCCACGCGCGCGCACGCACGCTCACGCGCGCCGGCGCGTGGACCGCCACGCGGCATCGCGCGCGCGTGGACCGCGCCCTAGCCCATGCGCGCCGACGCGTGGCGACCATGTGGCCTCGCGCGCGTACGAGCGCATGCGCGCGGACACATGGTGCCACGCGTCTCGATGACGTCACGATGACGTCATCTCCACCGCCTCACGTGTGACCGCCACGTGGAGGTGACGTCATCCATGACGTCACGATGACCGACCGTTGACCCGACCCGGTTGACCGTTGACCCAACTCGACCCGGTTGACCGTTGACCGGGTTGACCCGACCCGGTTGACCGTTGACCGGTCCGACCGTTGACCGGTTCGGTCCGTTGACCGGTCGGACCGGCTTCGGACCGGTTCCAGTACGTCGGCGCGTGGGGCTCACGCGCCGCGCACTCTAGCGGCGCGTGAGGGCGCGTGCGGTGGCCGTTTGGCGCGTGACTTATACCGCCGTGCTCGTATGTGAATTTCCTACCTTGTGGTGTGCTTATTTGCATTTTTTGATGCCTTTAAGGATGTGAAAATGCATGTGAAAGCCTTAAAGTATGTGATTTTGGGGTAATTTTGGAATATTTTTCATGTATTTCTCTATGATTTTAGAAATGCAATTGCATGCTTATAATTATATCATCACTTGAGGAATATATATGGTGTTGATTTATTATCAGTTTGTATTAATGGATGGAGCAATGCAATTAGCATGTTTTGTGATTTTAGTGACAAAAGACCCCGTCATCAAGTCTAAAATCACTTATAAAAGACGTATGTGAGTTATAAAGTTATATCCTTGATATGAGAGAAATTTTGATAATTCAGTTGGGTTGTGACCGCCAAAGTGGCACACTTGATTGGATTTGAGAAATATCTGTCTCATATTTAAATGGGATGTCTCCTGATCTTATGTATAATTATACTCCCAAAGGAGGTAATTGTGCATTAGTTGATGGAGGGATACATGTACAGCATATGGTTGAAAAGTAGCTAGCCCTAGTGATTTGTACACCCAAAGGTGATGAATTCGCGAAAGGTTAGAGCATATTTTTCATGGAACCGCTATCATGTAAAGGGTATACAATTGTATGTCATGTATTCTGCCCAAAGGTGTTTATATGATGATACGTGTAGCTCTTGTATGTTTGATACTCACATGATGCTAATTACATGTATTGCTCGCAAAATCGTTACATTCTCTCGTGAATGGCAATTCCATAGCTATTGAGGTTCTTCTTGGGTCAAACTTCAAGAAATGGAAAGAGGATTTTCTGTTTGGAATGGAGCTTGCAGATGTTCATATTGCTCTTACTGAGGATAGACCGGCGGACCTTACCGATGCAAGTGCGAAACCCGAAAGTACGTTTTCCCGCATGGGAAAAGAGTAATAGAATTTGCTTGCTCATTATGAAACGGTCAATTCGGGAACATTTGATGAGTGGCTTGCCAACTGATTGTACTGTTAAGGAAATGATGGAAGCTTTGGAGGCTAGGTATCGTGTTTCTACCAATGTTGAGATAGGTACACTCATGCAATCACTCTTTAATATGAAGTATGATGGTTCAACTGGAGTTAGAGATTATGTGCTTAGGATGGTAGATCTTCGACAAAACTCCGAATCCTTCAAGTTGATATACCTGAAGCTTGCATTGTGCATCAAGCATTAAATACTCTTCCTCCTGATTTTGGAATTATCAAGACGAACTATAGTTCGCAGAATGAAACTTGGTCCATTAATGATCTTATAGTTAGAGTTGTGGCAGAGGAAGAGAAATTAAAGAAGGAGAGAGGGTATCTTGCCTTGTATGCCTCTAGTTCTGCCAATAGAAAAGGCAAATGGGTTGCACATCAGAGAGGAAATCCTAAAGCCATAAGAACTTTTAATAATACAGCTCCCAAGAGAGGGGATCCTGAAGCTGTTGGTCCCTCCAACTCTATGGCTCCTAGAAAGGCACCCTTTGCTGGTCCATCCACTTCTATGGTTCCCAAAAGGATACCTTTTAAAAGGGAAGATGTCCTTTGCTACTTTTGTGGAAAGAGGGGACACATAAAGAAATACTGTGAGAGATATAAAGCTTGGTTGTCTAAAAATGAGCATAAAGGTAATGATTCTTTGGCACTTGTCTCGTGAATCCAACCTCTCTCGAAGCCCCATCCGGTTCCTGGTGGCTAGATAGTGGTGCAACTAATCATGTTGCGTTTACCATACGGGATTCACAAACGAAGGATGCCAAATCGGGATGAATCATCGCTCCTTTGTGGGAAACAACGATAAGATCGATGTTGAGTTCGTGGGAGATGTCATTTTGAATCTGGACTCGGTTTTAATATGATATTAAGAAACACTTTCTATGTACCTTCCTTTAGACGGAACTTAGTTTCCGCATCATGTTTGGATATGTGTGGTTACTCTTTTGAAATAAAAAAACAGTACTGTTTCTATGTTCTTTAACTCAAATAAGGTTGGGTGCTGCAACATGTTCAATGGATTGTACAGATTGTGTTTATCTCCCAATGATATATACGTCGCTAATACAGTTGAAAATGTTGTTTCCAAAAGACCTCTACCTAAGGAACAGTCTTATGCGTTGTGGCATAAACGACTAGGTCACATATCCAAAGAAAGAGTAGAAAGGCTGATAAAGACACACATCCTGCCTACTCTTAAAGGTGACCTAGAAACTTGCATAGATTGTTGTAGAGGAAAGATGACTAAGATAAAGAAGAAAACCACAGTTCGAAGTTCTGGATTACTGGAGGTCATTCACACCGATATCAGTGGACCCTATACTGCAACCTTGTGTAGAAATTTTTATTTCATCACGTTTATTGATGATTATTCTCGGTATGGTTACCTTTTCCCGATTAAGGAGAAATCCGAATCTCTTGACAAATTCAAGATCTATCGGATGAAGTTGAGAAACAGTTAGGAAAGGTAATAAAGGTGGTTAGATCTGATCGAGGTGGAGAATATTATGGTAGACATGGTAATGCTGGGCAAATTAAAGGACCATTTGCTAAATACTTAGAGGATTCTGGGATAGTGGCTCAGTTCACTATGCTTGGAAGACCTGAACAGAATGGTGTGGCTGAAAGGCGCAATCGTACTCTCATGGATATGGTAAGATCTATGATGAGTAGAACTAATTTACCCGATTCTTTATGGGGTGAGGCATTAAAAACAGCCGTTTATATATTGAATCGTGTTCCTACTAAAGCCGTTGCATCAACTCCTTTTGAGTTATGGACTCGGGCGCAAACCAAGTTTGAATCATTTCAAGGTCAGGGATGTCCGAAGTAAGATTGTATAATCCAACATTGGGTAAGTTGGAGGCTAAAACCACTCGATGTTACTTTGTATCTTACTCAGAACATTCAAAGGGATATCGGTTTTATAATCCAAGTGGAGGAACAAGGATTGTAGAATCTCAAACGGCCAAGTTTTTGGAATTTGATGTAGCTGAAGTGCATGATTGTTCACAAATTAGTGAACATGACAACATTATGAAACCTGCTATATCTTTCTCCTTACCTATGCAGACAATGATAGAGCCAACTGTGCCACAAACTGAACCTGTCAACGCTGAGAATCCTATTGATGAAACGACCACAGATGAAGTCCTTGAAGTTCCTCAGACTCAAAATGAGCCTACAGTGGCTCCACTTAGGAGGTCTACCAAGGAAAGGCGTTCGGCTATACCACCGGACTATATGGTCTATTTAGGAGAACATGATTATGATATATGATGCATTAAAGATCCAGTGACTTATACAGACGCCATTTCCTGTCCTCAATCTAGTTTATGGCTGGATGCAATGAGAGATAAGATGCAGTCTATGAAATATAATGGCGTTTGGGAACTTGTTGAATTACCGGAATGTTATAAGCCCATAGGTTGCAAGTGGGTTTATAAGACTAAAAGAGATTCAAAAGGAAAAATTGAGAAATTTAAAGCCAGACTTGTGGCCAAGGGCTTCACTCAAAGAGAAGGGATAGACTATGAAGCAACTTTTTCTCCAGTTTTCTCTAAAGACTCTTTTAGAGTGATCATGGCATTAGTAGCTCATTTTGACATGGAATTACATCAGATGGACGTTAAGACTGCTTTTCTAAATGGAGACCTTGATGAGGAGGTTTATATGATGCAACCTGAAGGTTTTGCAATAAATGATTCAGGTGTGTGTAAGGCGAAGAAAGCTATTTATGGTCTTAAACAAGCTTCCAGACAATGGTACATGAAGTTTCACCGTGTTGTTACTTCTTTTGGTTTTGTTGAGAACAAAGTAGATCAGTGCATATACTGCAAGGTCAGTGGGAGGAAATTTATTTTTCTCATACTTTATGTGGATGACATTTTGCTTGCAAGTAGTGATATTGGATTACTGCATGAAACAAAACAAATGTTGTCAAAGAATTTTGACATGAAAGACTTGGGTGAGGCATCTTTCGTTCTAGGCATTGAAATCCATAGAAATCGTTCTTGTCGTATGTTAGGTTTATCTCAAAAGGCATATGTTGATCGTATTTTGGAGAGATTCAACATGCGGGATTGCAAATCGGGAAGTGTTCTGTAGTTAAGGGTGACAAGTTGAGTCTCTCACAATGTCCTCAATCAGATTTTAAAAAAGACCAAATGAAGGACATACCTTATGCTAATGCACTTGGAAGTATTATGTATGCTCAAGTTTGCACTAGACCAGACATTGCCTTTGTAACAGGACTTTTAGGCAGATACCAGTCGAATCCAGGACATGATCATTGGGTTGCTGCCAAAAAGGTCTTGAGATACTTAAAAGAACAAGAGATTATATGTTGGTGTATAGATATGTCCATGATTTGCAATTGGTAGCATATTCAGATGCAGACTTTGCTAGTTGTGAAGATGATAGGAAGTCGACAACAGGATATATCTTCATGTTAGCAGGAGGTGCGGTATCATGGAAAAGTGAGAAACAGAAATCTATATCTTCCTCTACCATGCAAGCAGAATTTATAGCATGTTTTTCAGCTGCTACTCAAGCTGTTTGGCTCAGGAACCTCATTAAGAAATTGACCGTATTTGATTTTGTGAATAGACCCATACAGTTATATTGTGATAACAATTCTGCTGTGTTGTTTGTCAATAACAACAGAAGTCTCAAAGGGTCTAAGCATATGGAGGTCAAATTTTTGACCATAAAGGAAATGGTATAGAATGGTGACATTATAGTAGAGCATGTTTCTACAGACGATATGTTGGCAGATCCACTGACTAAAGGCCTACGCCCTTGTATATTTGAGCGACATATCATGAACATGGGCTTAGGAGAATTAGTGGATACTATCGTTTAGTAGGAGGTATTTCAGATTTGCTCTAATAAAATTTATGTCTGTACCTTGTTACTTTTTGTAACATTTCGATATATGTCAACTCCTTTCTTTGTATAAGTTGTTATTGAGTTGTGCACATATATCTAAGGAAAATCTTAAGGTACTGTGTAAATCTTGAGTAAAGGCTAGGGGCATCCAGTTATTAGCCTTGTACATATGTCTTGATTACACATAAAGAAAGGTTAACCATAAAGATAAGACATATGTGGGTTCGTTAGAACCATAAAGATATTCTCTAGTGCCACATCCGGTTTTCGTGACACTTAAAGATAAGAGAATAGTGACCGACAAGGAGATAACACATAAGGTATTACTCTTTATGAGGTGTTATCTGTTTGCCACACAACCATATTGAATCCATATCAATAAAGTTAAAAGCATTCGTGACCATGGAAGGCTCTGTGTAAATACATGCAGTTATCGCTATGATTCGGTGTTGGAGACTTTATGGGATAGGATTGACTATTAAGAATTGCCACTAGACCAACATAAAGGTGTGCACATAAAGTACAGTCTCAATTAATATAGCCCAAGTGGGAGAATGTAAGAGTTTTCCTTATGTGGGCTACATTAATTGAGATTGTAATTACCGTTTTTACGGGGTTGGTCTAATAAGGTAAGGTATAAGGTTTTCTTAATGGTCGAATATGGGCTGGCTTGTGTGGGCCGAGTTGGGCCCGGCCCGTGATGAGAGGGCCGGCCCAAAACTCTATAAATAGCGCTAAGGTCCCTCCTCTAGCCCTCAACTTTTCCAAAATTCTCTCTGAACTCACATAAGGCATGTCGTGAGTGGCAGTCTCATCGAGCCAAGAATCGAGGGTCATAGAGGAGAAGATCTTTAGCATTGAAGGCCGGGATTGCTGTCGTTTTGCTCCAAGAACAATGGATTCAAAATCAGGTACACAAATCCTTGTCAAATCTCATGGATGTTTGAGTTTCTAGCTATGTAGATCTTGGGAAGCCGTATCAACGGCCTACAATTTGTCCACAACACAATATTCTGAGTAGAGAAGAAAGACGAGTCGATCGCTGTGGCACCAGCAACTGCGAAGTTCACTCCCTCACGGATGTGGACATGGGGACCTTTGGCTACTGCCAGATATGGTGGGAGATGCGACAGTCCAAATGCTTCAGCTGCATTCTCATATTTTTACGTTCATCGGGAGATTAAAAATACTTCATTATTAGCATTAAAAACGAAATATCCTGTTAGAGAAGAAATTAAGGAGAGAGCACGAAATACCTATGAAGTCAACAATGAGGCGTCCGTCCGAGCATCGATCAGTTGCGTGGTGGAAGAAAGTTTCTCCATAAGGGAGCTCTTTGATGACCGGAAATTTGGGTGCCCCGGAAAGGAGGTAGTTTCCAGTGTCGCTCAAAGAGTCACCGAAGTTGAAGATTGCTTTGTAGCACCTGGGTTTTGACAAAACGGACTCCAAAGAGAGACAGCAGAGCAAGAAGAAGACCAGTATCTTCATGGCTTTCACATCAAACAATACTTGAACATCTCGATGAAGGAAGGGTTTGCTTGGGGTTGAGCTTCGGCCCTTGCGTTATATCATAGAGCAACCTCACCTTCCCAGTATAGGCACTGGAGTTTGGGCAGACGAAGCTTCAATTGCTGACTTACACTTTTAAAAAGGAGAGGCACCCTTTTTTAAAACGAGTAACGCCCTCATGGAATCCTATCTAACGGGTCGAATGGGCTGAAAAAGCTCTGCTTAATTGAGAAGCCAAGTCATAAGGGCTATTCGCAACTTAGATGCATTGAATCCTGGATAATAATTTTATCCAACGAAGTTATCTTAGAAGCAGTGAAATGATTACTTAGGGGAGTGATTTAGTTACATGACCCTTTTTAAATTAGACTATGATATAATTCTAAGGTTAAAGTAATCTGAGAGTTGCCGGCTCTCGCCTACCATTGATGAGGGCTTGCAGCCATGCTCGTTTGACTTCTCTCTCTCTCTCTCTCTCTCTCTCTCTCTCTCTCGCCTTTTTTAAATAGCTTAGTTGTATAAGAATAACAGTTTTAGAAAAAGCTATGTCAGTATTCTCCGTTAGTCAAGTTGGATGAAATTAACAAAAATACTTGATTGAACCAATTTGACAAGTTACAGGATTTGATTGCACTTTTTTTTATTTATTTAAGGATTAAATTGTAATTTCGTGACAAGTTTTAGGACTTCCAATGCACATATCACAAAATTCCTCACTTTTGGAGCTGACGAACTCATAACCATTTATCATCCATAGTTGTTTTATGACAACTCTAAAATTGGTTTGAACCATTGCACAGGAGAGTCACTGATTAAGATTAAAACGTTAGGAGCATACAACAAAAGTCCAATATTTGGGGAACCCAAGTTCAAGTCTATCAACATGTCTAGTGAGACCCATTTTTACTCAAAAGCTTAAACCAATAAATTATGAACAAACTATGATATATTAAGTACTGTACACCACACCAATTTTCTAATGTGAGACTTTTCTAATACAATCACATAGGTATTTCACCAATCTTTCTCTCATGTGTGAGATTCGTATTAGGTCAGCTCCCCCTTAATTCAAGTATCTTTTTACATTAACATATGTTTGTTGTGACCTACCCTCGTAGTTTGCCAACTAGGAGTAAGCCTAGACTTAACTCGGGCTCTCCTAAGTTTAGACCAATTCTTAATTTAGGTTCAAGTACTTAACATGCAAATGATTTTTATTTTGGAGTTACCACAAATCTATTTTCAACAGGTTGATTAGAAGCCTAGTAAAGTAATGAGAGAATTACTTTACTTGTATGAACGGGAGATTGTGAGTATGAGGACTTGATTATGCTAGATTTCTCTAACGCCCTCTCAATACATTTTCTATTTTGATTAGAAAATATTTTGTTGACAACTTTCATTGACTTTAATTTACTCCTAACATGTGAGGTGATTAAATGGGTGTGCAACCATTATTTAACACTTAATAATCAAAGCATTAAATAAATTGCGAGGAAAGGCAAGAATTACTTACCTTGAAGCAATGAAAGCATCTACAATAGTAGCTAGAAAATTACATCATCATCCCAAATATAATTTCTAATTAACAAGCAATTTCACTCAAATTTTTGTTATAGGTTTTCTCTTATTTAATGACAACTAAGTATATGCAATGCACGCTATTAATCTAAGAAGATATGCAACATATGAATATCCTAGTTCTCATGACAATTACATAAATTGTTTTGCCATGACAGGCAAACTTTTAACTACATGACTTGATTCTAATGACCCCCCCCAAAAAAAAAAAAAAAAACATTATGGAACTATTCTAATATGATGACGTACAAAGTGTGCATATTCTAATGTGACACACAATTTTGATTAAATGACCTAACATGCAATTAATAAAGACAAGCAAAATTAATATGTGACTATTCTTGCTTGACACACATATAATTACTAGATGACATGGGAGCGAGGACATGGCAAGTTATTAATGACGTGGCAAGATATGAATGACATGGCACATGGTAATGACAAGGTGATCAATGCAAGCATGACATGCACATGACCTTTTTTGTATTTTTCTTTATTAAATTCAGAATTAATTAAATAACCTAATTTAAACATGCAAGCTATCCTAAAAAAGAAAATCGACTTTATTCCAAGAAGATATTTTTGGTATTTTATTAAATTCAGAATTAGAAATTTCTCTAAATATGCAACACTATCTAAAAAAATCGATTTCGATTTATTTTCAAATTTTTTTTGGATTTTTCTTTAAAGAAGCAAAACCAATTCAAATCAAACAAAAATAGAAAGAAATCAAATCCACATCAAATACGACATCAAATCACATGAGATATTATCAATATCCGTAGAATTTCATAAATAAATTGACAAATTATGTCTCGGGCATGAGATCGCATTGGTTAATTTTTTGTGCAAATGCATATTGTATCTCAAGTATGGGATTGGATTAATGATTTTCTGTGTAATTGCAAATTATATCTCAGGCATGAGTTCGTATTGTTGATTATATACATGTTGTGAAGTTGAGAAAATTTCCTTATTCACAGAAATTCATAATATTTATTTTGGATATGACAATATCAACCAAATATTCAAATAAAACTGTTATTTTACAAACTAGGTATCAAGATGTATGAAAATCAAATTAGTCAAGATTCTTACCTAATTCACGATATGCTCGGATTGTCCTTCTAAATCTAGACTTGTCGGATGGTGGGATCGGCAATGGCTCACGGTGCAACGGTTTGGTGGTTGGGATCGGCCTAAACAACGTGAGAAATTGGCATTCTCAACATGAGGATCTCCTACACGGGGAAGGCAATCACGAGCTTTGAGAGTTATTCGGACAAGGATGAACAATTTGCTGGAGCAGGCTGAGTGCGTTTGACACAATAAAACCTCGCCAAGATGCTGTGATAATTACGGAGCTCGTTTGAGTGGCTGCTGTTGGAAATTATAATCCAGAGAAGACATTTTGTTTGTTGCAATCAGAACATGAAATTGAGAAGACGATAACAGTTATATAATATTCTTCTTTTTATGTAAACTTACAACTCTTGGAGAAGAAGAAAATAAGATATAACATAAAATTGGAGGTGAGGTACGGATATTCGAATATCCTTAAGACGATTAGTTCCTGCCAATGGTGCTCTGCAGATTCACGAACTATGCCTCCCAAGATACAACACCTCGAACCTGTTTGCATTAGCACTATGCAAACAGGACTTAGTCGAATCGTTCAATTGAACCGACACACTCAGAAAAATCAGGAGAATAGAAAAGTATATCAAAGCTTTTTGGAATTGAGTTGAGAAATCCAAAAACTGTAAATGAAGCTCTATGCTTCCATCTATTTATAGAAAATTTTAGTTCATGTACAGAAGAGATACATGAATTAAATAGACGCATGTATCTATGACATTCATGAATCAAGAGATACATGAATTCAAGAGATTCACGAATCTAGAGATACGTGAATTTAAGAGATTCGTGAACTCAATAAATACATGAACTAAAAGATATATGAATCTAGGAAATTCATGAACTCAATAGATACGTGAACATAAAACAATAGGAAATTCATGAATCCAAAAAAAAAAAAAGATACGTGAATAGAAAAGACGTATATTAATTTATTGGTTTTCATTGATCCATTAATCATAATTATAATCATAATTATAACAATCCCCCACATTAATGGATCAACAAAACATTTTTTTTTGACTCGAAGGAATCTAAGCATACCTGTTGAAATACACTGCATCAAGATAGGTAGCTTTTTGCTTTGAACCTTCTTTAGTGAAAGCGTATCGGACTTACTTAACTAGTCGATGGACTAAGCCTTGAATCGCCATTTGTTTGTGTAAGCCGAGACAATAAACCTCACAAAGAGTATTTCCAATTCAAGATTGGTTCTCAGTTGTGTTCGTTCTTTCGGCCCTGAACCTCTCGGGATTCATGCGTGCTTTAGAAAATCTAGCCTTTAAAGATTTTCATAAAGTCGGCCAGCTCCACGCATATAGGTGCATTCCTATTAAAGATATCCTACCATATCTCACTTGGATGTCACATTCCAAGTTATAGGAATCATTAAACGCATAGCGTACCCTTAATAACGTTGTAGGAAAGCACTGTTGCATCATAGGAATGGGAGATTGTGCTTACACTAGAGTTTCCAGAATTTGTGTTGTCCTATTGAACCTAGACCATGGGATTTCCAATCGCATAGATTAGGTTTCCACCCTGGAATCTCTTTATTGGGTTAAGACTTTTAAACCCATTCCCCTCAATGCGCAATTTATCTGCTCTCTTGACAAACCTTTTGTCAGCGGATCTACGATATTTTCCTTTGAGTTTACAAAGTCTAAAGAAATGATACCATTTGAGAACAACTGCCTTACGGTATTGTGTCTACAACGAATGTGTCTAGACTTACCATTATAAATCACATTATTTGCCCTTGCAATTGCCGCTTGATTGTCACAATGTATGCAAATTGCAGGCATAGGTTTTGGCCACACTGGAACATCTTCTAAAAAATGACGAAGCCATTCTGCTTCTTCAGCAGCTTTATGCAAAGCAACAAACTCTGATTCCATTGTAGAGCGCGTTATTAGAGTTTGTTTAGACGATTTACATGACACTGCAGCACCTCCTAGTGTGAACACATATCCGCTAGTCGATTTTGATTCATCAGAATATGAAATCCAATTGGCATCATAATAACCTTCCAAAACAGCTGGATATTTGACATATTGTAGAACATAGTCTTTTGTCATTTTCAAATATCCTAATACTCTCATCAAAGCATTCCAATGCTCGTGACCCGAGTTACTGGTATATCTACTCAGTTTGCTTACTGAGTATGCAATATCAGGTCTAGTGCAATTCATGATATACATGATGCTGCCAATTACTTGAGAGTATTCCAGCTGTTTTACACTATTTCCAGTGTTCTTTCTTAATGTTAGGTGTGGAAGAAAAGGATTGTTTGCATCTTTAATGCCGAATCCTTTAAATCTCTCAAATACCTTTTCAATGTAATGAGATTGTGTTAAACTTAAGCCATCAGAATTCCTTAGAATTTTGATGCCAGGTATAACATCTGCGACACCTAAATTTTTCATCTCAAAGTTCTTCTTGAGAATGTTCTTGGTGATTTTGATGACCTCAGTATTATCTCCAAGAATTAATAAGTCATCAACATATAGACAAATAAGTACATATCCAACTGTAGTGAATTTAGTGTACACACATTTGTCACACTCATTGATTCTATACCCATTTTGAATCATTACCCGGTCAAATTTCTCATGTCATTGCTTAGGAGTTTGTTTAAGTCCATACAATGATTTGACAAGTCTACACACTTTGTATTCTTGTCCTTTAACCTTAAACTCTTCAGGTTGTTCCATATAAATCTCCTTATCGAGATCACCATTTAAGAATGCAGTTTTCACATCCATTTGATGTATCTGCAAATTGTATAGCGAAGCTATAACAATGAACATCCTTACTAATGTTATTCTTGTAATAGATGAATAAGTATCAAAGTAGTCAAGACCCTCTTTTTGTCTAAACCCTTTGGCTACAAGCTGAGCTTTCTACTTATCAATGGAACCATCAGCTTTTAGTTTTTTCTTGAAAATCCATTTACATCCAATTGGTTTATTTCCAGGTGGAAGATCAACCAATTCCCAAGTATGGTTACTTAGGATAGAATGGATTTCATTGTCAATAACTTCTTTCCAGAAAGGAGCATCTGGAGATGACATTGCCTCTTTATATGTTTGGGGCTCACCTTCTAACATGTATGAAATATTTTTCGATTCGAGACCTTTTACTCCTTCGAAATTCAACTTCTTTGGTCACAACTTCATCATTCTCAGATTCTGATTCTCTAAGCATTTTTCTGAGAAAGTTCTCCTTGATTTCTTTTTGCAGGATATATATCCTCAAAAAATTTAGCATCCCTTGATTTTAGGATTGTATTGACATGGATTTCCGCATTTTCAGATTTGTGAACTAGAAATCTATATGCACTACTATTTTGAGCATAACCAATGAATATGCAATCCACTGTTTTAGGTCCCAACCGAGTTTGTTTAGGAGGAGGAATTGCCACCTTGGCCAAGCACCCCCACACTTTTAGAAAATTGTAGGATGGCAACTTTCCATTCCATAACTCGTGTGGAGTTTTACCTGTCTTCTTGTGGGGTATTTTATTAAGAATATAATTTGTAGTTAAAACTGCCTCCCCCCACAAGTTCTGAGGTAAACCTAAACTCAAAAGCATGACGTTAGCCATCTCCTTTAGTATCCTGTTCAATCGTTCAGCAACTCCATTTTGTTGTAGAGTATAAGGTGCAGTTGTTTGGAGAATTATTCCAAAACTAGCACAAAACTCTTTCAAATTGATTGAACTATATTCTCCTCCTCTATCAGATCTAAACACTTTAATTGGTTTATCAAGTTGGTTTTCAACTTCATTTTTATACTTGACAAACATGCTCATAGTCTCATCTTTGCTAGTTAGTAAATAAACATAGCAAAATCTAGTACAATCATCCACAAATGTGATGAAGTACTTTTTTCCACCTCTACTTTCTACAAATTTTAAATCACATAGATCACTATGGATTAATTGTAGAGGTTCACTTGATCTTTCAATGGATTTGAAAGGTTTCTTGGCAAACGTGGCTTCAACACAAGTCTCACACTTGTAATGGGCATCCAACTCAAATCTTGGAATTAACCCCAAGTTTGCTATTCTCTTCATTGTACCATAGTTTACATGTCCTAATCTACCATGCCATAGATAGGGAGACACAACAGTGTAAATTGAAGACTTTTCTTTATTAATAGTCTTTGGGTACACATACTTTGAGTTTACATCAATGACAACCACATTGGCCTTAAATAGGTCATTACACAAGTACCCTTTCCCCACATATATCCCTCCTTTTGAGAGTACAAACTTGTAAGATTCAAATACAACTTTGAAACCCTTCTTGACAAGCATAGGGCCAGAAATTAGATTTTTTCCGAATCTCCGATACATGCAGCACATTTAGCAGGGCGACCTCCTTGCCAGATGTAAACTTCAGAATCACCTTTCCTCTTCCGGCAATCTTTGCTGATGCATAGTTAGCCATATAAAGCTTCTCATCTTCTTCAGCCTTCTCATAAGATGAGAACATGTGTTTATCTGCACAGATGTGATTTGTGGCACCCGTGTCTAGCCACCAGCCATTAGTGTTCGACACCAGAGATGCTTCGGACATTACCACAACAGACAGTCTCTCAATATTGTCATGCTTTGTCAAATTCAGTTGCTGGGTTGCACCTTCGTTTTTGCCTTTTTTCGGGCGCTTCTTGCAATCCTTAGCACAATGGCTAGGCTTGTTGCATATAAAACACGTCCCTTGGAATTTCTGGAACTGTTCGTTTTGCTTGCCTTTTCCTTGAAAAGACATCTTCCTTTTTTCTATCTTGCTTGGATTTGGAAGATTCCACAACGTTGGCCTTTGGCTCAGAAGAAGGGTTCGCACTCCTTCTATTGTCTTCTTTGATTCTGAGGCGCAAAATGAGACCTTCAAGGCTCATCTCCTTCCATTTGTGCTTCAAGTAATTTTTGAAGTCTGACCAGCCCGGAGGTAGTTTCTCAATCATAGCCGCCACTTGAAATGATTCACTAAGTATCATTCTCTTAGCCGAGATGTCACTCAGAATTAATTGCAATTCTTGAACCTGACTCATGACAGATTTAGAATCCATCTTCTTGTAGTCCAAGAATTTGGCAACCACAAATTTCTTGGTGCCAGCGTCCTCAGTCTTCTATTTTTTTTCTCTAAGGACTCCCATAACTATTTAGCAGATTCAATATTACAATAAACATTATAAAGAGAATTCACTAAACAGTTAAGGATATAATTTCGGCAGAAGTCCCCATGCTTCCAACCCTCAAATGCACCGAGCGTCGTGACATCTTGCTCATTTTGGACTAATTATCGGGCACACCTCCGATAAATATTTTGTCAAATTGAGCATGGTCAGATAGAAGAACATCTTCTGCTACCACTGTTTGAAGCCTACTCCGGTGAATTTCTCTGGTTTCTCATTAAATGTAATTAGAAGGGTTGCCATCACAGTAGGCAAAGTTCGATGAACTGTCCCTCCAAAAACAGAGCCAAAAGCCATTTGGCTTGTACTGTTTTGAAAAACAGTCCCAGGTATACCAGTCGAATGACTTGTACCTGCACCACTAAAATTGGTGTTAGCCCAATGGCTCGTAGCATTGGCTGCTACAAATTCAGACCCAGAGGGTTGAACATCTTCCATAGCAACGGTCGAATTGACCATAGGAACGTCTCCTGAAACATTCGGGACATTAAAGGGCACTTGGTTGTTTCCAGCCATCTCAATAATCTGACAAGAACAACAAACAATGAGTGATCTAATTGCCTTAAGATTGTTGGAAATTATAATCCGGTGAAGACACTTTGTTTGTTGCAATTAGAACATGAAATTGAGAAGACGATAATAGTTATATAATATTCTTTTTTTTATATGTAAATTTACAACTCTTGGAGAAGAAGAAAATAAGATATAACATAAAATTGGATGTGAGGTACGGATATCTGAATCTCTTTAAGACGATTAGTTCCTGCCAATGGTGCTTCGCAGATTCACGAACTATGCCTCCCAAGATACAACACCTCGAACCTGTTTGCATTAGCACTATGCAAACAAGACTCAGTCGAACCGTTAAATTGAACCAGTACACTCAGAAAAATCAGGAGAATAGAAAAGTATATCAAAGCTTTTTGGAATCGAGTTGAGAAATCCAAAAACTGTAAATGAAGTTCTATGCTTCCATCTATTTATAGAAAATTTTAGTTCATGTACAGAAGAGATACATGAATTAAATAGACGCATGTATCTATGACATTCATGAATCAAGAGATACATGAATTCAAGAAATTCACGAATCTAGAGATACGTGAATTTAAGAGATTTGTGAACTCAATAAATACATGAACTAAAAGATATATGAATCTAGGAAATTCATAAACTCAATAGATACGTGAGCATAAAACAATAGGAAATTCATGAATAAAAAAAAAAAAAGATATGTGAATAGAAAAGACGTATCTTAATTTATTGGTTTTCGTTGATCCATTAACCATAATTATAATCATAATTATAATAGCTGCTGGGTATCAAGCCTAGATCGGCAACCGCTTGGAATTTCACCGAGAAGCCTGTAGAGGACAAACAAATCAATGGGTCTCGCCGGCGGTGCTCGAGGGACCTGCAAGGAAAAATAACCAAGCTCGGTGTTGTCTATTCTTCTTCTAAAGGGTTCGCATGTTGCCAGAAGTTCCCCACTCTTTACGATCTCCTTGCCAAGAAAATATTCTTTTGCATGCATCAAGTAAGATCACAAAACCCAAAACATTATTGTCAAGTTTGGACAAAAGCCAAAAGAAAACAAATCCACCATTGGGACTTATGACTTTGAGCAAACATCAGCCTCTTCTTCTAGCTCACGGCAAAGTTGGTTTTTGGAAGACAGGGCACGCGAAGTAGTTCGCGCACGACAAAGACGACAGCCAGTGATCTTTTGCTTCTGTGATTCGTCGTCCATGACTGGGTTCAACAGGGCCAATGCCGAAGTTGCTTGGCTCGTCAGAAACCAGAAACCTTTATGGGGCGTGCGAACCGCCACAAAAGCAGCGACGGAAGGAGATTGGTCCGGTTAACAGCAACAAAACTCACGGGACTTCCAGCATCGCGGACAGATGCAACACAGTTGGTGTAGTGTGCAGTAGTTAATATATTATAATTGGTTCATAACTCATTTACTAAAGTTTTTGAGCGAAAATAAATCTCACTAGATATGTTGACAAGCTTGAATGAGGAATAGTATGCAGTAGTTAATATATTATAATTGGTTCATAACTCATTTACTAAAGTTTTTAAGCAAACATAAATCTCACTAGATATGTTGACAAGCTTGAACTAGGATTCCTCTTGATAATCTCTCCATGTGAAGGAATCACGTTTCTGTTGTTGTGCACTTCCAACATAATTTTATTTTTAGTTGGTGACCAGTTAAAACCAATTTCAAAGTTGTCATAAAACAACTACGTATGGTAAATGGATATGAGTTCTTCAACTCCAAAACTAAGGAATTTTGGGATTTTGTGCATTGAAAGTTTTATAACTTATCATAAAAGTATAATTAAGTATTAAAACTTGCAAAAACTGTGATCAAATCTTAAAATTTATCAAATTGATTCAATTAAGTCATTTCATTAACTCTATTCAATTTCGTTAATGGAGAACATTGACGTGACTTTTTTTTTATTGTTATTTTTATACTACTAAGCTATTTTATTTTATTTTTTTGAAAAAGAAGAAGAAGAAGAAGAGAAGTCAGATGAGCAGGGCTGCAAGCCCTCGCCAATGGCAGGTAGGGGCCAGCAACCTTCGGATTACTTTAACCTAGAATTATATCATATTATAATTTAAAAAAGGGTCATGTAACTAAATCACTTTCCCAAGTAACAACTTCACTGCTTCTAAGATAACTTCGTCAGATTAAATTATTATGCAGGATTCAATGCATCTAAGTTGCGAATGGTCCTTATGACTTGCCTTCTCGAATAAGCAGAGTTTCTTTACTCGTTTGACGCATTCGATAAGATTCCATGAGGGCTTTACCCATTTTATAAAAAAGGATGCCTTTCCTTTTTGAAAGTGCAAGTCAGCAATTGAAACTTCGTCTGCCCAAACTCCAGTGCCTGTATCGGGAAGATGAGGTTGCTCTATGATATAACGCAAGGGCTGACGCTCAACCCCAAGCAGACCCTCCCATCATCGAAATTTTCAAGCATGGTTTGACATGAAAGCCATGAAGCAATCTTCTTGCTCGGCCGCCTCGCTTTGGAGTCGGTTTTGTCAAGCCTCAGAAGCTTCGAAGCAATCTTCAACTTCGGCAACTCTCTGTGTGACACCGGAAACTTCCTCCTTTCTGGGGCACCCGCATTTCCAGTCATCAAAAAGCACCCTTATGGAGAGACTTTCTTCTACCACACAACTGGTCGATGCTCAGACAGATGCCTCATTGTTGATTTCATAGGTATTCCATGTTCTCTCTTCAATTTCTTCTCTAACAGAATATTAATGATGTGTTTTTAATCTCCCGATGGACGTAAAAATATGAAAATGCAGCTAAAGCATTTGGACTACTATATCTTCCACCATATCTGGCAGTAGCCAAAGGTCCTCCTGTTCGTACGTAAGTGAACTTCGCAGTTGCTGGTGCCACAGAGATCGACTCGTCTTTCTTCTCTGCTCAGAATTTTGTGTTGTGGACAAATGACTCGTTGAGTGTTCAGCTTGGCCAGTTCAAGAATTTGAAGTCGTCTCTCTCCACCACCAAACAAGGTAAATTTCTACCTTTTATCATTATTGATTCCTTGATTTTTATGGTTGATTTTAATTTTTCTCATGTTTTTCATTATTTTCTTTCACGTCATTACTTTTTGGCCCGCCATTGCTGGGGGCCGTCCACTTCAGTAATTCTACACATTTGGATAAAAAGCAATTACATAAGCCAGATGAACTGATGCACGCAATATGTATCTTTTGACACATTATGGAAAATAGATGTGAAAAATGAGATGTGTACACACTGGTAGTGAAAGAGATGCATTCAATGACGGACCAAAGAAGGGACTGGAGATGTCTGTCACTTCCTTCTGCTACTTGGTGCTTAGTATTACTTTCATGAAATTTGTGCCATATTTTATCAACTTGAAGATAAAAAAGAATTCCTTCTTTGACTTCGTCGAGTTGGGCTATAAATTTTAAAACTTAATTGCATTTTAATGTATGGGCATGCATGCATGTTGCTTTTTGCCCATAATTGAGCAAAGGGACTTTTGGCTGTAATAATCAAAATAGGCGTGCTAATGACATTATGTGCCCTCATTTCTATTTTGACATCTCATAATTTAGAAAATAGGCATAACGTAGTTTTATGATCCCGGGCCTTGCATCGATCAAACAGTCATCAAACATGCATCTTGTGAATGATTTTCGGATTTGTTGATAATGTTGGGATTTGACCCTAATAAAAAAAAATTATTATCGATTATCATCTTGCGTTCACTTTCTCTACATAGCTCCTTTTGTACTTTTAAACTAGGGACATCGTAGTTTCAACACCTTTCGGCTGACGGAGACTTGGCAGTCAACCAATGCCGTCGGGCTAGCCCAATTTTTAATGGAGAGCCCATTTTAACTTTTTAGTTCAATTTGAGCCCAATTAAACTCAATTTCTTGGCCCACTAAGCCCCCTAACCTAACCTATGGCCAACTAGGATAAATGGTGCATTTGGTTTAGTTTTCTCAAGGGACTTTCAGTCTTCAAAGGCTCTTGAGAAAATGTTGGGGTGTTTGCAAGCTTGTCCAAGGACTTTCAGTCAAATGTTGGTCTTGGGAAAGCTGAAAGCCCAATACTGATAGGGACCAGCTTTAGGCAACGAAGCATCGATACACAACACGGACATGTGACACGACACGACACGACACGTCGACACGTCGACACGTCATTTCTAAAAAATAGAGAATTTTGACACGTTGCGACATGTTATATATTAAATGAATATTTTTATTTTTAATTAATTTAATTCAAATTCATAAATAAATAATTAATTAAAAAATAGCCTATAATAAATTTACACTAATAATATTAATAAATCAATTCATTTGAAAAAAATCCCCAAGATCCACCCCTTTTTTTCCTTCATCCATTTCCCTCCACCCCAAATTTATTTTACTTTTTCCCTTCCCCCACCATAGACGGGTTGTCGCCGGTCACTTCCCCCCCCAAAACTCAAAAGCAACGCCATCTCCCCTTTTTCTATTATTTTTTAATTCCCTTATCAAAAACCCTAAGACTCCTTCGGCTGCACGACTCCTTTTCCTCATTCTACCGCTCACCGCATGACTCCTTCAGCCCCTCCTCTCCTCTTCCTCTCGATCTTTCTCCTTCTCCTCGTCGCCGATCCATCGCAACAGTGGTGGCCCTCGTCGCCGTCTCTCACTGTCGCGGTGGTCCGTTCGTGGCTTCGTCTTGCCAGCGGGAGTTTGCTTTCTCTCTTCTTTCTCTCTGTTTGGCTCTTTCTCTAGCCGTCTCTCGCCGTCGCGGTGATCTGTTCGTGGTTTCGTCTTGCCGGCGGGAGTTTGTTTTCTCTCTCTTCTTTCTCTCTGTTCGGCTCTTTCTCTAGCCGTCTCTCGCCGTCGCTCGCGACCCCTGCTCCCTTGCCCTCCCTCGCCTCCACCCTCCATCAGTCTTTCGGACTCGCATCGACACGCGCGTCGAGAAAAGTTGACCGCGTGTTGGAAAATCCGACACGCGTTGACTGCGTGTCCGATTGTGTCCGACCGTGTTCGATCGTATCGGACACGACACGGAGGCACGGGCAACGTGTCCGTGCTTCGTTGGCTTTAGGCTTTCAACATTTAGTCAAATGCTGAAACTATATACATATATATTTTAAATTATTATCGTAAATTTTTTAGTTTTTCAATTTTACCTTTCGTTGTTCGAAAACTACCCTTACCTTCATTGAGTCGGCAAAGAGTTTAATATCTTTTAATAAAAAAGAAAAAAAATCCAAAAACCCTTTATAAAAAAAGATTTGTCAAACACTTTTTATGCCAAAATAGCTTTGTAAAATTTTTTTACCAAACCTATTTTTCATTTCCCCAAAGCTCTTTAGACCAAAGATATTTATATTTTCCCAAGGCCCATTTCCAAAGCTGAACTAAATGCACCCGAAATACAAGTCCAAAGAGACATTGGGCTGGTCAAAACCAGCCCCCAAGAGCCCACAAAGTTTCGGCCATCACCTTCCACCAAGCCCACCAACGCCCTCAAGCGGCCGGCCTACGTAGGAGTTTCCTTGTTATTTTTGTTTTCCATCCCTCACTGAAGATTCCAAGCCCGAACCAGTCTTTGGAAACACTTCTCTTGCTTCTCCTATATTCTAGAGTGAATCTCGTGATGGGAAACTAATTTTATGAAACCCTTACATGAGATACTTTCTCTGCAACCAGATCTTTAGAGCTTTCAATTAATTGTAAACTAACTCTTCCTATGCTTTTGGATGTAGAAAGAATAGGCCTAAGTAGAGCTCAGCTTACCTTGCAATGGTTTTGAAGCCACCCTATTTCACTCCAGGTGTGGAAGCTATTGTATTTTCCTATCCAATGGTAGCCAGTACTAATGTGCTGACGTGGCGTCTACCTTCATCATCGATAGGTCCCTCGATTCCCACTCGAACTTTTTTCTCCGATGAGTGGGAATATGGAAGGTGGAATCGCGAGGTCTCCCACCCTAAGGCAAATCTCCTGCCTTTTTTTTTCTTTTCCTTCCTTGAGCCCTTAAAGGACCAGCTTAGATCCAATAGCCAAATCATGTAAGTCAATATGATTTTGTTCCTTCTTTAATTAATTTTTAATTCCTCGATTGTTTCCGATATGCCTGTGGTTGTGCGCCTTCACACTTTATCCTGAGAAATCAGAGATGCAGCTGTGCATCCAGAAATTATGCATATTGCATCTTGGGAAGTTGTAGTCCCAAGCTTCATGAGTCCCATAGTCAAACGTGCCACGACCATATTGGGAAGAAAAAGTATTCAACTTTTTTTTTTTTTTTTAATAATCATATTAGAGTATTCGCAATACACGATACACTAGAAGCAATGCATTTTGTGGATTTATAGATATCTTGTGGTCACTTGTCAACAAATTTTTTATAATGCTTCTAGCAAAAAAAAAAAAAAAAAAAAAGATCCATATTACGTTCATTTCTTATTTAATAATACACACATGCAATCTTGGGCAAAATATATGACCTTCATATACTGTATATTTGGTTACTGAAAATTTGAATATTATTTGTCGAAATAAATAAGTTTAGAGGATGAAGCAAGTTTTGTATCAGTTGATTGTTGTGTTTGACTGCTATACTTGCTTCCATTTACAATGGCCAATTTCATCAATGTTGTGATACGTAGTAAAGAGAATCTCCTACTTTAAAAAGATCACAGTCCTTCTCTTCTTTCATAAAATATGATCAATTGGTCATCTTATAAATAATTTATCAATGGAAGAATGCATGATTGAATATTTTATTTTATTTCTCACGTATTTTAACTTTAAAATTGAATATTTTTTCTATCTCATAACCAATCTTGTGCCAATAATTATGTCTTGAGATTTTTTTTCTCTTTACATATATATGCAAACATTTCATATTATATCAAAATTTTCTTTTCGTAAATTTACAATTCAAATATTTCTTAATAAGGCAATTTTGTAAAAGATTTCAATTGTCTAGCTTTTTCATACGCATGGCGGAGTGCATCTTTGCTAGTCTTAGAAAATGAACACTTTAACTACTTATTTTGGAAATAAAATTAAATCGGAATGTTTGACTTAGGTGGAGGATGGCATCTTCGAAAGTTACACATAATCCCTCGAAAAGAGTAGTTTAGTAACCTCACCATAACTTATTCCCTCCCAAAGAATAGCTTAATATCCTAACCAACATTTCCCTCCAAGAGAGTACTTTAATATCCCATCTTACATACTAAAATTGGAATATTTCGAAGCTAATATAAATTTTTCGGTGAGGATACACATCATTTTCCCCGCCAACGAACTCTAAAACGATATAAAGAATAACAAACTATTTCATCAATGACTAAATAAATTGAAAAATTTTCGATATATCTCATTTAAAAATATAGCATAGTTAATAAGGCAGTGGAAACTAATCATGACACCGCCACCGCAGCCTCCAACATATCATATCTAATTATTCGCTGCTTTTAAACGATGACATCGACAACTTCATATTCGTGCACATTTATTTGAAACAATGGGGGGAATTCACAAGCTTCAATCGTCCATGCCTTGTCAGTGTGCGCATCTCCTGTAGAAATACTGATAATTTGGAAGTGACAAAGCCAAAGGAGGTTGCAGCGGAGATGAGCGGGGGCACGGCGAAGTAAGGACGCAGTGAATGCGTGCAAAAGCGAAGGGATAGCCGCTTTCAGTCCCATTTGGGATTCTTGAGTGGATTAATCATACATATCGTAGGTTTGGGAAAAGTGCCAAAAAAGTCATAAACCTTTTGTATTTATGCCAAAAAAGTCTTAAACCTTTTTTTAGTGCCAATTTAGTCCTAAACCTTTTTACTTAGTACGATGTAGTCCTTTCCGGCCAAAATTGGCCGGATTTTTTGCGATCGGATGTCAATCGGGCCGACGTGGCCTAATCGGTGCCTGACATGGATAATTTTTAATAATATTTTAATGTTTTTGAATTTTTGAATTTTTTATTCTTTATTCTTTTTCTCTTCTCTCCTCCTCCCTCTGGCCACTGGCCGGACCACAGCAATCAGCCAGGCGACGGCCGGCGAGTCTTGCCGGCCACCTCGCCAGTGGCCGCAAGGGCGGCCTTGCACTGGGTGGTGAGGCTCGCCCTCGCCGGAACTAGCGAGGGTCGAGCCTCGCCCTCGCCGACGTCGCCTAGGCCGCGATTCGGCGAGGTCGAGCCTCACCAGCTATGGGCGAGGCTCGACCCTCGCCAAATCCGGCACGAGGCCCCCACCGGGTCCGCGAGGCTCTCCCTCGCCAAACCGGCAAGGGTCAAGCCTTGCCCATGGCTGGTGAGGCTCGACCTCACCAGATCTAGTGAGGGTGAGCCTCACTAGCGCCGCCCAGGCCTTGATTTGATGAGGTCGAGCCTCATCGGCCATGGGCGGGCGCATCTCCCCTTGGCGTTGGAGCTGCGCACAGAGGATCTTGTCTATGTCATTTCTAGAGAGAGAGAGAGAGAGAGAGAGAGAGAGAGAGAGAGAGAGAGAGAGAGAGCTTTGCACCTCGTGATGATGACGACGACGATGCCATGTACCTCGCCAAACACCCTCGCTAGATTCGGCGAGGGTGAGCCATGCCAGCTCGACGGGGGCCACCTTGCGCTGGATTTGGCGAAGTGGTTAGCGAGCCTCGCTGATAGTCTCTTGGTCGGTCGTTGAGGTCCGACCAGCGACCGGAGGGAGGAGGAGAGAAGAAAAAAAGAAAAAAAAGAATAAAAAGAATAAAATATTCAAAAATATTCAAATATTATTAAAAGTTATCTATGTCAGCGTTGATTAGGCCACGTCAGTCAATCGGCATCTAGTCAGCAAAATTCGGCCAAAATTGGTTGGAAAGGACTGAATTGGCACTAAGTAAAAAGGTTTACGACTAAATTGGCACCATAAAAAGGTTTAGGACTTTTTGGTACAAACACAAAAGGTTTAGAACTTTTTTGGCACATTTCCCCATAGGTCTAATTTGCGTCGTTCACAAACTATTCTTCTTCTTTTTTTGAGTTAATGGCTTGAATATCATTTGTATCTGTAATATAACCGGTAGGATCAAGTTGTAAATCAAAGGTGGAATTGAAAAGAAGCAAACGCCTTGGTTTGGTTGTACCTTTTTCCTTGTTCTGTATATTGAGAATTGCCACATATGTTCAAAAACTTAGGTGAAATGCAAGTAATATTTGCATATCGCATTTGCTTGGCCATGGTCATGATTCTTACCGTTATTAACGTGTTAATCTCTTGAAACTCGTATGAAGATTTTATGGAGCTAGTTAGTGGTTTGATGATTTACTGTTTTCATCTCCTTTCACTAACGAGACATAACTTAAACAATAAACACAAACACTATGTTAGGCTCTGTTTGTTTTGAAAAGAATGAATAATTTAGAAAATATTTTCCTAAAAGTCGCCTGTATTGCTTAAAATAATTAGTCAATAAAAACTGTTTTCATTGTCGATAACAATTTATGTTAAAATACTTTCATGGATAATAAAAGAAATAATTATCCATGCATCTTTGTAATGGTGCTAGCAATCATTTTTCAAAAAATATTTTTCAAATTATCATTTTCCGCAAAATAAATGGAGCTTTAATTGTGTTGGCCTGATCTTAAACTTTAATTAGTAATTTTTGCCCAAGTTCATGAAAGATGAAGATGCAAATAGGTAAATTTTGATATTCTAAGTTTTGAGAAACGCCGGACACTTTCAATGAAAATTTAGCCACAATTGCCTTTTATTATGTCCAATACGGCAAATTATGAGAAGACCTCGTACAAAGTAAATTCGATCTAACAAACAGGGTGTAAATTTGGAAGATAAACTTACAAACAAACATACGTAAGATCTGCTTATACATGGGATATATCAAACTCCGTTATTCTGAAAATGCGCAAGTAACCTTGGATAGACGCAACTATCCACATGAGGTTTATGTGTGATTTCAGTTATTAGATTAAGATAAGAGCGGTGGAGATGTGAAGCCACCATAGAGCAACCCTTTGGAGACGAAATGATAAGCAGCCTCCGTCAAGTGAATCCCATCCCAATCGACGAAGGCCGATGGATCTTCGCAAGCAGTTGAGCCGGGGTTACCACAATTTGCTGAATTATTGTAGTTGTATGGACCACCTCCCCCACAACAAGCCCTTAGTGCCCCTCCATAAAAGCCTGCGTGAATGCACTTGCAAATTTTAAGAGATAATGTAAAAATATGTGCTCATGTCAATGACATAAACTAAAATGTGCTAATTTTACGCATGTCATCTGTTGTATTTCATGAAATCAACAAAGCACTAGGGTTCTTCCTTTCATGAAATTAAAATAAATTCGCTTGCCCCGCATCACCAATAAACCGGGCCTGCGATTCTCATGACCGATCTCCAGGATGACTTGATAACACGAGAAATGCCCAAACTGAACTAAACCGGCTCGGGCAGAGTAAGGTTCAATCCAGTATGACTTTTCGTTGTTTTCAAGTTAAAATGGATTAGTCATTATATTTTCGGCCTCAAAAATCTTTTTTCTATATTTTTGCAGTAACTTTATCCAATTCAACTCATATTGGCATGTCTATTCTCGGTCATTTGATTTTAGTTATGTTTTTATTCTAAATTTTATTTATGAGTTCATTATAAATCTTCATATGTTATTCCTAATTTTATTTTATTTTATTTTGAAAAGTAGTTAGGGTTGGTCTGGGCCATTTCGGGCCTAAGCATGTCAAACCCTAGGTTCCAAGATGCATATCTTTAATATAGGAAACAGTTCAATGTATATTGCGTCAATTCAGTTGGAGCCACATTCCATCACCAAATAATGCTTTAAGCTTTTGGCTTCATTGTATTGGTCCATCCATGTTGTCATTCCATCCGTAATTGCTTTTTGTGATTAAGACTCTAGAGGTAAGGGAGAAAAATGTGCGGAAAAACAAATAAGTTGGCGTTCCTTTGATGTAAAGACGCACCATGTTCTTTATATTAAATAGAAAGTCATCTTTATAGATATGGTTCTTGATTGTCATTTGAAAATAAATCTATAATTACTCATAAAAATAGTGATGGATGTGACACGTGAAAAATAAAAGTCATACACATCTACGATTTGTTACAAGAGTATTAGTTCAAGCAAAAAATATGCACTATCAACGAAATTTGAGAGGAAAAAAAAAAAAAGATAGGTGAAAAGAAGGCTCACCATACTGTCTTGGAGTGCGATAAAGAGGTATGGAGGCACCATAATAATCAGCGTACATAATTCTTGCATGAGGGTATTCCTTTCTCAATTTTTGCAATTCTTGCTTGAGGTAGTTATCGTGGTATTCAAAGAAAGCATTATAAGCCTTGAGACACCCACTTGGGTCATATGCTGATTTGTTAGGGCTATGAAGCAAAGTTAGAAACGTGGCGGAGCAGCCTATTGGAAACTGTCCTGGGACCACCATATCCACGGCTCCTTCTTCTATCAGTATCTGTCGTGGTTATCATGATTTAAGGAATATAAGAAGAAAAAAGGGAAACTCGACAATAGTGAGAAATGAAAATAATAATAATAATAATAATAATAATAATAATAATAATAATAATATTATTATTATTATTATTATTATTATTATTATTATTATTATTATTATTAAAACAATTCTGAGACAAATCCTGTGGATCATTTTGTAAGTATATGGAACCGCTTCATGCACCATGGAGATCATCATATGTCTCTAATGGTCTTTTTTTTTTTTTTTTTTTAAAAACACTATGGAGATCACCTTATGTCTCCCATGGTCTCTCTCTCTTTTTAACACGTGCTATGAATACTACTCACCATTTAAGTTACTGTCAATGCTTCTTTGTGACATTTCAACTACGTCTTTGATTATTAGTTTTAGGGTTTACATTTGGTACAGCTATTGAAATAAGAAGTTTCTCCAAACAGTGTAGTGATTGAGGCATTTCTTTGTCATTATCAGCTCATGCCTAAGAGAAACGTTTCACCAATATGTGCTCCTAAATAAAACGTAATGACTCAGAGAGGTCCTTTGATTTTATAACTAGAATTTAACATTAAGTTGGTGCTTAAGTAAGTTTGTGGAACATACACGGATGGCACGGGCGATTGCTCCAACGACTTGTGGTACCCAAGCACGTAGCTGTTCAACGCTTAGACCAAAAATAAAGGGAAAGATGTAGTCGTTGCCACCCATCTCCCCCACCAGAAATAGAGACTTCTTGAAGTAGTCATCACATTCTGCACACCCAAAAAATAGACAATAAAAGTTGTAACACATGTTGCGTAAAGGTTCTACTAAGCACATAATTTATAAAAGTCAACGTCATCTATCTCTCCCACCATAAAGAATTTTTTATGTTCAATTTGATAAATTACAGCACATATTTCCATAAAAGTCATACCAAAGGAGAGAGAGAGAGTCGGGTGAGACAAAGCGTGAGAGAGAAGAGAGGAGAGAGAAGAGAGAGGAGAAAGTGTGCAGGGGGAGGCAAGAGGCGGAGGAGAGAGAAAGAGGAGAGGAGAGTTCAATGGGCTGACAATTTGAGCCCCACACGCAACAGGTGTTGCCCTCTTTAAGGGTTTTTTTATTTGTCATGTTGGCACTCGCACATAAGAGATATTCAATATTTCTCGTTGAGTGTATGTACACATTTTTAACTTCAGATTATGTCCTTTAACTATAATCTTTTTGTTTGTTTTGATTCGTAAAATCAAAATATGTTTAGATTTTTTGAAGTGGACCACTACCTAAAATGGTGGAGTGGTAAAAAAATAATAAAAAAATAAGAAAGGATATTAAAATCGATCGTTGAAACTACGGAATCAGTAATTCCTTAGCCTTTTTTTTGACAATAGAAGGTAGAAATTTTACCTTGTTTGGTGGTGCAGAGAGACTTCTTCAAATTCTTGAACCAGCCCAGCTGAACACTCAACGAGTCATTGGTCCACAAGAGTGACCCAATGCTCTGAGCATAGAAGAAAGACGGGTCGAGTGCTGTGGCACCAACAACTGCGAAGTTCACTCCGGTACGGACGGGTGGACCTTTGGCTACAGCGAGATATGGTGGAAGAAACGGCAGCCCAAATGCTTCAGCTGCATTCTCATATTTTTACGTTCATCGGGAGATTAAAAACACTATTAGTTGGATCAAAAATAAAAATTCCTGCTAGAAAACCTAATCTCATTTTAAATAGGATTTATATTGGACATGCAAAGTCGTCTAGATTACATAAGTCAGATGATCTTTGGAAGAGTAATGATGTGCTGTTTTCATATGAGATAGCATTGTAATGATCTGCTGTTTGAGTTGTGAGTCAAATTGTTTTTCTGGTAAAATCTTCATTTATTTAGGAGGGACCAAAATAAATTTATGATAAATGACTTCATACGAGTGATCGAAAAATGTAGACAAGATATTACAAAGAGAGTATACAATACCTATGAAGTCAATCATGAGCCGTCCGTTTGAACATCGACCGGTTGGGTGGTGGAAGAATGTCTCACCGTAAGGAAGATTTTTTATGCCTGGAAATGCGAGTGCCCCAGAAAGGAGGAAGTTTCCGGTGTCGCTCAGAGAGTTGCCGAAGTTGAAGATTGCTTCATAGCGCCCACGGCTCGACAAAACGGACTTTGAAGAAAGGCAGCAGAGCAAGAAAAAGACTAGTATCTTCATGGCTTTCATGTCAAACAATACTTGAAAACTTCGATGAAGGAAGAGTCTGCTTGGGGTTGAGCTTCAGCCCTTACGTTATATCATAGAGCAACCTCACCTTCCCAATATAGACACTAGAGTTTTGGCAGACGAAGCTTCAATAGCTGACTTGTAGTTTAATAAAGGAAAGGCACCCTTTAAAAAATGGGTAAAGCCCACGTGAAATCCCATCGAATGGGTCAAATGGATAAAGAAACTCTTGCTTATTTGAGAAGTCAAATCATAAGGAATATTCGCAACTTGGATGCGTTGAATCCTAAATAATAAATTTACAAAATAAGTGCATTGGAAATCTTAAAATTTATCTCGAAAGTACAAATAAATCCTAATTTTTTTTTAAAAATACAATAAGTCTTAAAATTTGTCAGAAATTACAATGGAGTACTAGAACTTTCAACAAGTACATTCAAGTCCTATAACTTATCAAGTAAATGCAATTAGATCTTAAAACTTTCAAAAAATATAATCATCTGAAAAATTTGATTAGACCAATTTGACAAATTTTGAGATTTATTTGTATTTTTTAAAAGTTTTAGAATTCGATCAATTGTAAGAGTTGATTGCACTTTTTAAAATTTTTATGATTTAATTATACTTTCATAATAAATTTTAGGATTTTTAGTGTACTTATCTCTTATTTATTTTGACGAAATTGTCTTTAAAAGCTGTAAAGTTGCTACTTGGGGGAGTAGTTTAGATACGTCCCCCTTCTTAAATTAGAATAAAGAGTAATTCTAGAATGATAAGCCGCTACTTTGAAGAAAAGAGGGCAGCGACCGGCATGAGAATTGGTGGAGGCTGTCTACCTCTTTGAGAACGACGCATTGTGTGACTCGTCGGCACATCAACGGCAGCATGGGCGGCTACGGGGGAGTCTATGACTGGTAAAGAATCATGCACTTATTAAGAAAAATGTATTGATTTGGCACACTAACGTCTGCGAAAGGGATAGACAAAACAGGACAAACTATCATGTTGCGCTAGAAAAAAGCATTATCTTCGAAAAGTGACGTTACGGTGGCTAACATTAATTGTTTGTGTTTCAGAGATAAAAAAAATTTGTAACCAATTTGAGGAAAAGGATAGTCAATGAACATTCTCTCGGCAAAGCGCACTTATCAAAGGGGTGCTTGACACCGAAAAAAAAGAAAGGGGTGCTTGACATTGTTGCGCTAGAAAAAAAAACATTTTTTTTTTGAAAAGTGACGTTACGGCGGCTAACATTAATTGTTTGTGTTTTAGAGATAAAAAAATTCGTAATCATTTTGAGTAAAGGGATAGTCAATGAACATTCTCTCGGCAAAGCGCACTTATCAAAGGGGTGCTTGACATTTACAGTGCGCCCAAAACATATACTTAAAATTCGAACAAAAAAAAAAAACATGCACTTAAAAAAAATTACACACATGGTGTTTTCATTGAGGACTTTGGTTGGTGTCCGATTACTGAGATATGCTGCAGTGGATATTATCGTACGTACTTGCTTAATGACAACACTCAAATTGGTTTTGACCACAGCAATTTTCTCTGCAAATAACCGAAAGCTTGAGATATAGAGTGTTTTTGTGTTACGAAAAATAAATGATTTAGAAAATGTTTTTTCAGATATTCATTCCTTACGTCACTTATGAAAATGAATGAATAAAAAATATTTCAATCATCTATGAAAATATTTACATATAAGTTGTTATATTGATGGTGAAAATATTTTTTATTAATTAATTGTTTGAAGCGATATAATCGATAACTTTTTAAGAAAATATTTTCTAAATAATTTAATTTTTACTAAACAAATGGAACCATATTTTAAATTCTATTGTAAAAAGGTGCGTAGATGGAGCATTGATGGAGCATGAAGACGATGACCCTGATAGTTGAATCAGTCTTTTTGTGCTATTTCTGAAAAAAATTATCATGTGCATAATAATATATATTGATGAACAAATCTAATGAATAACTGTACTAGCACCAGCAAGCCAATTTGCATCTAATTTCTTAATTTTTGATTCAATCAATACACAGTGTTTTCCTTTTAAAAGTTACTCCAGATGACACTTTGAATATCGGGAACTTTCGAGAGGAATTCTCTACCGAGAGAGAGAGAGAGAGAGAGAGAGAGGAATTAATTCAATGAGGACTTTATCTCCATTCTAATTCGTGCGAGCCCTCTAACTGCTTGCGAGGTATTTGGATGATAAGATTTCACTAGAAAAACTATTTGATATGGCATTTCCTAATAGTTTTAGTTGTGAAAGTGATTGGTAAACATTTCATAACTATAGCACTTCCAAAACTGCAGTAACTTGTGACAATTTTCAAGAGGCTACTGCACCAAACACACAAGTTGTAGCACTTTATTGCACTGTTACAACTACACACAACTACAGTTCAGCCATAGATTCCTCAGCCATAGCTATAGCAAACGGGCTCTAAGATTGATTATATGATACAATCAATCCAACATAACCTGAGTTATTTCCATGATTGACCAATTATTTTATATCTGTGTTGAATATAATTTTTTTCATCGTTATATATGAGATATTCTTGCCTAGACCCGAATCTACAACTAGGTGCATTTACAATAGTTGAATTTTGTGGAATTCACATGGTACTCACAAGATTGATAACTAAGATTGACCCGTTTTATCATGGATTGAGTTGAAGGCAATTACTTGCCCTCTATGGTGACCAACATAATAATGCCATTACAGTTTGTAGTGAAATGTCATAATTTCAAGCTGAAGCATAAGTCAATTTTACGTATCATCATAACTAAGTACAAAAGTATCGTCACACGTTGAAAAATGAGTTTTTGAAATTACAATATATTATCGTAATCAAGAGAAATTGATTACTCCTTTTAGGGGTTGGCGCACATGGATCAAACCAGGGTCATCGTTGTGATCAGTCAGTGTAGGTTTGCCTTATAGTCGATAGCCATAAATGCTTAAAGCCTAATTATGTTGAATTGATCTTATTATCTGAATAATCGTTATCCAAGTTCGTGAAATATGAAGATTTACATGAGTAAATTTTTAGTATTCTAAATTTGCTAGAGCGGTCGACACTTTCAATTTGAAAACTAAGCACAATTACCTGATATCATGTCCAATATGGCAAAATATGAGAAAAAACTGAACCTAGTAAATTCGATCAAGACAAATAGGGAGTGAAGTTGGAAGATAAATTTACAGACGAGAATATTTGTGATATGTTTATATGTGTAACATACCAATCTTCATTATTCCGGTAATAGGTAAGTAACCTTCGATAGACACAAACTGTTTGACTGCGTTTTAAGTGTAATATAAATAATTAAATTAAAATAGGAGTGGTGGAGATATGAAGCCACCATCAATCAACCCCCTGGCGATATAATGATAAGCAGACTCAGTCGAGTGAATCCCATCCCAATCGACGAAAGCCGATGGATCTTTGCAAACAGTTGAGCCGGGCTGACCACAATACGCCGACGTATTGAAGTTGTATGGACCGCCTCCTCCACAACAAGCCCTTAGGGCCCCTCCGTAAAACCCTGCGTGATTGCACTCGTTTATTATGAACAGTTTAATCTCCTGGTCTTCAATAATTATAAAGTATACCTTCAGTTATAGACTTTTAAAACAAATCATGTAACTACATCTGTGTTCATGTTAATGACATCAACCGAAAGTTGCTGATGTTATATGTATATAATTCAGTTTTTGGATTTTAGTTTACAAGCCAAAAGACAAGGAACTTGTTAGCTCCCATGGCACTGCATATAATTGATAAGGAATGTTTCAATAATTGTTATGTACACATAATACCAGAAAAATACTGTTTTTTTCGAGGAAAAATATATGATAAAGAAAACTTAATTTATCATTTCATTAAAGTGTTTCAAGCATATTTATGCTTAATTTTTCATATTTAATATATCCGATGTGATTTTTATTTATAAAAAATAGTTAGGGATGGACTAGGCTATTTTAGGCCTAAGCATCTCAAACTCGAAAGCTTAGACGGTTTCAACTGAAAAAAAAAAAAAAAAAAAAGAAAAAAAGAAAAGAAAAAGCCTAAAATTCCGACCATAAAATAAGGGTGGTTTAGGCTTTCGGACTTATGGTCTTTTTTGCTCACCCCTAAGCTAGAAAGCACTGATACTCTCTAAAAGTTTTCATGTCGTGTTGGACACTTCGATATGTGCCCGACACTTTTCAACACTTTCGGACACTTTCTGACATTTGGTAATATGACATTTGGTCAATTTTTTTGACACTTTTCAACACTCGAGTCAAAATTCAAACATGCAAGTTTCCCACACACGATTCTAACATGCGAGGTCAATTTTAAAAAGTTTCAATAAATGAATGGTCAAAATGTATATGTGAGAAAAAATAAAAACAAAAAAATAATAAATTAGGAAAGAAGAAAAACCTAATATTTATTCTCTTCTCTTTTGACTCTCACTTTCCGTGATCACAATTTACCCTCAAGTTTTTCTTTTTTTCTTTGGACACGTCGATACGCAAATCTAGAAAGTGAATTACTTTTTTTTTTCTTTCCAAGTATTATGAATTTATTGAAATGAAGCTGAATTTGTCAGATTGAAACAATGAAGACTACTAATAAATGATGGATTAATGTTTTTAGTGTAAATTTATTATAGGATTTTATTATTATTTATTTGTGAATTTGAATCAAATTAAATTGGTTGAAATAATCATAAAAATAATAATTGATCATTATATATATAAAATATAAATATAATATGCAGCGTGTCCTAACATGTCGGAATTCTCTATTTTTTGAGAAACGACGTGTCGGTGTGTCACGTCGTGTCGTATCGCGTGTCACGTGTCAGTGTCGGTGCTCCTTAGCCCCTAAGTTGCAAGATGTGAATTTTTAATTTAGGGGACAATCCCATAAATATTAAATCAATTCACTTGGAGCCACACTCCAGCACAAAATGATGCTTTAAGATTTGGTTTCATTATATTGGTCCATCAATTTCATTCTACCCTTAATCGCCCTACGTGATTAAGCACAATCTTGAGTCTAGTGGTAAAGGGATAAAACTGTTGGGGAAAAAGGAAAAAAGTTGGCTTTCATTTGATATACAGACCGTGTCAATTTTTTTTTTTTTTCGAAATCATCTTTATAATAATGAATCTCAATTTTTATTTGAAAATAAATCTATAACTACTTATTTGAATGGTGATGGATGTGTTGTCATAAGATTATTACTTTAATTAAAAAACATACGTTGACAATGACATATGAGAGAAAAGAGAAGGGTTGAAAAGAAGGCTAACCGTAGAGTTTTGGAGTGCGATAGATAGATATGGAGGCATCATAATAGTCAGCGTACATTATTCTTGCATGAGAGTATTGTTCTCTCAGTTTTTGCAATTCTTGCTTGAGGTAGTTATTGTGATACTTGAATAAAGCATTATAAGCTTTGAGACACCCGGTTGTCGGGTCATACGCCGATTCATTCGCGCTTTGAAACAAAGTTAGATATGAGGAGATGCAACCTGTCGGCAATTGTCCCGGCACCACCAGATTTACAGCACCTTCTTCTATCAGAATCTGTCATGATCATGATGATTCAACGAAAAAAAAAAAAAAAAAAAAAAAAAGAAGAAGAAAGGATACTTGATAATAGTGAGAAATGAGAAAAGAAAAAAAAGCAATCTCGAGACAAATCATAAGGATGATTTTGCAAGTATACATGAATCACTTATGGGATCTACTTCATGCATCATGGACATCATCATACTTCTCTAATAGTCACCATGACCGTGGGTCAATGTTTATTAGTGACTATTTTAGTTATGTCAATGTTTTTTTTGCCACATCTAAACTTCCTCTTGGTTATTACTATTAGGATTTACATTTTGTAAAGCTAATGAAAGAAGAAGTCTTTTTTTTTTTTTTTTTTTTTTTTTTTTTCAAATAGCGTAGTGATAAAGTCATATTCTTTTTTTAATTTCATATTCAACATGCTCACAAAGTAAGGATTGATTTAGTTGTGAAAAATTGAATGTTAAGCTCTAGACTAAAACATGCGTTTCACCACCGTGTGCTCGTAGATGAAACATGGTGATTCAAAGCAATCCTTAATTTTAATATGTGAATTTAACATTAAGCTCATGCCAATGAGGTACTACTCCATAGGTCTTTATGTCCTAATGTGTCCTTGATATGGGGATAGGAAAGAAGCCCAAATTAGTGTAATTGCTCCATTTATAAACACAGTCCAGATTGCCTTCGTGTGGAATACAAGAGAAAAATCGAAGTAAGTTGGTGTGACATACACTGACGGCTCGAATGATGGCTCCAACAATTTGTGGTACCAAAGGGCGTAGCTGTTCAATGGTTCGACCAAAGAGAAAGGGAAAGTTGTAGTCATTTTCACCTATCTCCCCCACCAGAAACAGAGACTTCTTAAAGTACTCGTCACATTCTGCACCCAGAAAAATGAAAACTTATAGCACATCTCAAGGGGGCAAGATAAAGTAGTTTTTTTATTTGCGATCTGATAAATTATAGCACCTATTTCATCAAAATTATACTAAGCTTCAAGCATCAAGCGGCAGACAGCCTTCGCTAGCCCCTCATTTGGTTCGTCATTGATTTACTTCTCTATCACTCAAGGTAGAAATTTACCTTGTTTGGTGGTGCAGAGAGACGACTTCAAACTCTTGAACCAGCCAAGCTGAACATTCAACGAGTCATTGGTCCACAAGGTAATATTCTGAGCAGAGAAGAAAGACGCGTCGATCGCCGTGGCACCAGCAACTGCGAAGTTCACTCCCGTGCGGACAGGTGGACCTTCGGCTACTGCCAGATATGGTGGGAGATATGGCAGTCCAAATGCTTCGGCTGCATTCTCATTTTCCTTTTTCCGTTAATTTTGAGGTCATCGATACTTTATTATCAGCATTCAAAAATAAAATATCCTGCTAGAGGAAAAATTAAAGCAAGAGCACGGAATACCTATGAAATCGATAATGAGGCGTCCGTTCGAGCATCGACCAGTTGCTTTGTGGAAGAAAGTTTCTCCATAAGGGAGGTTTTTGATTTCCGGATATGCGAGTGCCCCAGTAATGAGGAAGTTTCCGGTGTCACTGTGGGAGTCGCCGAAGTTGAAGATTGCGTTGTAGTGGTCGGAGCTCGATAAAACGTACTTTGAAGAGAGGCAGCAGAGCAAGGAGAAGACTAGTATATTCATTGTTTTCATGTCGAGTAACACTAGAGAATTTAGATGAAAGAAAGGTCTGCTTAGGATTTAGCTTAATTAAGCCCACAGAGCAACCTCACCTTCCCAATACAAGCAAGCATTGGAGTTCGCGCAGGAGAAGCTGAGAAAGGTCAGCCACACCTTTTATTAAATGGCGGGGTCAGATATTCAGGATCTTGTATTACGAAAGCACATTCTCATCTATTACATATACGTCCATTGTTGAGTTTTGCTGCTTGTGCAACATTGGCCACGCCATAGTCTTTAACCCAAAAGACGACGGAACAATGCATTTCGTTCTAATTGTATCACGACACTTCAGTCAAAGGGTGGCCCCCATTACCGCCACAGGCTATACCAAAGAAAGAAATAATAAGTTGAGGATTACTTCCTTTTCGTGTAAGGTAAAGGTGGCAAGGCTTTTTTTTCTATTCTCTTGCGCGTGCTTCATGATCATCTTGTGATGTAATGTCCTGGATTTCTGCCTTGTCTTTCTCTTCTTGCTTTATAAACTAGATAACCACGCAATAACCTTGTTCAACTTTGATAGTGATTAAGAAAAAGGGACCATTCTACTATTCCGCTTCCCAAAAATCAGATTCTTTTCCCTGAAATATATATTTTTGAAAGAGTTGGTAACTGATTGTAACTTACCGACTTTTTAGTAACTTATTATAACTTATCGATACTTTTAAGAACTAATCAACTATTTTTTACAGTTTCCAAATTAATAACCTTTTGTTTTCTTCTTTTCTTTTACCAACTCTTATTTACTTTTCTCACCAACACAACTCTTATATGAATTTACCGATCATTATTTGAGTAACTTATCTACATATTTTCTATTAAATTACCAATTAGCTTTTGCTTATTGACTTTTCATCTAAATTACTACCAAAATATATTCGATCTTTAAAAAAAAAAACAACTTTTTATTACCAAAATTATTTAAAATTTTTATAAACATCTTAAGGCTATGCTTCGCAGTCATGATAAAATTTAGGATGTGATAAAATTTATCATATCCTGCATCTGGTACTTGCTCAAGATAGAATAAAGTTGGATATATGGGGGATAAAGACCAAATAAACTTTATCATTTCCTTTTTATTTATCAATTGTTTTTATAGAGTTACAAAATTTTAGTAAATTGCTTACCAAGAAATTACCAACCTTAATTGAAGTAATTACTAATTTTCATTTTTCTTACTTACTTGTGAAATTTAGCAACTATTTTCAGAAATCAACAACTTTAATTAGAGTGATTATTAACTGATATTATTGTTAAGTTACAAACTAGTTTTTTTTACTACATATTATTTGTGTTGATTATTGTTTTTTATTGGGCTCGTTAAGTTATCGACTTATTTTTATTGAACAAAATTTTAATTTATATATATTACCAAAACATCAAATTAATCAATTTTTTTTATGAAATTATCAACATTTATTTGAGTACTTACCAATTTATCTTTCTTACTAAAGTTTAATTTCACCAGCTTTTATATGAAATTACCAACCTTTATTTGTGTGACCAATAACCTTTTCTTCCAATTGAGTTACCAACAACTTTTGTGTTTCCCACTATCTTTTAAGTTACTCACCGATATTCATTTGTTTCTACTAAGATTCAGCTTTCTATTGAGTGATAACTTTTGGGCTTCACCAGTATAATAGTTTTTTAAGTACTGTGAGAATAATAGTCTATTACGAGTCACAAATTCTTGAAGAATAGAGTCTCACAACAATTTATAATTATTTATGATTTGATTTTTTGTGACCTAGAATTGAAAGTTTTTTTCACAATACCTTAAAGACTATCACGCAATCATTTTTCATAACTTTTATTCATCTTATTTAAAACTATTGGAATTTATTACTCTATTTAGAAATTACATAACACGATTAGAGTAATTGACAAACTGTTTTTATTATTTTACCCACTAATTTTGTGTTACTGACTCTTATCTGAGTTAGTTATCATGTTTACTTTTTTTTTTTTTTTTTTAAGTTACCAACTTTTCATATCTTTGATTATCCTTAATTTTCCTGTCTAAATTACCAACCTTTATTGTGGGACTTACCAACTTTTTTAGTTGAAAATTGAAGAAAAAGTTTCGTGCGTGGATTGTTTAAATTGCGGGGGCCTTCAAGTAATTAATAAAAATATTCCGATTCCTTAATATACTTTCATTCAAGTTTCTGACTTTATTAATTTAAGAATTATAATGACCAGACGTTATTAAGTGTCAATGTTTTATACAAAGGTCGTTGAATGCGTGAAGTTTATTATATAATTTGGTTGACTATCCTCTTCCTTCTAAATATGACCAAGAGTATTAGGATGCTATAGGTTGAACAAGCCGTACAAGCATCTAACAACTCTTCAGTTTCAACATGGCATCATATGCATTGACAAGGGATTGTTTGCAATATATGTTACCTCCATAATAGTATTAAGAATACTTTTGCTTACTCTGAAATGGAGAGAACAAATATCTAAATTTGATCAAATATTTAGAATTAAAATTGTATATTGGCCCTTAAAAAAATGATTTTCACATTAGGTAGGCATTAATATTTTTTGCATCAATAAGCTTTATTTTTATTTTATTATTTTATTATTTCATTTATGGTAAATATAAAAAATATTATTAATTAAAGAAAAAAAAAAGCTTTTTTCTTTCTTTTACATGGACTGACACGAAGTGGTCTCTCTCTCTTCTATCTTGTCCACATACACGAAAGAAGAGCAAGCACTCTGCACATGAAAAAAAAATGAAAAAAGAGAAGGAGGTAAGAGAGTAGAAAAGTCAGATAGGGGCCTAGCACTTTCTAGTTTATTGGAGTGCAGAGAGAGAGAGAAGGGGGGGTTCGAGAAAGGACAAAATAATGAAAAAAAGACAAAAGATGGAGAATAGAAAAAGAAGAGAGAGATATAGAGAGGGGGAGTCATCTTCTTTGGCCCCCTCCCTCTTTCCCCCTTCCTCTTTCCTTCCTCCTTCCTTCCTTTGTAAGTCACGCACATGTCACGGTTCGTGAATCATCCTGTACTTGTGACACTTGTGAGTAGTGCTTGGGGTTATGGAGTGAAGAGTGAGGAAGTATAAGGGATGAACACAACTAGTCCGTGAGAGTGGCGTTAGGACGGTTGGTGTTAGGAGTTCTAGGATAGAAGGATTATATCACTTAGGAGCTCTGAAGGCGAGGTAGGCCTCTCGGGCACAAACTAGTTAGGAGCTGATGCCACTCTCCTGACGAGGCCATGGCAGGTCGAAACCAGTTATTAAGCCTAAAGAGATCTGTTGTCTCACTCGCTAGACTAGACACCCGAGCGAAGCTAGGCGTGGTACGATCTCGCACGAAAAAGCATTCATCGTATTGTTTGCTGGAACAGCTATAGAAGGAAGGTTGGCCTAGCGAATTTCGCTCGTTAGGCGCCGCACAGGTCATTCTGAGGCCAAGGAAACTCTCGGCCCGTGACACATGGTATCAGAGTAAGAAACCCTCTAGTAAGTGGGTGAGTCGGAGAATTAGACTCCTCACTCTAGTGTGGGTTGAACTGATAAGTACGAGTGGTATAGGTCCTAGTGGGCAGAGAGTGATTTGCTAGGGCAAAAGATGCCCAAATGAAGTAGGGCTCTCTGCTCCTAGGATGATAATGGGGGCACTAGGATAAGTCGGTTCCTTGCCGAGCGGACAGTGGGTTCGAGAAGAACCGAATCCTCGCTAAATAGGAATAATGTTCCGGGATCGATTGATGAATTCTAAGAAGATGTCTACTGCCACGTTTTCAACAAGGAAAGAACCTCCATTTGGTTTGTTGGGGTCAAGATGCTAAGTAGGCAAAAATGGTGCTGCCAAAAGATGTGGTTGGCGAAAAATGCCACACTTGCCAAAGAAAGTACAGGTGACTGAGAAGCCCAAACAGCTGAGATCAAAAGAGGCTACTAATGGAGCAAAACCTGTTTTGTTCGGCAAGCATGACCATTCGATGTAAAATCCCAAAAATAGCACACCGATGGTTATGGGACGAAGCGACCAGATCGCCATGAGGGCATTGCGAATTTGAGTGGGGGAGAATGTCATGCTCCATGAATCCTCTCATACTTGTGACACTTGTGAGTGGTGCTTAGGGTTATTGAGTGAGGAGTGAGGAAGCGGAGGAGACGAACACAACTGGTTCGTGGGAGTGGTGTCTAGACGGTAGGGCTAAGAGTTCTAGGATAGATGGATTATATCACTTAGGAGCTCTGAAGGCGAGATAAGCCTTCCGTGCACAAATTGGTCGGGAGTTGATGCTGCTTTCCTGATGAGGTCATGGCAGGCCAAAACCAATTATTGAGCCTAAAAAGATTTGCTGTCTCACTCGATGAACTAGACGCCCGAGCGAAGCTGGGCGTAGTACGATCTTGCACGAAGAAGCATTCACCGTATTGTTCGCTGGAACAACTATAGAAGGAAGGCTGGCCTAGCAAATTCTGCTTGCCAGGCGCCGCACGGGTCGTTTCGAGGCCAAGGAAACTCTCAGCCCGTGTCATACACATGAAGGATAGGAGCAGTGTGGAGGTCAATAGGAAACTTGGTTGGATGGGATGCATCTTCAATGTTGCCAATCTACGAAGTAGGCTCTTTCAATGCCACTAAGCTAAGGGGCAAAGCAAAACAAGTGGGCAGCTAAGGGTGTTTTATTTATTTATTCATATATATATATATATATTTATATGATTCCACATTTTCATATTCACATGTTTTTCTTATTCCACGTTTCGTACCTCTTTATAATAACCGCCTATTTGGTAACCGCCTTGATGGGAGATGGTTTATAAAAAGAATATTTGTTTATTTCATATAGGTAATCACAAGATCTAATGTAAAACCTCTTATTCGGCAATACATCATTATTACGTGAGGGGATTGGATTAGTAGAGTGTGCCCATAATTTCATCGAATCTTCATGAATTTCCAACAAATACAAATTCAAACAATGGTTAGAGGTCTGTTGTCGCGACCAATTTTTCGAGTGAACCACCTAGGTTTTGGCTAATGGATTGTTAAGCCTAGACTTAACTCAGGCTCTCCCAAGCCCATACCAATTCGCGACTTAGGTTTGAATTCTTAACATGCAAATAATTTTCAATTGGGAGTCGCCACTAATCTATTTTTGGTGGGTCGATTAGAAACCCAAGTAAAGTAATGGGAGATTTACTTTACTCCTATGAACCAGAGATTCTAGATACGGGGACTTGGTTACGCTAGATTCCTCTAACGCCCTTTCGGTACCATTCTTTTATTTTGAAAAAAATGTTTAGCAGGCAGCTTGAATTGATTTTAATTTATCTCCCTAACATGTGAGGTGATCATGCGGGTGCGCAAACCACCAATTTAACATCCAAATAAAGCAGTAAATAAATTGTAGGACTTACCTCATAGCAACGAAAGCATCTGCATTGTTAGATCATAATTCACATCATCAACCCTAGATATGATTTCTAATTAACATGCAATTTTTGTTTTCACTTTGTTTAATGGGAACTTAATCTATATGTAATGCATACTAATAATCTAATATGACATGGCAACGTGACCTAAGTTACATGACATGGCAAAATGATCTAAACTATATGACATGAATAGATTAAATCATAAAGAAATTAAATGCAATCTAAATTATCTAATTCTATTGACGGGCAATTTCTAATTAAATGGGCCTAAAAACTAAATGACATGCATTTGATGTTTCTATTCCTAAATGACATGTTCATGACACTTTTTATTTTTTTTCTTTTTCCTAAAAATTGCAATTTATGCTAAAAATGGAAATAACTTATCCTAAGACATTTTTGGATTTTTTTCATGAAATTTGAAATTAGAAAAATGTGAAAATTATCTAGCTAGATTAAGATTCTATTTAATTTATATTAAGGATTAAGTTAAACCCTAATTTAAACCAAGATATTATCTTAACTTAGTAATCCCTAACCTAAGGTGCAGTCTATCTAAGTCAATCTAAACTTAAAAGGAAATATGCAATTTTATTCTAATGTGCAATGACGTGCAAATGATGCCCTAATTCTATATGCATGATGATTTTTTGTTTTTTTTTTTATTTAATTTCAAAATTAAAATTTATATGTGATTAAACATACAACTCAAATAAAAAACTAACAACCTGAATAAAATCCCTATTCTAGATATGTAAGATAACAAAAAAAAAAAAAAAAAAAAAAAAATCCAAAACAAACTGAATCCTAATTTAGATATTTTTTTTTTTTTTTTGGATTTTCTTAGTGATTTTCCAAAACAAACAATTATCAACTAAACATTAAATCTAAACAATTAGGATATTCAACAAATAAAGGATTAAAATAATCGAAAAAATAACCTATTGTCTCACAGGTCAAATTAGCAATTATTCTAACCCTAATTATCACGACAAAGATATTCAAAATAATTAAAAATCTGATCCGAAGTCTTACGGATCAAATTAATAATTATATTGATTGCATAATCAAAATACTATCAACAATCCCAAAAATTAATATAATTAAAAAAATGATCCGACGTCTTACGGATCAAATTAATAATTACAATAATTTTGGGAAAACCCCTGTGGATAATACCTACAAGGATTGTAACATGAGCATATTTTGATTTGATCAATAATAACAGAATAAGATAAAATAAGTAAAAAAAAAAATAAGAAATAAACTACCTAATCTTTTCCTCTTTTTTCTTTTTTCGTTTTTTTTTCTACTTTCTTCACCCACGGCCGAGTGGTTTCGGTGGATCACCAGGGCAGATGGGTCGCCAGCGTTCGGGATTTCGACGAAGGGCGGCAACTAGTGTGCAGGCGGACTGGCTCGGTAGTGGTCCGGCAGAGGAGCAAATCGTCACAAGTGCTGCTGGCGACGAACGAACCACCGGATCTGCGGCAGCAACCGGTAGAGGTGACTCAAGCAGAGGCTTCAGGCGCAGGGTCGCGGGTCAGCTGGGACAGGGGCAGCACGGGTGAAGTCACCAACGTTCGGGCACCGGCGAAGGGGGGCGTGATCTGAGGGTTGCGGTGGTTGCAAGTGCAGGGGGAAGGCCGGCGGACTTGGGCAGCTGTGGCGAGGGGGCTTCGGCGTCTGGGCGGCACAAGCTGTGGGACTCGGGGCGGCGCAGCGGTCGCGGTTAGCTTCGGGGCGGCGAGCGGCGCGGCGGGTCAGATCGAGCGGTGTGGGTCCGCCTAGCTTGCAACCTAGGTTGCTGATCGGAGGTCGCGGCGGCGTTGGATGGGCGGCGGTGTCTTCGTCAATCGGGTGGAGACGGAGGCGGCGAGCAGGGGATTGGTCGTGAGGAAGAAGAAGCACAGTGCACTTTTCCTTTTCTTTTTTCCTTCTCTCTCTCTCTCTCTCTCCTGTTTACACGTCTCTCTCACTGTACTCTGTACTTTTCTTTCTCACTTTTTGACTTCTTTTCTTTGTTTTTGTTTTTTTTTTCTCCGACTGAAGAGAGCTTCACCCCTTTTCTTTTTTATTTTCTCTTTTGTCCCAAGACCCCCCCCCCGTGAGATTGCTTTTCTCTCTCCTTTTATAGAGCGAAAACCAATCCATCTATTCTACTATCGAGATTTCATATATTGACTCCGTAACCGAAGATAATCTAAAATTTTTTGTTGAAGGCTTTTTCAGATAATTCACTCAATTAAGCTCCGTTATCCAACCCTCAAATCTTTCAAAATCTCTATCCACAACAAAATATTTTAGATTATTCCTTATCCTCCTTAATATTCCCAACGATTTTATCACCAAAAGACTAGAGATAAGATTGCAAATCCGATTTTTTAAAATCTCAAAAACCACCGTGATATTGCCTCAAATCTCAATTTCCCATGTGTTAATTAATTTAAAAAAAAGGGGCTTGGGCTAATTTACTCATTCCGTGGGCCTAGCTCGGCCTGCCGAACTAAAGCTCAAAAATGTAAATTTGGACCATTCCACCATCAGCCCAAAAAAAATGTAAAGAGTTAAAATAAATGCACCTAAACCTATTTGTTATGCAACTAATTAATTAATTTTTTTTAAGGATAAAATTAACCCTTCATTTTTTATGCAATAAATAAATGCTCGGACCGCCAAAATTTAGGTGTAAACATCTGTTTTACATTTAATCCTACTTTTTGCATATGATTTTTATATCAAAATTTAGTATCAAAGCATGTTTAGTATCTCTACCTTGTTTTTGTAAAATTTTTGGTGCATTTTTTTAGGCTTTTGAAATGGTAGTAATTCGGCCATTTTGGGGTTAAGAGGAAAATAGCCAATTCCTGCTAAATTCTGGCAACCCATCACTTGACTTTAGACCGTATGGTCGCACTATCATGAGGAAGAATAGCTGTTAGTTATTTTAGCATATTGGTGTTCGCCAGAGGCTAATTGGGCAGTGGAAGTCACAATGGTTAATGGTTAGCATTTGGGGAATTTTTGTTTGATTCGAGGCCAATTTCTTGGCTGTTTTCATCGAAATTTGGACCTATTTAGTCACGTTGGTGTGGTCTAAAAAACACATGAATTATTTTGGTCTGAGATGGGTTGCCAGCGAAGTAAAGGACTATGAAATCACGCCGGAACGGCAAACAAAGGGGGAAAAGGCTTTTGTTCATGCGGAGGAAGAAGCATGTGGGCTCCATGCATGCGGAACCGCAGGGTATGGGATCCATGTCACGTCTTGATCCTCTGAGCACGTACCCATCCCTCTGCAGTCAATTAATAGCGATGTCCCAGGACACATCGCCGACCCATTCATTTAAATGCGCATGAGGAAGCAAATAAATAAATCCCCAAACCACAATCAAATTGGATAGAAAAGCAAGGCCATAAATTTTCAAACCATAACAACACACTTATACACACACACACACACACACAAATAAGTAAGTTCTCAAAATAGGGGGGCTTTTCAAACTGCTACTCGTCTTCATCCTCCACTTCGACCTCTTCATCATCCCAGTTGGAGCCTTCAGCTAAGTACATCGGGGACTTTGGTTCCGACAAGTTCGGCTCTGGATCCACCACTGAACCTCCTCGACGGTCTATTGTGCCTTTCCCTAAGGCTACCTCTAGTACGTAAAAAGGAACCTCAAACTCCGATATTGGCCTTTCTCTTTGACCATTTTGCTCTGCGATATCATAACCTATATTGATGGGGCACCTTTTTAGGTAGGCCCGTATTGACCCAGATTATGGTTTCCACCAACTCATACACCCATCCCCTTCGGTCTCCATGAAGTGGGATGAAGCACTTCTGTTTTGTCATCTTGTTAGGCTGACCAAAATGTTCAGGTGAGGCTGCCATTTAGGGACCTGAAAATGTTATTCTACTATGGGGTGAGACGACGTCTCAGCGAGTTCTACCCCCTAAGTCCTAACTAGGAAGAAAATACGTCCTAAGGGCTGCACAAGCACAAACAAGGGATAAAGGACTCACTTGGGCCTCTACTTCTTTTTGCAAGTCGATTTAATTCAAAAACTCGGAAATCATATCATCCAATCCAATCAGATCCGATGATCAATCAATCAACTCAATCGATTATATGTCATCACGACCTATTCTTGGTCGATCAATTCAATATTTTCTATAATGTCCGATTACAACAAGGACGACTCACCCAAAGTTGAAAATAGATAATATAACTCGCCCAAAGCTGATAATATAGTATATTGTTCACCCAGAGCTGATATATTAGGGCTTTCAGGCCGATATAGTATACTAATAACGCTCACCCAAAGTTGACAATGTATGTTGCTCACCCAAAGCTAATATATCATGGCCCGTAGGTGGATATAACATACCAATAACGTTCACCCAAAGTTGATAAGGTATACTGCTCACCCAAAGTTGACATATCAAAGTCCGTAAGCTGATATAGTATACTGGTATACTACTCATCCAAAGCTAATATATCAAGCCCGCAGGCTAATATAGTATACCACTCTAACCATCTAATCAATTCATCATCTTTATCATATCCGATAAAAATACTCATGTGTGAGTATACGGTCGGTCTTAGCCAAAATACAATATTTTCAATTTTGAACATCCTATCAGTTTCAACAGTCCCAAAATAGATTTTTGGCATTATAGACCGACGCCCAGTAATTTTCCAATTAATACCAAAATTATCAATTTTTGGGATAATTATCCATAATCACAAATTGCAATCAATAACAGTCAATTAAATAAACAGATCACATATTTGGAATCGGCACGAAATTCTGGTCATTGGCTATCCTGGTCTAATTTCCGAAAATTAATTAATTAATTAATCAATCAAAGAAAATAATAATAAATGCAAACAAATAACACTTAGGCCCGTAAAGCCTAATTTAATGCCAATTCGGGTTCGGAAAATTTCCGAACATCACTAGATAAATACTACCATCTATCTAGTTGCTAATTACACTTTAACCACCTAACATGAAATAATGGTTAATTAAATTGATAATCTACTCTAACTATCCAACAAATCCATATTTAGTCTAAACTAATCAACACAAACATGTGAAAGAAGTTATGCACTTGCGCCAACTTCGGCGGTGATGCAAGACAATATGTTAGGGTCCTGATTCTCTCTAGAATCTCGAATGGACCTACATACCTCAAACTTTGCTTTCCTTTCTTACCAAAGAGTGAAATTCTCCTCGTTAGTGACACCTTTAGAAAAAATGTGATCACCGACTTGGAATTTCAATGGTCTTCGACGTTTATCTGCATAACTTTTCTGGCCTTTCTAAGCACTCTTTAGTTTGTCCTTGATAATGGCAACTGCGTCCATTGACTGTTGAATTAACTTCGGACTTGTAAGCTTTCTCTCCCCGACTTCATCCCAACAAATAGGCATTTTATACATCCTGCCATACAACGCTTCAAAAGGAGCCATCTGATGCTTTCCTGATAGCTATTATTGTAGGCAAATTCCATGAGGTGAAGTTGTTCCTCCCAACTTCCCTTGAAATCCAATACATAAGCTCGCAGCATGTTCTCGAGGGTTTGAATCGTCCTCTCAGACTGGCCATCCGTTTGAGGATGATATGCCATACTGTACTATAGCTTGGTATCTAAAGCACTCTGTAAGCTCTTCCAAAATGCAGTTGTGAATTTCGAGTCTCGGTCCGAGGTGATTGATACCGGCACTCCATGAAGACGAACGATTTGGCATACATATAACTCAGTATGTTTATCCAAGTGCAGATCCTTCCGAACCGCGATGAAGTGAGCCAACTTAGTTTGTCGACCACTACCAAAATAGAATCATTGCCTCTCTAACTCCTTGGCAAACCTACCATGAAATCCATTGTGATATGATATCGTGATATGCTCCTATTTCCACTTTGAGATCTCGAGAGGTTGCAAAAATCCACCCGGCTTGCAATGCTGGGCTTTTACTTGCTAACACATCAAATATTTGGCGACATCCTTGGCGATATTTGCCTTCAAACCAGACTACCAATAGTGTTGACGTAGATTCTAATATATCTTTGTACTGCTAGGATGAATATTGTAACTGCTACGATGCATTTCTGATAAAATATCATCTCTAAGCTTTGCATCGTCAAATACATACAAACATCCTTAGAACCTTAAAGTTCCATCCTCAGAAATCTGAAAATCATTTTTTTTCTCTTATCAGCGTCTTCTTGTAGTATCTTCTGAACATCTGGATTTGTCGACTGAAGTAATTTGATCCTGATTTGAATATTCAGCTCAATTTTGAAGGTGGCCATGAGATGTGAAAGGTAACCTACCTCAAATTTGAAAATCGAATCTCGAGCTTTTTTGAGCAAAACCCATTCCTTAAGTACCATCTGTGCTACAGAAGACTTCCGGCTTAGTGCATCAATGACCCTATTCGCCTTTCCGAAATGGTACAATCTGTCGCAATCATAATTCTTTAAAAGTTCCATCTAGCGGCACTATCTTATATTCAACTCTTTCTAAGAGAATAGGTACTTGAGACTTTGATGGTCAATGAAGAACCTGAACTTTTCTCCACATAAGTAGTGTCTCCAAATCTCCAAAGTGAAGATGATTGCCGTGAGTTCCAAGTCATGCATTGGGTAGTTCTGCTTATTAGGTCTCAACTAGCGAGAGGTGTTTGCAACAACCCTACCATGTTGCATTAGCACACAACCAGTCCTCAGAATGATGCATCATTATAAATCTCAAATCCTCCTGGACCAGATGGAATGGTCAGCACAGGTGCGGTAGTCAGCTTCTACTTAAAATCTTGAAAATTACACTCACACTTGTCGAGCCACACAAACTTTTCTTCTTTCTTCAGGAGTCGGGTCAATGGCGATGCCAAGGCTGAAAATATTTCCATGAGCCGTCTGTAGTATTAGGCCAAACCCAGAAAACTTCTGATCTTGGTCACTATTGTCGGTCTTGGCCAATTGATAACTGCTTCAATCTTGGACGGGTCCACAGAGATTCCTTCACCTGAAATCACGTGGCTTAGGAATGCAACACGAGTTAGCCAAAACTCACATTTGCTAAACTTAGCATACAACTGATGAATCCTTAAGGTCTAGAGTACTAATCTCAAATGGCTCTCGTGCTCCTCAGCACTCCTCGAATACACTAGAATGTCATTGGTGAACATGATCACGAATTGATCCAGATATTCTTTAACCACTCCGTTCATCAAGTCCATGAAAGTAGCTGAAGCATTCGTCAACCCGAACGGCATTATTGTAAACTCATAATGGTCGTATGGAGTACGAAATACTAACTTCGGTATATCATCTTTTAAGATTTTCAGCTAATGATATCCTGTCCTCAAGTTGATCTTTGAAAATATCGACGGTCCTTGTAGCTAATCAAACAAGTTGTTGATCCTCAAAAGTGGATACTTGTTCTTGATCGTCACCTGATTGAGTTGTCGATAGTCGATGCACAGGCGCAACGAACCATGTTTCTTCTTAACTGACAGAACTGGTGCTCCCCAAGGCGATGCACTCGGACGTATGAATCCCTTGTCCAACAACTCTTGCATCTGTGCCTTTAGTTCCTTCAATTCAGATAATGCCATCAGGTAAGAAGCCTTAGAGATTGACTCTGTCCCGGGTGCTAGCTCAATCACGAACTCTATCTCTCTCTTTGAAGGTAGACCTAGTAACTCCTTCGAAAAGACATCTGGGAATTCTTGCATTACTGAGATATCTTCGACTTTCAACTCCTCGATTGTTGTATCCACAACAGTCGCTAGGTAACCTTGACAACCCTCGCTTAACAAACGAGTTGCCTTAAGAGACAAGATCATGGCAATTAAGGGTCCTCCTCGACTCCCAATAAACTCAAAACTTTCGCCCTCTAACGGGTCAAACTAAATTGTTTTGCGATAGCAGTTCATCTTAGCTCGTTGCTTAGTGAGCCAGTCTATGCCAATAATCAAATCAAAGTAATACATGGCTAGGACTAACAAATCTATCTACCCCTCGCTCATCAATCTCTAACTTGTAACCAGAACACCCCAATGCAGACAACACCTTATCCTTTAATGGTGTAGAAATGCTAACCACTGACTCCAACAACTTAGGACTTAATCCTATCAATTTAACATATTGCTCAGCAATAAAAGAATAAGTCGCACCAAGGTTGAATAAAGCATAGACAACATGGTTGTTCAACGAAACCATACCTGTAATCACGTTAGGCGTGTCCTTTGCTTGACCTCTTGTGATAGCATACATTGTTCCCTATGCTGGGGGTCTAATCAATCCACCCTGCAGTGCGTTCTGTGGTGCTAATCCTCTGACTTGACCCATCTACGGTGGTGATAGTAACTGTGGTTGTCCTGTTGGCCTTCTAGGACAATCTCTGACCATGTGATCCTGCTGGCCACATCCAAAACAAACGCCTAGTCCTCGAGGGCACGGAGTTGTACTGTGTCGCCTTCCACATAAGCGACAGAAGCCATTTTGGCTTGACCTTGTTTTTCCAATTCCACCCTTCCTGTTGGGCGGAACATGGAACTTTCCTCCAGCCATGGGCTTCTTCCCATGTCGGATTCCTTCCTTATGTGAAATAAACCTCGATCCAAACGAGGTGGCTTGCTCGTTCAGACTTGTCTCTAACAGCCGGGCTTAGTTATACATTTCCCAATAACTTTTTAGATCTAACGGTACTAGCAGTTGCTTCAGCTCTATTCGAAGGCCATTCCTGAACCTTCGAGCCTTTTCCTTAGGATCCTCAATTAACCTAGGAGCATTTTGAGAAAGCTTCGCGAACTTGACCTCAAACTGGTCAACGATCATTGTCCCTTGGTAGAGACGTTGGAATTCTTTCATTTTCTGCTATCAGGCACTTCCCGAAAAATACTTATCATTAAAAGCTTTGAGGAAGGCGTCTCACACCGGACCACACCTTCTAGAAATACTATGTCTCTTGCGACTCTCCACCAGGTGTTGGCGTTACCTTGCAGTTGGTAAACTGTAAGGACAACCTTCTTTGCCTCAATACACATCAGAAGTGCAAAGGCCTTCTCTAGATCTTGGATCCAAAAAGATGCAGTCTCGAGGTCTCCAGTATCCATGAACCTTGGCGGGTTCAACTTCAAGAATTGTTCTACTAATTTTTGAATTGGTATGTCTCTCTGCATGATTGCATTCTCAGGCTGAAATTCGACGGGTGTAGTAGTGGGTGCGGCCTCAATGGCGGTGGTAGCAACGGCAGCGTCAATAGTGGCTGTAGCGGTGAAGGCGGCAGTTTGATTCTAGGCCTACTGCTTCATCATATTCCTCATCGCATCTAGCTCTTACGTGATTCCAATAGTTCCCAGATCACTAGGGGTAGTGACCCCAACACTAACTAGGGGTGATGCTACTTCACTTGCGTTGGTCTCAGCCTGCGCTCTACCTCGGCCTCCTCGGGTATCAATCCTCATTGGCATTCTACCCTGAGCTGCAGGCTAGATAATACTCTTTCTAGGAGTCCTCTGCTCCCGATCGCTCATCCTGTAGGCTTTCTACAAAACCTGCATTCCAATTCCACACCGAATTAGAAGTCGAGCGATATCAACAAACATTTCTACCAATCAGCTATCACAGACATGTGCTAGCATAATTTAAAGGCATTTCCTACTAATTATCCCATGACCCATCGCACCTTATCACTACAATCACTAACATGGGCTCTAATACCACTAAAACGGGGATGTCATGTCTTGATCCTCCGAGCACGTACCCATCCCTCTGCGGTCGATTAATAGCGATGTCCTAGGATGCGTCGCTGACCCATTCATTTTAGTGCACATGCTGAAGTAAATAAATAAATCCCCAGACAACAATCAGATGGGACAGAAAAGTAGGGTCATAAATTTTCAAACCATAACAACACACTTACATATCTATATATCATGACCAGTTATACACAATACTAGTCGATACACACATGCACACACACGCACACACACCCACACACAAGTAAGTTCTCAAAATAGCAGGGCTTTTCAAATTACTACTCGTCTTCATCCTCCACTTTGACCTCTTCATCATCCTAGTTGGGGCCTTCAGCTGAGTATACACCAGGGATTCTGGTTCCGACAGGTTCAACTCTGGATCCACCACTGAACCTATTGGACGGTCTGCCATGCCTTTCCTTAAGGCTACCTCCAGTACGTAAAAGGGAACCTCAGATTCTGGTATTGGCCCTTCTCTCTAACCATTTCGCTCCTAGTGATACCATGACCTGTATCAATGGGGCACCTTTTTAGGTAGGCCTGCATCAACCCAAACTATGGTTTTTACCAACTCATACACTGATCCCCTTGGGTCTCCGTGAAGTGGGATGAAGCACTTTTGTTCCGTCACCTTCTTAGGTTGACCAAAATGTTCAGGTGGGGCTGCCATCTAGGGATCTGAAAATATTATCCCACGACGGGATGAGGACTCACCTGGGCCTCCATTTCTTCCTGCAAGTCGATTTAATTCAAAAACTCGTAAATCATATCATCCAATCTAATTAGATCGAATGATCGATCAATCAATTCAATCGATTACATGTCATCACGACCTATTCTCGGTCAATCAATTCAGTACTATCTATAACGTCCGATTACAACAAGGACGACTCACCCAAAGTTGAAAATAGATAGTATAACTCACTTAAAGCTGATAATATAGTATACTGCTTACCCAAAGCTAATATATCAGAGCCTTCATGCTGATATAGTATACTTATAACGTTCACCCAAAGTTGACAAGGTATGCTGCTCACCCAAAGCTGATATATCATGGCCCATAAGCGGATATAACATACCAATAATGCTCACCCAAAGCTGATAAGGTATACTCCTTACCCAAAACTGACATATCAAAGTCCGTAAATTGATATAGTATATTGATACACTGCTCATCCAAATTTGATATATCAAGCTCGCAGGCTGATAGAATATATAACTCTAACGATCTAATCAATTCATTTTTTTTATCATATCCGATGAAAATACTCGTGTGTGGGTACATGGTCGGCCTTAGCCAAAATACAATATTTTCAATTTTGAACATCCCACCAGTTTCAACAATCTCAAAATAGATTTTTGGCATTGTAGACCGATGCTTGGTAATTTTCCAATTAATTACCAAAATTATCAATTTTTGGGATAATTACCCACTATCATAAATTGTACTCAATAACAGTCAATTAAATAAATAGATCACATAATTGGAATCAGCTTGAAATTCCAGTCACCGACTATCCCGATATAATTTTCGAAAAATAAATAAATAAATAATTAATTAAGGAAAATAATTAATAAATGCAAATAAGTAGCACTTAGGCCCGTAAAGCCTAATTTAATGCCAATTCGGGTTCGGAAAATTTCCGAACCTCACTAGATAAATAATACCACTTATCTAGTTGCTAATTACACTAATCTAACCACTTAACATACAATAACATTTAATTAAATTGCTAATGTACACTAACTATCCAACTAATCCATACTTATTCTAAACTAATCAATCCCTAAACATCATTAACTTACTAAATAGGGATTAGTGAGTTAAGCTCACTTGATTAATGATCCGTTCGGATCAAAATGATGGGGACATGACAAGGAGTAAGAAACTCCAAAGCGGGCACACCAAACGGGGTCGGGAATGGCCCGGAAATGGCCCAAACATTGGCTGGAGTACCCACTAGTTTTGGCCTTCACTCAGTGCTGGTCCTGGGCTGAGAAAGGCTAGACAGTGGCTAGCTAAGGGGGAAATGGCGACAACAGCTGGCGAAAGGGCTTCTTGCGGCTCGATAGGCTTCCCCGACAACATTCGGAGGCTAAATGGTGATGTGCAGGCTTTGACGGTGACCTAGAGGCCTCATAGGATGACAAGCTGGCAAGAAGGAGGCAGCTAGTCATGGTAGAGGCAGAGAGGTGCGCTCGGGCAAGCGGCGGCGTTGGTGACTTTTGGCTAGTCAGCGGGCTTTGACGGGCGACTAGACTACTGTGGCGGCTTGCTGGCTCTGTTCTTGGGCTTGCTGGAAGTTTCAAGGAGCTATAATAGGGGAAAGGGTCGACGGAAGTGGGGAAGAAAGAGAGGGGGGATAGGTTTGCATGGAGGGGGCCACCATGGTCTCTTCCTATCTCTTTGTTCCCCCAATTTCGTCCCCACCACCAGCTGGCTTGCTCAACTGTTTTTCCAGACCAAATACCCCTTCTAGAAGCATTGAAGTAGTCCAAAGGTTATGGGTAAGGAGGGCACACGAATTTTGGTTGATTTCCCTAAAATTGGACTTCAATCCTTCTTGAATCAATACCAATTGCCCCTGAAAAATTCAGCTATCATAACAACAATCAAATTGGCATTTTTCCTCACCAATTGAACCTACATGCATCCCAATTTCGCCATAAGAAATGGTCTTCGAAATTTTTCGAACAAAAATGTCCCTACTTTGATTTTATTTTCAAAGAGTCGATTTGCAGAAAAATCTTCAAAAGGCGAGTCGACGTTCCTAAAATGACTTATGACATGATAGAACTTTCAATTTCTGAAATTGGATTCAAATTCGCCGTTAATTTTGATCTGGCGCGATTTTAACGTAACATAGGCGACTTGGTAGCTTTTAGAAATTTTTAGTGCAAATGACCCATGGTTAATTTTCTTCAAGCCACGACGAACCCCTTCAACATATTGGCAACTCTTGGTGGTCGTAAAAATCTCGAGGTTTCAAATACGGACACAAGGTGCCAAAATGATGGAAAAATCAATCTAGTGTTGATCGATGAGAATTTTACAATTTAGTAGAATCACCGACGTTTAACCACATATCTTAGTCGAACTGACCTATCTCTGATTTCTAATCGATCTTACTATGCCATAATGATCTCGGTAAATGAACACGGTCGAGTAATCGATTCCCAGTCGAATTCTTAAGTCTATTACATTAAAATCCTTTAATGGCTTCCCTAGATCGTCTAGTTATCTCATGAGTGATCAACTTTGAGAATAACACCATAGGTGCGTCGTTGAAATGCCCGATTTATTTAATTGAAAGCAGAACCGAAAATCTGGGATGTCATAGTCCACATGAGCGGAATCGCTGGTTTGTGGGGCATATTTTGTTCTTAGCATTGAGATCCATAAGGATCGCTCTCTTTGTTCATTAGGTTTGTCTTAGAGGGCATATATTCATCGCATTTTAGAAAGATTCAATATGCAGCATTGCAAACCAAGAATTGCTCATCTTATTAAGGGTGATAAATTGAGTCTTTCACAATGCTCTAATTCAGATTTTGAGAAAGCTCAAATGAAGAATGTACCTTATTCTAGTATGCTTGGAAGTATCATATATGCTAAAGTTTGCACTAGACCAAATATTACTTTTGCAACAAGGCTTCTAAGCAAATATCAATCAAATCCAGGATGCGATCACTGGGTTACTGCCAATAAGTTTTTAAGGTACTTAAAGAGAATAAGAAATTATATGTTGATTTATAAACATGTTTCAGACTTGCAACTAGCAGGGTCTTCAGATGTAGATTTTGCTAGTTGTCAAGATGTAAGAAGTTAATGATAGGATAGATATTTATGTTGGCAAGAGGTGCAGTATCATGGAAGAGCAAGAAACATAAATTTACATCTTCTTCTACCATGAAAGTGGAGTTTGTAGCATGTTTTTCATTTACTACTTAAACTATTTGGCTCCGGAACCTCATTAGAGAGTTATTAGTTTTTGATTTTGTGAATAGGCCCATACAGCTACATTGTGACAATAAATCTATAGTGTTGTTTATTATTAACAATAGAAATCTTAGAGGGTCTAAACACATGAAAGTCAAGTTTTTGACCATAAAGCAATCGGTATAGAATGGTGATGTTACAATAAATCATATTCCTACAGATGATATGGTTGCAGATCCATTAACTAAAGGCCTACGCTCATGTGTATTTAAGTAACATGTCATTAGCATGGGCCTAGGAGCATCTTGGAATACTGTTATTTAGTGAGCTGTATTTTATTTTTCCTTAATAAAGTTTACATCTATATTTGTTACAATTTAGTAACACTTCAAAATTTATATGTTAACTTTTGCATTCAAATTTGAATGGATTATTATTATGTTGAATATATATATATATATATATATATATATATATATATATTGTTAAAAGTCTCAAGGTATTGCTTAAACCTTGAGTGAAGGCTAGGGGCATCCGATTATTAGTCATGTGCATATGTCTTGTTATACACAAAGAAATGTTAACCATAAGGACAAGACATATATAGGTTCATTGGAACTATAAAGACATTCTCTAGTAACACAAGTTTTTTGTGAAACTTAAGGTAAGAGAATGCTGACTGACAAATGGGATCTCTCTATGAGAGATGTTATCCATTTGCCATACTATCATATTGAATCCATATCAATGAAGTTGAAAACACTTGTGACCGTGGAAGGCTTTGTGTGTATACATGCAATTATCGTCCTAATTCGGTGTTTGAGACTTTATGAGATATGATTGACTATTAAGAATTATCTCTAGACCAATGTGCGCACATACAGTACAATTTCAATTAATATAGCTCAAGTAGGAAAATGTAAGAGTTTTCCTGATGTGGGCTACATTAGTTGACATTGTAATTTACCGTTTTACGGGGTTTGGTCTAAGGTGAGATATAATGTTTCTTAATTAGTCTAAATACGGGACTGGTTAGTGTGGGCCGAGTTGAACCTGGCTTGTAATGAGAGGACCTGTTTAGAAACTTTATAAATAGTACTCAAGTCTCTCCTCTAACCCTAATTCTCATAAGTATCTTCATATAAGGAGCGTTAACCTCGCGCTAAAGGGTGAGTAGGCCGTCTCATTGAGCTAGTGATACGGAGAGTAATAAAGGAGAATGACTTGTGCGTGGAACATTGGTTTTCTGCTTCCGCTACAAGAACGATGGACCTTAAAACATGTGCATTAATCTTTCTACTCAATTATGCATGTTCTTGTTCTAGTTGTGGGGATCATGGGATTGCGCAATTTGCATCCAATAGTAGATGATTAAAGCCTACTTGTGTTGGCATGATTTTTATCTTACACGAATAATCGTTGTTTGAGTTTATGACAGATGAAGATATTTTGGAGAAATTTTGGTATTCTAAGTTTTAAGAAACGTCCAACACTTTCAATGAGAAAACTTGGCGCAATTACCCTTTATTGTGTCCAATATGACAAATATGAGAAAACATCAAACATAATTAACTTGATATAGATGAATAGGGTGTAAATTTGGAAGATGAATTTACAAACGATACATATGTCTGATATATTTATTTATGTAACATATCAAACTTCGTTACTTGGGAAAGGTGCAATTGACCTTTATATATGCAACTATCTGAATGCATTTATATGTTATTTCAATAATTATATCAAGATGGGAGCAGTGGAGATGTGAAGCCACCGTAAATCAAATGTTTGGCAATGTGATGATAAGTAGAATCGGTATAGTGAATCCCATCCCAATTCACAACAGAGGATGGATCTTCGCTAGTAGTCGAGCTAGTCTGTCCACATAATACTGACAGATTAAAGTTGTATGGACCCCCTCCTCCACAACAAGCCCTTAGCATCCCTCCATAAAAGGCTCTGCGTGAATGGACTTTTCCATGTCAAGAATTTTGAGCAATTTATGCAACTATATATTTTTTTCATCTCAATGACATCAACCAAAATGTCCTAATGCGATGTATGTGGTTTGGTATATTTCCTGAAATCAAAGAAAAACTAGGATTTTATTTCTAGAAAGAATACGGGACTTTCAAATAGATATGTCTTTTAGTTTTTGGCTTTTACTTTAGGAGCCAAAAGATCCGATACATGTTGATGAGCTCCCATGACACTCAATATAGCTTATAAAGAATGTTCTAATAATGAAAATTGGTGTGTTTGGTTCAACATTTTGAAAGTCCATTCGGGAAATGCAAAACAATTTAGCCTAAAGAACTTTGGGCAAATATAAAAGTTGTTTGGTAAACTACGCTTTGGGAAACAAGTTCAAGAGAAATTTCATTTGGTAGAAAACACAATTAAAAAGTCCTTTTGGTGATTAATATTAGTTTTTTTTAATTTTTATTTGTTTAAAATTGAAGACAATAATGCTAAAAAAATCAAATATCTATAAATATATTAAAAAAGACCAAACTCTTTGCCGATCCGGCAAAAGGCTATGGCCACCGATAAGCTAAATCTAGCATCAACGGCCGTTGATTGAAATCGCCCGAGCTCGAGCAACCCTCGACAAGAGTAGCTCGACCCAAGTGATGTGCGACCTAGGCAACCACTGCCTAGGTCTCACGAAGGTCGCGTGACCGACAACCATCATTATGCAACCCTCACAAGACCCAGGCAAGGGTCGCTTAAGGCCGTGAGACATAGGCGGCAGTTGCTTAGGTCGCTTGAGGTTGTGTGACCTCCAACGGCTATCGCTAGGGTCTGACAACCATTACCAAAAGTCCCCTAACCTCAAGTGACCTTCATCAACGATTGTCGGTTCCAAATCTGGCTTGTTGGTGGCCGTAGCCCTTCATCAAACCAACAAAGGGTTTGGTCCTTTTTTAATTAAAAAAAAAATAACAAGTGAAAAAAATCATAAATTTGAAGAATTGATGAGGGTAGTTTTGAAATAAAAAAGTTGAATTTTAACATTTAGCCAAATGTTGAAAGCCTAATGCTAGTATGTACTAGCATTGGGCTTTTAAACTTCCTAATGCTAACTTTCACTTGAAAATTTATTCAAAATGGTTGCCAAACAGTTCAACATTTTCTCAATGGACTTTGGAGGACAAAAACCCTTTGAGAATGCTAAACCAAATGCACTCTATCAACATTAGTATAAACAACGAAGCCAAAAGGCAAGTAATTAGGTAAGCTGCTACCCTTTTCTTAGCATAAATACATTGTCATCCTGGTACTTTATTAACCTATATTGACAAATGCCTATACGTGAAGAGATTTACCACCTGAGTCTAAATTAGTGAGATTAATTAGCCATATGAAACTTCTCAAGGCAACGAATTGAATGGAAAAGTTCAACCAGTTTTTGAGCATTATAATTAGAAAGTAATAGTAATTGACATTCATCAAATCGCCTTGTTAGAATAATTACTGATATCATGTAAAATTACTATAACCACATTTAAGGTGTGTTTATTTCAAGGAAAATTTCATATTAAAGGAAAGATACATTCCCGCACATTATTTTCCAAGAAAATGTTTTCCCATTTTCAGGATAGGAATTTCATTTCCTAACTTTAAATATGCCTATTTTATTTGACCATACATGGCCTTCTGTTGAGTGCTAATTAAACGCGTGAAAGTCTAGAAAACTAATTCATAAAAAATTCGTTAGCTAAAACAAGCATAGCCTTAATTTAATAGATAATTACATGTCCCTGGTGTGATCTATGGAGAAAAAAACCAAAACAGGAAAAATTTACCTTTGATTTGACAGAATTAAATTGCAATGAGAAATGAGGATCATTGCATCATACTTGTGGAGATTTCAATATGTCACTATCATCAACATTAATTTTTAAAATTAATGATACAAATGATCCCTAAACTTTGGCTTAATATTTAATGTGGAATATGAATATCAAATTGGTTCAATATAGTCCCTGAAATCTTAGCCCAATGTACAATATCATCCTTAAAATTTTAATTTATTCAATATGGTCCATAGACTTTTAGTATATATTCAATTTAAACCCTAAATTGTGTGAAAAATGTTCAATGTTGTTATTTTATTAATTCAAGCTTAGGAAAAAATTGATCATCTTCGTACAGTTTAAGGACTAAATTAAACATGTATCAAAATTCTAGGAAGCATATTAAGCAAATAAAAAAAATTAACGGATGACATTGCACATTGTGCTAAAGTTTAGGAACAACATTAAACAAATTTTAGAATTTAGGAATCATATTGCATACTAGGTCAAAAGTTCATGAATCATTTGTATCATTTACCCCTTTTTTCCCTCTGTAGTCCCCTTTTGTAAAGATGGATTCCAATTGCTGTACTTTATTATTCATCTCTTTTCGACAAAACAAGCCCAAAAACAACATTCAACCTCAATTTTCTCCAAAATTTCTGGGAAAAGTCCACATTTGTTCTAAGATAAAGTACAAACATATATTACTAAACTATGGGCAAATTTGTTAGTTTAATTGCTCGAAAACATAACAATGAAGTCTCTTGGATTGCAAATTTAATTCTTTCTTATTTTGGAATATTCTAAATCGATTCCAAAAAAACAAAACACTAAAGTCTGACCTTTCTTTATTTATTAAAATCTTTATTATTTTTAGCGCACATGTAAGTGCATGCCATTTGTGTTTGTCAAAGTACAAGGCAAGAGTAACTTTTTCAAATTATGCACGTTGCTAAATCATACTTAATTATTATTTTTTTCTTTTTATTGTTTATAGGCTCCAATGGGGTGAGCACAAGTTGGGCGAGCCGAGCCTCAAGTCGTTTTAGGCCTGCCCCACTAGACCAGACATGGAATTTTCAGGCCCCATCTTCTGGCATGGTCCAATCACAGAAGAGAGGCATAGATCGACCTAAATCGGATCGGGCCGAGCCGCTTTTTTCTTTTCTTTTTCCCCCTAAATTAAGATTGCTTAGTTATTATATTTTCAGCCTCAAAAATATTATTTTATATGTTTTCGATCACTTTTTTCGAATTCAACCCATATTGACACACACACTTTAATTATGTTTTTTTTATAACTTTATTCATGACTTTATTAAATTTTTTTAGCATAAATAATGTATACCTCACCATATCCGACGAGAGGGGCCTTGCCATCGCTAGGTCTGGTGAGGCAAGCCTAGCGACGGCAAGCCCTCGCTAGATTCAACGAGGGCTTGCCCTTACCCAGCAATGACGAGGCGAGCTCGTTTGGCAGCCTCAATCCGGTGACCAACGAGAGCTAGCAGATCGCCGGAGCCAAAGGAAGAAGGAGGGAGGAGGGGGGGGGGGAGGAGGAGGAGGGAGGGAAAAAAGAAAAAAAAAGGTAAAAAAGATTAAAATATAATAAAATAATTCGTAAAAATAAAATATTATCAAAAATTTGTTGCTGGCACTAGCCAATGGCCACATTAGTGTCGGCTGCCCAATTTTGATTGGAATGACTAAATATTTATTTATATTTGACTCTGAAGAGTTGGTGTAATTAGTTGGGAGTGTTGTCTAATTTGCAAATCAGGAAGCGAAGTCATCCATCCAAATTTCATCAACATTGTATTCTCTATAAAAAATTACTTAGGCTAGTCAGTGCAATTCAGACCAAAGCATCTCTAACGAAAGGCCTAGATCGGCTAGAATAAAAAATTATAATATGACATATCCAAAATTTTGGCTTGAAAAATCGGGCCAATCCGGTTTGATTAGGGCTTTTGGACTCCTAGGACCCCTACATACCATGATAAAGATCTTTAATACAGGGCATTGTCCAATGTATATTGAGTCAATTCACTTGGAGACACCCCCATAACCAAATTATCCTTTAAGATTTAGCTTCATTATATTCTTCAATCCACTAGTCCACCCTTAATTGTTCTTTGTGATTAAGCACAATCTTGAGTGTAGATGTAAAGTGAGAAAACCGTTGGGGGGAAGAAGGAAAAAAAAGTTGGCTTTCATTTGATGTAATAATTACTTATACGAGTCGTGATAAATGTGATATGTGGAAAATGAAAGTCATAAATTTAGGGGTTTATCACATAAATATTTGTTCAAGCTAAAAATGGCATTGATAATGAATTTGAGAGGAAAAAAAGATGGGTGAAAAGAGGGCTCACCATATTGTTTTGAAGGACGAAATAGAGACATGGCAGCACCATAATAATCAGCGTACATGATTCTTGCATGTGGATATTGTTCTCTCAAAATTTGCAATTCTTGCTTGAGGTAGTTATTGTGATACTTGGCAAAAGCATTATAAGCCATGAGACACTTGGTCCTCGGGTCATACACCGATATATCATTGCTTGGAAATAGAATTAGAGTCAAGGAGCCGCAGCCTCTTTGGAAGCTGTCCCGGCACCACTAGATCGACGACTCCTTCTTCTATCAGTATATGTTATGGTTATGATGATTCAAGAAAAATGATAAAGAGAAAAGGGAAGAAACTTAATAATGGTGAGAACTGAAAAAAAATAAATAAGAAAACAATCTCAAGGAAAATCACATGGATCATTTTGTATGTATACGTAAATCACTTTTGGGAATTGCTTCATGCACCATGAAGATCATAATACTTTTTTTAACAATTTTTTTTTTCACAATCTATGTATATTAAAAAGTGGACCTCCTTTTCGTAGGCACGAAAGCTCCACCTTATTATGTCACCATTTAAGTTATCGGCAATGCTTCCTTGTGACATTTCAACTTCATCTTTGGTATTAGTTTTAGGGTTTACAATTTGCACGACAATTGATATAAGAAGTTTCTCCAAGCAATGTACTGAGAAAGGCATTTCTTTATTATCTGATTTAATGTGCTCATCTTAAAAGCTAGGCACATGTTTAAGAAAAAATGTTGCATCAATATGTGTTTAATTTCATTACGTGAATTTAACATTAAGGTCGTGCTGAAGTAAGTTTGTGGAACATACACGGACGGCACGGCTGATTGATCCAACGATCTGTGGTACCAAAGGACGTATCTGTTCGATGCTTCGACCATTAACAAAGAGAAAGGTGTAGTCGTTGCCAGCTATCTCCCCAACCAGAAACAGAGACTTGCTAAAGTAATCATCACATTCTGCACCCAAGATATAAAATAAAAAAGTTATAACACATTTTTCATATCGAAATTCTGCACCCAAAAAATAAAAATTATAGCACAGCTGAACGAGGCCAGGGAAGGAATTTTTTTCATCTCCAAGTTGATAAAATATAGCACAAATTTCATGAAAGTAATACTAAGTACCAAGTAGCAGAAGAAGGTGACAGACATCGCCGGTCCCTTCTTCTGTCCATCATTGAATTACATCTCTATCACTAACTAAAAAAAAAAAAAAAAAATGAACGTACAAATACGTTAATTGATAGACGAGTGTGTACACATCTCAGTTTTCGCGGCTATTTCCCTAACGTGTCAAAAGATACATTTGCATGCATCGGTTCATCTGGGTTATGTAATTGCTTTTTATCCAAGTATGTGCAGAATTACTGAAGTTGACGGCCACTCAGCATTGACCGGACAGAAAGTGATGACGTGAAATAAAATAATGAAAAACATGAGAAAAATTAAAACCGATAATACAAAATCAAGGAATCAATAATGCCTTTACCCTCTTTTTTCGATAATAAAAGGTGGAGATTTACCTTGTTTGGTGGTGCAGAGAGACGACTTCGAATTCTTGAACCAGCCAAGCTGAGTACTCAACGAGTCATTTGTCCACAACACAATATTGTGAGCAGAGAAGAAAGACGAGTCGATCGCTGTGGCACCAGCAACTGCGAAGTTCACTCCCTCACGGACGTGGACATGGGGACCTTTGGCTACTGCCAGATATGGTGGGAGATACGGCAGTCCAAATGCTTCAGCTGCATTCTCATATTTTTACGTTCATCAGGAGATTAACAATACTTTATTATTAGCATTAAAAACGAAATGTCCTGTTAGAGAAGAAATTAAAGAAAGGGCATGAAATACCTATGAAATCAACAATGAGGCGTCCGTCCGAGCATCGACCAGTTGTGTGGTGGAAGAAAGTCTCTCCACAAGGGAGTTTTTTGATGACCGGAAATTTGGGTTCCCTGGAAAGGAGGTAGTTTCTAGTGTCGCTCAGGGAGTCGCCAAAGTTGGAAGATTGCTTCGTAGCACCTGGGGCTTGACAAAACGGACTCCAAAGAGAGACAGCAGAGCAAGAAGAAGACTAGTATCTTCATGGCTTTCATGTGAAACAATACTTGAAAATTTCGATGAAGGAAGGGTCTGCTTGGGGTTGAGCTTCAGCCCTTGCGTTACATCATAGTGCAACCTCACCTTCCCAATAGAGGCACTGGAGTTTGGGCAGACAAAGCTTCAATTGCTGACTTACACTTTCAAAAAGGACAGGCACCCTTTTAAAAAACGAGTAAAGCCCTTATGGAATCCTGTCTAATGGGTCAAATGGGCTAAAAAAACTCTGATTATTTGAGAAGCCAAGTCATAAGGGCTATTCGCAACTTAGATGCATTGAATTCTGGATAATAATTTTATCCAACGAAGTTATCTTAGAAGCAGTGAAGTGGTTACTTAAGGGAGTGATTTAGTTACATGACCCCTTTTAAATTAGAATATGATATAATTCTAAGGTTAAAGCAATCCGAGAGTTGCCGGCTCTCACCTTCCATTGATGAGGGCGTGTAGCCTTGCTCGTTGGACTTCTCTTTTTTTTTTTTTTTTCCTTTTTTAAATAGCTTAGTTGTATAAGAATAACAATTTAAAAAAAGAAGAAGCTATGTCAGTATCCTCCGTCAGTCAAATTGGATGAAATTAACAAAAATACTTGATTAAACCAATTTGACAAGTTATAAGATTTGATTGCACTCTTTTTTTTTTTTTTTTTTTAAAAAATTTGAGAATTAAATTGCACTTTTGTGATAAATTGTAGGACTTTCAATGCACATGTCACAAAATTTCTCACTTTTGGAGTTGAAGAACTCAACCATTTATCATCCATAGTTGTTTTATGACAACTCTGAAATTGGTTTGAACCATTGCATGGAATAGTCACCGATTAAGATTATAACGTTAGGAGCGTACAACAAAAGTCCGATATCTAGGGAACCCAAGTTCAAGTCTATTAACATGTCTAATGAGACCCACTTTTACTCAAAAGCTTAAACCAATAAATTATGAACAAACTATGATATATTAAGTACTATACACCACACCAATTTTCTAATGTTGGACTTTTCTAATACAATCACATAGGTATTTCACCAATCTTCCTCTCATGTGTGAGATTTGTATTAGGTGGACTCCCCCTTAATTTAGGCATCCTTTTACATTAAAATATGTCTGTTGTGACCTAGCCTCGTAGTTTGCCAATTAGGGGTAAGCCTAGACTTAATTTGGGCTCTCCCAAGCTTGAAACAATTCTTAACTTAGGTTCAAATTCTTAACATGCAAATGATTTTTATTTTGGAGTCACCACAAATCTATTTTTAGCAGGTTGATTAGAAGCCTAGTGAAGTAATGGGGGAATTACTTTACTTGTATGAACTAGAGTTGTGAGCATGGGAACTTGATTACGCTTGATTTCTTTAACGCCCTCTCAATAGCTTTTCTCTTTTAATTAGAAAAATATTTTGTTGGCAACTTTCGTTGATTTTAATTCACTCCTAACATGTGAGGTGATTAAGCGAGTGTGTAACCATTATTTAACACTCAATAATTAAAGCATTAAATAAATTGCGAGGAAAGGCTGTCACGCCCCGAACCCCGAGACACGTGAATAACCCGCCATGGTCGTGAAATTGCGACATTCCCAGGTAGTGTCGCCGACCCAAAATTAATTTATTAAGCGCATGCGGAACGTATTAAAAATCCCCTGACAATCTTAAAAGCGGGATAGAACAGCAGGAACAAAAATCCATTTAATACAAGCCAACATGCTAACATAAAATCAAACAAGGATTACATGCAACCAAACTGGGTCGAGGTCTATACACTAGGGATCGATTCACCATCTAGAAAGAACAGTCCTAAGGCCACTAAAAGATTCGATCGTCAATCCTCCATCTTCCTAACTCTGCAATTCCTTGCCCAACTGCACCGGCAGTCCACCTGACTCCGCTGGAATCATCATCTGCGGCCCTGAAATGTGTTTCCTACAACGGGGTGAGACATTGTCTCAGCAAGTTCACCCCTCCTAAGCCCTTATTAGAAAGAAAATACACCCCAGCATGACCTAGCCACACATCAATAAGACTTACCTCGCAACAGTCCGCGCTTGCAAGTTAGTACAATTTATATCATTCGATCACGTGCAAATATGACAATTAAATAAAGCACGGCACCCTCACATCATCAATCAATCAACTACTTGGATCGTCTCAGCGATCAATCGGCTCGGCCGATTACATGTCATTCTATCAAATCAACCAATGCTCTCAACCACGACCCTAAGGGTAGACTCAACAAATCGGTGGTATCATGGCCCCACGTAGCACGACCTTCGAAAAGGTGGTTCAACACTAGTGGCATCACGACCCACTCGGCACGGCCTCTCATAGACGGTTAACGACTAGTGGCATCACGGCCCCACTCGGCACGGCCTCTCATAGGCGGTCAACAACCAGTGGCATCACGGCCCCACTCGGCACGGCTTCTCATAGGTGGTCAACAACTAGTGGCATCACGGCCCCACTCGGCATGGCCTCTCATAGGCGGTCAACAACCAGTGGCATCACGGCCCCACTCGGCACGGCCTCTCATAGGCGGTCAACAACTAGTGGCATCACGGCCCCACTCGACACGGCCTTTCCTAGGCGGTCGATTTCGGCCAAAATCCCCACAATTACTACACATGGAATTTCTACACATAACCCCTAATTTACGCAATCACACTCAATTCGCCACCAATCAAGCATCAAATTTAAATTCTAACATCACAGCAGCGATCAGCACGAAATTCTGAGCAACCGAGGCTAAAAATAAATTTTTCCGTTTTTTTTAAATAATAATATTTAATTAATTTCGGAATATTTTAATATTATTTTATTAATCCGAATTTCAAACCAATTTAAATAAATCTAAATTAAATTCTAATATGTCACATCACACTTAACATTAAACAAATCACTCTTAACCTTAATTAAACCCAAATTAACTTAATACAATTTCCTTAATCCAACTTATATTAAAATAATCTAATCTAACCACCTAAACATGCTTAATTTAAAGTAAACACACTTAGGGCATAATTAACCGTCTAATTAAGGATTAGTGAGGTAACTCACCCGATTAACACACCGAACGGACAAAAACGACGAGCGCGACGAGGGAAACGATAAACTCCAAAGCGGGCCTAGCATCCGGGGCCGGGAAGCTGGCCAAAACGGCCCTCAAAGGGGCTGAAAAACCCAAATCTTGGAGCTGCTGAACCGGGCCGAGGAGGGCGCGACGGAGGGGGCTTCGGTAGGGGAGAGGGGCGGCTGGACGGCGGCGAGGCACGGCGGTGGCTGGCGGAGCTGGGCGGCGGCCGGAGGGGCTGGAAACGAGGGCTGAGGCGGCTGAAACGAGCTGCTGGAAGCTCGGCCGCGCGAGGAGGGGGGCGACGGCGCGCGGGCGTGAGGCGGCGGGTGGCGGAGAGGCGGCGGAGCGGCGGTGCGGCGACGCGACGGAGGCGGTGCGGCGGCGACTCGGCGGACGGCGAGCGGACGGCGTGCGGTTCTCTCCCCCTCCCCCGTCGAGCTCCCTCCCTCTCTTTCCTCTTTTTCCCTTTTCTCTCTCCCCCTTCCCAAGCTTGAAGATGACTTTCTCTCTCCTCGTTTTTCTTTTTTTTCTTTTTCCTTTTTCTTTAATTCCTCTAGTGGCCCACCATGACATCATAGTGATGTCATGGTCCACTATCCTCCCTCAACTTCTCCAATAGGTGCACTTTCTTTCTCCGCCGGGGTCCAAAACTTTGCGCGCTTAATTTCTTCAATTTTTCCTTTCAATTGAATCCCAATTGAAGTCCATAAAAATAATCCAATGTCCCCACACTTTAATTCACATCTTGGCTTGTCCATTGAACCAATTTAAATCCTAAAAGCACGCCCAAAAGCGGATCTACTAATTTCTCTTGATTCAATTCAAATTGACTCCCATAAAAATCAATTGATGTCTCACTTATCAAATTGATTATTTTCTTTATCCAAAAATCCCTCATAATCCTCAATTTCACAACCCCCGGCTTCAACAGAACAAGCACGGCCCTATTTATCCGGTCGAAATTAGGGCCCAAAAATCGGGATGTCACAAAGGCAATAATTACTTACCTTAAAGCAATGAAAGCATCTACAATATCAGCTAGAATATTACATCTCATCCCAAATATAATTTCTAATTAATACACAATTTCACTCAAATTTTTTAATAGGTTTTCTCTTATTTAATGACAATTAACTATATGCAATGCACGCTATTAATCTAAAAAGATATGCAACATATGAATATCCTACTTCTCATGACAATTACATAAATTGTTCTGCCATTACAGGCAAACTTTTAACTACATGACTTGATTCTAATGACCAAAAAAAAAAAAAAAATTATGGAACTATTCTAATATGATGATGTACAAAGTGTGCATATTCTAATGTGACGCGCAACTTTGATTAAATGACCTAACATGCAATTTCTAATGACAAGCAAAATTAATATGCCACTATTCTTGCTTGACACACAAATAATTACTAGATGACATGGGAGTGAGGACATGGCAAGTTATTAATGAGGTGGCAAGATATGAATGACGTGGCACATGGTAATGACAAGGTGATCGATGCAAGCATGACATGCACATGACCTTTTTTGTATTTTTCTTTATTAAATTCATAATTAATTAAATAACCTAATTTAAACATGCAAGCTATCCTAGAAAAGAAAATCCACTTTATTCCGAGAAGATAGTTTTGGTATTTTATTAAATTTGGAATTAGAAATTACTCTAAATGTGCAACACTATCTAAAAAAATCGACTTTGATTTATTTTCTAATTTTTTTCTTTAAAGAAGCAAAACCAATTCAAATCAAACGAAAATAGAAAGAAATCAAATCCTCATCAAATACAACATCAAATCACATGAGATATTATCAATATCCGTATAATTTCATAAATAAATTGATGAATCATGTCTTAGGCATGAGATGGCATTGGTCAATTTTTCATGCAAATGCATATCGTATCTCAAGTATGGGATTGGATTAATGATTTTCTATGTAATTGCAAATCATATCTCAAGCATGAGTTTGAATTGTTGATTATATACACATTGTGAAGTTAGGAAAATTTCCTTATTCACAGAAATTCATAATGTTTCTTTTGGATATGGCAATATCGACCAAATATTCAAATAAAACCGCTATTATACAAAGTAGGCATCAAGATGTATGAAAATCAAATTAGTCAAGATTCTTACCTAATTCACGATATGCTCAGATAGCGATTCTAAATATGGACTTGTCAGATGCTGGGATTAGCAATGGCTCGCAGTGCAATGGTTCGGTGGTTGGGATCGGCCTAAACAACATGAGAAATTGGCATTCTCAACATGAGGAGCTCCTAGACGGGGAAGGCAATCACGAGCTTTGAGAGTTCTTCGGACAAGGATGAACGACTTGCTGGAGCAGGCTGAGTGTGTTCGGCACAATAAAAGCTCACCAAGATGCTTTGATAATTACGGATCTCGTTTGAGTGGCTGCAGGGTATCAAGCCTGGATTGGCAACCACCTAGAATTTCACCGAGAAGCCTGCAGAGGACAAACAAATCAATGGGTCTCACTAGCGGTGCTCGAGGGACCTGCAAGGAAAAATAACCAAGCTCGGTGTTGTCTCTTCTTCCTCTAAAGGGTCCGCACGTTGCCAGACGTTCCCCAACCTTTTACGATCTCCTTGCCCAAAAAAAAAAAAAAATCCTTTTGCATGCTTCAAGGAAGATCACAAAACCCAAAACATTATTGTCAAGTTTGGACAGAATCCAAAAGAAAGCAAATCCACCACTTGGACTTATAACTTTGAGCAAACATCGGCCTCTTCTTCTAGCTCACGGCAAAGTTGGTTTTTGGAAGATAGGGCACGCGAAGTAGTTCGAGCATGACAAGGACGACAATCGGTGATCTTTTGCTGCTATGAGTCATCATCCGTGACTGGGTTCAACAGGGCCAATGCCGAAGCTGCTTGGTTCGTCAGAAACCAGGAACCTTTATGGGGAGTGCAAACCGCCACAACAGTAGCGACGGAAAGAGATTGGTCCAGTGAACTATAAGACATAAAAATTCATAATTGCAGAAGCCAAGATCGATTAAAGACAAACCTTCAGCCATTGTTCATATTTACGTTCGTCGAAAATCTTGAAAAAATCAAAGAAAATATTGGGCACACTCTACTAACCCAATTCCTTCACGTACTGATAGTGTATTCCAAATGTGAGGGTTTGTGTTAGACCTTGTGATCACTCGTCAGAAATGAACGTGCATTCCTTTTATACACCGTCTCCCATCAAGACGGTTTCCAAATGGACGGTTGTCACGAAGAGGTACGAAATGTGGAAAAACTTCATGCCGAATAGCCACCACTTTAAAGAGAAAATGTGGGTCCGAAATATGGGATCACAAAAATAAATAACATTCTCCCACTTGATCCCATCATTTTCATCATACGGATTATCCAACTAATTCCACGAAAACTTTATACTTAAATAAAAGAAACAAAACACATGGATCATGATGACTTGTCCTCTAAGAGTGAGTAATATCTTCCATGTATCACAGTGTATCTTATTTATTCAATGTCAGCCTATATGTGACAACCTATCTTAATAAATAAGCCCAATGTTTATTCCAGAACCAAGGATAAATGTTATTCTCATAAACAACAAAATGTGTACATTAAAATTGAGAATTAACATTACAACTGAATAAGAGTTTCATACAACAAAAATCGTCCATATGACGACAAATCATATGATGGGACCTATTCCTATACTAGTTACATGATCCTTATACTTCATCGATGGCATGCCTTTAGTTAAAGGATCAACTATTATCAATTCAGTGCTAACGTGTTCAATGACCACTTTATTCTATTAACACGTTCCCTTATGGCTAAATACTTAATGTTGAAATGTTTACTTTGACTGCCGCTTTTGGCATTTTTAGCCATAAAAAACCGCAGCTGAATTGTCACAATATAATCTTAATGGCCTAGAAATAGAATCAACAATTCTAAGCCTAACAATGAAACTCTTCAACCATACACCATGTGAGGTAGCATCAAAACAAGAAACGAACTCGGGCTCCATAGTAGAAGTAGCAATCAAAGTCTGCTTAGCACTTCTCTATGACACGGCTCCGCCAGCTAGCATAAAGATGTATCCAGATGTTGATTTTCATGAATCAATGCAGCTTGCAAAGTCCGCAATCGAATAACCTACCACTTCCAGGTTGTCAATCCGTCTATACATACGCATGTAGTCTTTGATACCTTGAAGATATCTCATCACTTTCTTTGCAGCTCTCCAGTATTCTAAACCTAGATTATTCTGATATCTTCCTAACATTCCCACAGCAAAAGCAATGTCAGGTTGAGTGCAAACTTGAGTATACATCAAGCTTCCGACAGCAGAAGCATATGAAATATTGTACATTTGTTCCCTTTCTAGATCGTTCTTCGGGTATTGATTCAAGTTGAACCTGTCACCTTTCACAATGGATGCTATACTTGATAAACAATCTTTCATCCGAAATCTCTCTAGAACCTTATTGATATAGGTTTCTTGAGATAGTCCTAAAATGCCTCGAGGTCTATCTCTATGGATCTTAATGCCAATGACATAAGATGCCTCACCCATATCCTTCATGTCAAAACTCTTAGAGACAAATTGTTTCACCTCATGTAGTAACCCATTATCATTGGTTACAAGTAATATATCATCCACATACAGCACAAGAAAACAAATTTTGCTCCTATTAACCTTCTGATATATACATTGATCCATGACATTCTTTACAAAACCAAAAGAAGAGATGATATCATGGAACCTTAAGTGCCATTGGCGGGATGCTTGTTTCAAGCCATATATAGATTTCTTAAGCTTGCATACCAAATGCTCACCTTTACCAGAGGGGAATCCTTCAGGTTATTTCATGTAAACCTCCTCCTCTAGTTCTCCATTGAGGAACGCCATTTCCACATCTAGTTGATGTAATTCCATATCAAAATGGGCAACCAATGCCAAAACAATATGAAGAGAATCTTTCTTAGATACAAGAGAAAAAGTCTCAGTGTAATCAATTCCTTCTTTTTGAGTGAATCCTTTGGCAACGAGTCTAGCTCTATATCTTTCAATATTACCCAATGAGTCATTCTTAGTTTTGAAGATCCATTTACAACCAATGGCCTGTTGAATTGAAGAGGCATTATGAGCAACGACCAACCTTAAACTTGAGGTGGAAAGTTGAGTGTCTGAATGATCTTTCTTAGGAACAAGGTCCTTCGATCAATCGCTCCCACTGATCAAGTCATTTTCAAGAAATTTAGCATTTCTTTATTCCACAATCCTAGTGGTATGAGATGGACAATAAAACTTGTATCACTTAGACCTTTCGGCATATCCAATGAAATACCCACTTATGGTCCTTGGGTCCAACTTCTTCTTCTTCTTCTTCTTCTTCTTCTTCTTCTTCTTTTTTTTTTTTTTTTTTTTTTTTTTTTTGTGTGGATTGTATACTCTCACTTTAGACGGGCATCCCAAATGCGTACATGTTGCAAACTCAGTTTCCAACCCTTAAATAACTCAAAAGGTGTCTTTGTGACAGCCTTGGTTGGAACTTGGTTTAATATATACACAACCGTCTTAAGTGTTTCAGTTCACAAGGACTTAGGAAGTTTGAAGCCGCTAAGCATACTCCACACCATGTCCAATAAGGTTCGGTTTCTTCTTTTCGCTACACCGTTTTGGTTCGGAGAACCAAGGATAGTATATTGGGCAACTATCCCATGCTCTTGAAGAAAATTTGCAAATGGACTAGGTACATGTCCATCTTCAGTGTATCTACTATAGAATTTTCCACTTCTATCTGATCTCACAATCTTAATTTGTTTGCCGCATTGTTTCTCTACTTCCGCCTTAAATACCTTAAATGCATCTAATGTTTCATACTTATTATAAATCAAGTAGAGATACATGTAACATGAGTAATCATCTATGAAAGAGATGAAGTATTTCTTACCACACGAGTCCATATTCGGACTACAAATATTCGTATGTATGATTTCTAATATTTCTATACTCCTCTTAACACCTTTCTTTGTCTTATTGTCTGCTTTCCCCGTATGTAGTCTACACAAGCATCACAATCAGTAAAATCTAAAGTACTGAGTACTCCATCATTTACTAATCGCTTAATTCTTTCTATGGAGATATGTCCCAATCTCAGGTGCCACAACATAGAGCAATGTTATTTCACAACACATCATTTCATACTAGCATTATCATGAACATGCATCATATCATAATAGGCATTGTCTTGTAAATTAATTCGAAAAAGACTATTTGACAAAGTACCACTCCCAACAATTTCAGATTTAAACAATAAAAAGAAGTTTGAATCTGAAAAGTTAAAAAAATAACCCAAAGGTACAAGTCTTGAAACTGAAATTAAGTTTCTAGAATAACTAGGAATATAAAAGGTCATTTCCAAATTCAAAACAAAGCCACTATTGAGATTTAGTCTACATGTCTCAATAGCTTCCACATGCGAATGCATCTTGTTTCCAAAAACCTTGCAAGGAATTCGAAATGTGGATTGTAGATCCAGAATCAATCCACCAAGTGTTGCGACTTACGTTAGCCATATTAGATTCATAACAAGCACAAGAGATAAGATTACCTTTCTTTTTAAGCCAAACCTTAAGTCTGACACAATCCTTCTTTATATGCCCTTTCTGTTTACAGAAAAAATATTTGGATTCTTTCTTAATGTCAGCTTGGGGAGGTATTTTACATTTTCCCTTATGCTTGCCATGGCCCTTATTCTTTCATTATGTTGCCAAATGAGAACTTTCTCCCAATTCCATAATCAGTCTTTCTTCCTCTTGAACACAAATGGTCATAAGTTCATTAATTGACCATTTATTCTTATGTGTGTTGTAAGAGATCTTGAAAGGTGCATATTGTTGCGGGAGAGTGTTCAGAATATAATACACAAGAAAAGATTCAGATATCTCAACCTCAAGATTCTTAAGCTGAGCAGCAATAGCCCTCATTCACATGATGTGCTCACGCACACCTCTTACACTAGTGAGCTTCAATGATGAAAACTTCATAATCATTGTCATGGCATGCGCCTTCTCAGAACTCTCAAATTGCACATCTATGGCCTCCAATAAAGTCTTAGCATAGCTATGCTGAGCAACCGAGCCATGAATACTAGGAGATATTTTAGCTCTTATAAACATCGCATAAACGCGGTTGGACTGTTCCCATTGGTTATAAAGAGCTATCTCAGCTGAAGTGCTCGAATCAGTAGGAGCAGGTGATTCGTCTTTGCTTATAGCATAGTCAATGTCCATCCACCCCAATTGAAGAAGAACTGACTCCTTCCAAACTTTATAGTTCTCACAATTCAGTATGGGAACATCAAACTTAAATTCAGAGAAATTCACAGGTTGCAAAACTGCATTTCAAATAATCATGCTTATGTCACAAATTTGAGGTAAATATACATATATCATGTTTTACCAATGTAAACATGTCACAATATGAATCACATAACATAAAAACTACCTATGGGCTAAGTTTTTAATTTAAATAGATTCATAATTATATTATGAAGAAACTACCATATTATATACCTTTTCTTAATCCCTATGGGTAAATTAAGAAAAATAATATGATATTTCATCCTAATTAATCATATTAATATAATGAAAATTCATGTGGTATAAAATTCATCATATTAATATAACTAATTACAATCAATGTCCATTTTTGAATATGATTCGGAGGCTCTTAATATATAATTTAATTAATTAAAGATGCTATGGCCACTCTCTAATTAATTAATTATATGGATCATTGGACATTTAATTTCATGCACAATATATTCATAAAATGCATGAAATGACAAGATAATAAATAAATGTACAAAGGGGCAAACCAGCAAATAAATCGGCCAAGGGTAGGATTGTAAAAATGTAGAATGAAAAGGGCAAAAAGGTAAAAGAAGCCGCGGGGAGGAAACGTCAAGCGTGTGCTCGGCATGCGCCTGCATCCGCCGCGAGCGTGTGCCCAGCACCCGTGCATCCAATGCTACACATGCGCCTGTCTACTGTTGCAGGCAGTTCTGCACGTGTGGACTCCACGCGCTAGCGATGGGCATACGCGTGGATCCCACGCGCACATCGGTTGCGCGCACATAACGGCGCATGGCACATGGGTTTCACGCGCCTACAACTGCAACGTGCGCATGGAGGCCATGTGCCTTCTTCCTCGAGCGACAGAGTTGTCTTCTTCATCATTTTTCGCCGTTCCGCCATGATTTCACCGCCGTTTCTTCTCCGGCAGCCCATCCCAAACACAAATAAATAATGGGTTTTCAAGAGCATGCCGACACGACCACATGGGTTTAAGTTTCGACAAAAATGAGCAAGAAATTGGCCCAAATCAAACGAAAATTTCCCAAAAATGCAAATCCTCAACCACCGTGACTTCCGCCACCCGATTAGCCTCTGGTGAACATGAATATGCCGAAATAATTCATGGCTAATGTTCCTCATGGCAGTGTGACCGTATGGGTTCGAAATCAAGCAGTGGGTCGTCGGGCTTTGCCCAGAATTGGCGAATCTCTCTTGGCCTTAAAACTCTGAGTTACTATTCATCCTCAAAAATGCCCGAAAATACACCAAAAATTTGACAGAAACAAGGCAGAAGCGCTAAACACGCTCTGAATGTAAGACATAAAAATTCATAATTATAGAAGCCAAGATCGATTAAAGACAAACCTCCAGCCATTGTTCATATTTATGTTCGTCGAAAATCTTGAAAAATCGGAGGAAATATTGGGCACGTTCAACTAACTAAATTCCCTCACGTACTGATGGTGTATTTCAAATGTGAGGGTTGGTGTTAGATCTTGTGATCACCCGTCAGAAATGAATGTACATTCTTTTTATACATCGTCTCTCATCAAGATGGTTACCAAATGAACAGTTGTCATGAAGAGGTACGAAATGTGGAAAAACTTCATGTTAAATAGCCACCACTTTAAAGAGAAAATGTGGATTCGAAATATGGGATCACAAAAATAAATAACATGAACAGCAACAAAACTCATGAGACTTGCAGCATTGCGGATAGTTGCAACATTAGACAATTGGTATCGTGTGTAGCAGTTAATATAATATAATTGATTCATAACCCATTTACTAAAATTTTTGAGTGAAAATAAGTCCGACTAGATATGTTGACAAGCTTGAACTAGAATTCCTTTTGGTAATCTCTCCAAATGAAGGAATCACATTTTTGTTGTGCACTTCCAACATAATTTTATTCTTAGTTGGTGATTGGTCAAAACTGATTTCAAAACACAACTACTATGGTAAATGGTTATGAATTCTTCAACTTCAAAACTGAGGAATTTTGGGATTTGTGTATTAAAAGTCTTATAACTTATCATGAAAGTGCAACTAAATATTTAAACTTACAAAAAGTGTAATCAAATCCTAAACTTGTGAAACTGGTTCAATCAAGTCTTTTCATTAATTCTATTTAATGGAGAACATTGACGTGGTTTTTTTTTTTTTTTTTTTTTTTTATAATTGTTATTTTTATACTACTAAGCTATTTTATTTTTTTATTTTTTCAAAAGGAGAGAAGTCAGATGAGCAGGGCTGCAAGCCCTTGCCAATGGCAAGTAAGGGCGAGCAACCTTCAGATTACTTTAACCTAGAATCATATCATATTCTAATTTAAAAACGGCCATGTAACTAAATCACTCTCCCAAGTAACAACTTCACTGCTTCTAAGATAACTTCGTCAGATTAAATTATTATGCAGGATTCAATGCATCTAAGTTGGGAATAGTCCTTATGACTTGGCTTCTCAAATAAGCAGAATTTCTTTACCCGTTTGACGCATTCAATAAGATTCCATGAGGGCTTTATCCATTTTATAAAAAAGGGTGCCTTTCCTTTTTGAAAGTGCAAGTCAGCAATTGAACCTTTGTCTGCCCAAACTCCAGTGCCTATATTGGGAAGGTGAGGTTGCTCTATGATATAACGCAAGGGCTTACGCTCCACCCTAAGCAAACCCTTCCTTAATCGAAATTTTCAAGTATGGTTTGACATGAAAGCCATGAATATACTAGTCTTCTTCTTGCTCGGCTGCCTCTCTTTGGAGTCGGTTTTTTCAATCCTCAGGAGATTCGAAGCAATTTGCAACTTCGGCAACTCTCTGTGCGACACTGGAAACTTTCTCCTTTTTGGGGCACCCACATTTCCAGTCATCGAAAAGCACCCTTATGGAGAGACTTTCTTCTACCACACAACCAGTCAATGCTCAAAGGGACGCCTCATTATTGATTTCATAGGTATTTCATGTTCTCTCTTCAATTTCTTCTCTAACGGAATATTAATGATGTATTTTTAATCTCCCGATGGACGTAAAAATATGAGAATGCAGCTAAAGCATTTGGACTACTATCTTTTCCACCATATCTGGCAGTAGCCAAAGGTCCACCTGTTCGTACAGGAGTGAACTTCGCAGTTGCTGGTGCCACAGAGATCGACTCGTCTTTCTTCTCTGCTTAGAATATTGTGTTGTGGACAAATGACTCATTGAGTGTTCAGCTTGGCTAGTTCAAGAATTTGAAGTCGTCTCTCTGCACCACCAAACAAGGTAAATCTCTACCTTTTATCATTATTGATTCCTTGATTTTTATGATCGATTTTAATTTTCTCATGTTTTTCATTACTTTTTGTCCCGCCATTGCTGCACTTTTATGATGTGTGTGCGTGCGTGGGCACGCACATATGTTGCTTTTTTGCCCATCATCAAGCAAAGGGAGTTTTGGCTATAATAATCAAAATAGGCGTGCTAATGACATTATGTGCCCTCATTTCTATTTTGACATTTCATAATTTAGAAAATAGGCATAATGTAGTTTTATGATCTCGGGCCTTGCATCGATCAAACAGTCATCAAGCATGCATCTTGTCAATGATTTTCGGATTTGTTGATAATGTTGGGATTCGGCCCTAATAAAAAAAAAAATGTTATTGATTCTCATCTTGCGTTCACTTTCTCTACATAGCTCCTTTTGTACTTTTAAACTAGAGATATCATAGTTTCAATACCTTTTGGCTGACGGAGACTTGGCGGCCAACCAAGCCGTTAGCCTAGCCCAATTTTTAAGGTGGAGCCCATTTTAACTTTTTAGTTCAATTTGAGCCCAATTAAACTCAATTTCTTGGCCAACTAAGCTCCCTAACCTAACCTATGGCCAACTAGGATAAATGGTGTGTTTGGTTTAGCTTTCCTAACGGACTTTCAATCTCCAAAGGCCCTTGAGAAAATGTTGGGGTGTTTGCAAGCTTGTCCAATGGACTTTCAGTCAAATGTTGGTCTTAGGAAAGCTGAAAGCCCAATACTAATAAGGACCAGTTTTGAGCTTTCAGCATTTAGCCAAATGTTGACTATATATATATATTTATATTTATATTTATATTTATATTTAAATTATTATTATAAATTTTTTAGTTTTTCAATTTTACCTTTCATTGTTCGAAAATAGCCCTTACCTTCATTAGGGTTGGCAAAGAGTTTAATATCATTTAATAAAAAAGAAAAAAGAAATCAAAAACCCTTTATAAAAAAAAGATTTGTTAGACACTTTTTATGCCAAAATAGCTTTGCAATTTTTTTTTTTTTTTACCAAACCTAATTTTCATTTTGCCAAAGCTCTTTAGACTAAAGATATTTACATTTTCTCAATGCCCATTTTCAAAGCTAAACCAAACACACCCGAAATACAAATCCAAAGAGACATTGAGCTGGTCAAAACCAGCCCCACAAGAGCCGGCAAAGTTTGGGCCATCACCTTCTACCAAGCCCACCAAAGCCCTCAAGCGGCTGGCCTACATAGGAGCTTCCTTTTTATTTTTGTTTTCCATCTCTCACCGAAGATTCCAAGCCCGAACCAGTCTTTGGAAACACTTCTCTTGCTTCTCATACATCCTAGAGTGAATCTCGTGATGGGAAACTAATTTTATGAAACCGTTACATGAGATACTTTCTCTGCAACCGGATCTTTGTGGATGAGAGAGCTTTCAATTAATTGTAAACTAACTCTTCCTATGCTTTTGGATGTAGAAAGAATAGGCCTAAGCAGAGCTCAGCTTATCTTGCAATGATTTTGAAGCCACCCTATTTCACTCCAGATGGAAACTATTATACTTCCCTATCCAACGGTAGCCAATACTAATGTCTAGGCGTGGCAGCTACCTGCATCACCGATGGGCCCCTTGATTCCCACTCAAGCTTTTCTCTCCAATGAGTGGGAATTTGGAAGGTGGAATTGCGAGGTCTCCCACCCTAAGGCAAATCTCTGAACTTTTTTTTTTTTTTTCCCTTCCTTGAGCCTCTAAAGGACCAGCTTAGATTCAATAGCCAAATCATGTAAGTCAATGTGATTTTGTTCCTTCTTTGATTAATGTTTAATTCCTCGATTGTTTCTGATATGCCTGTGGTTGTGTGCCTTCACACTTTATCCTAATAGTGAGAAATCAGAGATGCAGCTGTGCATCCAGAAATTATACATATTGCATTTTGGGAAGTTGTAGTCCCAAGCTTCATGAGTCCCATAGTCAAACGTGCCACGACCATATTGGGAAGAAAAAGTATTCAACTTTTTTTTTTTTAAATAAATAATCATCTTAGAGTATTCGCAATACACGATACACTAGAAGCAATGCATTTTGTGGATTTATAGATATCTTGTGGTCACTTGTCAACAAATTTTTTATAATGCTTCTAGTAAGAAAAAAAAAAGATCCCTATTACGTTCATTTCTTATATAATAATACACACATGCAATCTTGGGGAAAATATATTACCTCCATATACTGTATATATGGTTAATGAAAATTTGAACATTATTTGTCGAAATAAATAAGTTTCACTATTAGAGGATGAAGCAAGTTTTGTATCAGTCGATTGTTTTGTTTGTAAGCAACTATACTTGCTTCCATTTACAATAGCCAATTTCATCAATGTTGTGATACGTAATAAAGAGAATCTCCTACTTTAGAAAAATCACAGTCCTCTTCTTTCACAAAATATGATCAAATGGTCATCTTATAAATAATTTATCAATGAAAGAATCCATGATTGATTATTTTGTTTTATTTCTCACGTATTTTAACTTTAAAATTGAATTTTTTTTTCTCTTTTCATATATATGTACAAACATTTCATATTATATCAAAATCTTCTTTTTGTAAATTTACAATTAAAATATCTCGTAATAAGGCAATTTTGTGAAAAAAATTCAACTGTCTAGCTTTTTCATACGCATGGCGGAGTGCATCTTTGCTAGCCCTAGAAAATGAACTTTTTAACTACTCATTTTGGAATTAAAATTGAATCGGAATGTTTGACTAAGTGGAAGGATAGCATCTTCGAAAGTTACACATAATCCCTCGAAAAGAGTAGTTTAATATCCTCACCATAACGTATTCCCTCCCAAAGAATAGTTTACTATCCTAACCAACATTTCCCTCCAAGAGAGTACTTTAATATCCCATCTTACATACTAAAATTGGAATATTTCGAAGCTAATATAAATTTTTTGGTGAGGACACACATCAATTTCCCCGCCAACGAATTCTAAAACGATATAAAGAACAATAAACTATTTCATCACTGACTAAATAAATTGGAAAATTTTCGATATATCTCATTTAAAGATATAGCATAGTTAATAAGGCAACTAATCATGACACCGCACCGCAGCCTCCAATATATCATATCTAATTATTCGTTGCTTTTAAATGATGACATCGACAACTTCATATTCGTGTACATTTATTTGAAACAATGGGGGAAATTCACAAGCTTCAATCGTCCATGCCTTGTCAGTGTTTGCATCTCCTGTAGGAATACTGATAATTTGGAAGTGACAAAGCCAAAGGAGGTTGCAGCGGAGATGAGCGAGGACACGGCGAAATAGGGAGGCGGTGAATGCGTGAGAGAGCGAAGGATTGCCGCTTTCAGTCCCATTTGGGATTCTTGAGCATATGATTTTTGTCTCTGTCATATAACCGGTAGGATCAAGTTGTAAATCACAGGTGGAATTGAAAAGAAGCAAGCACCTTGGTTTGGTTGTACCTTTTTCCTTGATCTGTACATTGAGAATTGCCACATATGTTCAAAAACTTAGGTGAAATGCAAGTAATATTTGCATATCGCATTTGCTTGGCCATGGTCATGATTCTTACAGTTATTAACGTGTTAATCTCTTGAAACTTGCATGAAGACCTTATGGAGCTAGCTAGTGGTTTGATGATTTACTGTTTTCATCTCCTTTCACTAATGAGACATAACCTAAATAATAAACACAAACACTATGTTATGCTCCGTTTGTTTCGAAAAAAATAAATGATTTAGAAAATATTTTCCTAAAAGTCGTTTGTATTGCTTAAAATAATTAGTTAATCAAAACCTTTTTCACTACCGATAACAATTTATGTTTAAAAACTTTCATGGAGAATAAAAGAAATAATTATCCATGCATTTCTGTAATGGTGCCAGTGATCATTTTAAAAAAAAATGTTTTTCAAATTATCATTTTCCGCAAAATAAATAGAGTTTTAATTGTGTTGACTTGATATTAAACTTTTATTAGTAATTTTTGTCCAAGTTCATGAAAGATGAAGATGCAAATAAGTAAGGGATAAGTGCATTAGAAGTCCTAAAACTTATCATGAAAATGCAATTAAGTCCTAAAACTTTCAAAAAGTGCAATTAAGTCCTAAAATTTATTACGAAAGTTCAATAAAGTCCTAAAACTTTCAAAATGTTCAATAAAGTCCTAAAATTTGTCTCGAAAGTGCAATCAAGTCCTAAAACTTGTCTCGAAAGTGCAACCAAGTCTTAAAACTTTCTAAAAATGCAATCAATGGAAGGACTTAGATTGAACCATTTTGATAAGTTTTAGGACTTGATTGCACTTTTTGAAAATTTTAGGACTTAATTGCACTTTATGACAAATTTTAGGACTTAATTGTACTTTTTGAAAGTTTTAGGACTTAATTGCATTTTCATAACAAATTTTAGGACTTCCAATGCACTTATCCCAATAAGTAAATTTTGATATTCTAAGTTTTGAGAAACGCCGGACACTTTCAATGAAAATTTAGCCACAATTGCCTTTTCTTATATCCAATACGGCAAAATATGAGAAGACCGCGTACAAAGTAAATTCGATCTAGACAAATAGGGTGTAGATTTGGAAGATAAACTTACAAACAAATATACGTAAGATCTACTTATACATGGGATATATCAAACTCCGTTATTCTGAAAATGTGCAAGCAACCTTCGATAGACGCAACTATCCACATGAGGTTTATGTGTGATTGCAGTTATTAGATTAAGATAAGAGAGGTGGAGATGTGAAGCCACCATAGAACAACCCTTTGGAGACGAAATGATAAGCAGCCTCGGTCAAGTGAATCCCATCCCAATTGACGAAGGCCGATGGATCTTCGCAAGCAGTTGAGCCGGGGTCACCACAACGTGCTGAATTATTGTAGTTGTATGGACCACCTCCTCCAAAACAGGCCCTTAGTGCCCCTCCATAAAAGCCTGCGTGAATGCACTCGTAAATTTAAGAGATAATGTAAAAATATGTGCTCATGTCAATGACATAAACTAAAATGTGCAAATTTTACACATGTCATCTGGTGTATTTCATGAAATCAACGAAGCACTAGGGTTCTTCCTTTCATGAAATTAAAATAAATTCGCTTGCCCCGCATCCGCATCACCAATAAACCGGGCCTGCGATTCTCATGACCGATCGCCAGGATGACTTGATAACACAAGAAATGCCCAAACTGAACTAAACCGGCTCGGGCAGAGTAAGGTTCAATCCAATATGACTTTTCGTTGTTTTCAAGTTAAAATGGATTAGTCATTATATTTTCGGCGTCAAAAATCTTTTTTCTATATGTTTGCAGCAACCTTATCCAATTCAACTCATATTGACATGTCTATTCTCGGTCATTTGATTTTAGTTATGTTTTTATTCTAAATTTTATTTATGAGTTTATTATAAATCTTCATATGTTATACCTAATTTTATTTTATTTTATTTTGAAAAGTAGTTAGGGTTGGTTTGGGCCATTTCGGGCCTAAGCATGTCAAACCCTAGGTTCCAAGATGCAAATCTTTAATATAGGAAACAATTCAATGTATATTACGTCAATTCAGTTGGAGTCACATTCCATCACCAAATAATGCTTTAAGATTTGGCTTCATTATATTGGTCCATCCAAGTTGTCATTCCATCCTTAATTGCTTTTTGTGATTAAGACTCTAGAGGTAAGGGAGAAAAATGTGTGGAAAAACAAATAAGTTGGCATTCCTTTGATGTAAAGACGGTGCATGTTCTTTATATTAAGTAGCAAGTAATCTTTATAGATACGGTTCTTGATTGTCATTTGAAAATAAGTCTATAATTAATCATAGAAATAGTGATAGATGTGACATGTGAAAACATCTACAATTTGTTACAAGAGTATTAGTTCAAACAAAAAATATGCACTGTCAATGAAACTTGAAAAGGAAAAAAAAAAGATAGGTGAAAAGAAGGCTCACCGTAGTGTTTTGGAGTGCGATAAATAGGTACGGAGGCACCATAATAATCAGCGTACATAATTCTTGCATGAGGGTATTCCTCTCTCAATTTGTGCAATTCTTGCTCGAGGTAGTTATCGTGGTACTTGAAGAAAGCATTATAGACCTTGAGACACCCACTTGGGTCATATGCCGATTTGTTAGGGCTATCAATCAAAGTTAGAAACGTGGCGGAGCAGCCTACTGGAAACTGTCCTGGGACCACCATATCTACAGCTCCTTCTTCTATCAGTATCTGTCATGGTTATCATGATTTAAGGAATCTAAGAAGAAAAAAGGGAAACTTGACAATAGTGAGAAATGAAAAAAAAAAAAAATCGTCGAGACAAATCTTGTAGATCATTTTGTAAGTATATGGAACTACTTCACGCACCATGGAGATCACCATACGTCTCTAATGGTCTTTTTTTTTTTTTTCAACACCATGGAGATCATCATACGTCTCTAATGGTCTCTTTTATTTATTTATTTATTTATTTATAACACAAACCGTGAATACTAGTCACCATTTAAGTTATTGTCAATGCTTCTTTGTGACATTTCAACTACGTCTTTGATTATTAGTTTTAGGGTTTACAATTGGTACAGCTATTGAAATAAGAAGTTTTTCCAAACAGTGTAGTGATTGAGGCATTTCTTTGTCATTATCAGCTCATGCCTAAGAGAAAGTTCTCACCAATATTTGCTCCTAAATAAAACGTAATGACTCAGAGAGGTCCTTTGATTTTATAACTAGAATTTAACGTTAAGTTGGTGTTTAAATAAGTTTCTGGAACATACACGGATGGCACGGGTGATTGCTCCAACGACTTGTGGTACCCAAGCACGTAGCTGTTTGACGCTTAGACCAGAAATAAAGGGAATGATGTAGTCGTTGCCACCTATCTCCCCCACCAGAAATAGAGACTTCTTGAAGTAGTCATCACATTCTGCACACCCAAAAAATAAACAATAAAAGTTGTAACACATGTTGCGTAAAGGTTCTACTAAGCACATAATTTATAAAAGTCAATGTCACCTATCTCCCCCATCATAAAGAATTTTTTATGTTCAATTTGATAAATTACAGCACAAATTTCCATAAAAGTCATACCGAAGGAGAGAGAGAGAGAGTTGAGTGAGACAAAGCATGAGAGAAGAGAGGAGAGAGAGCGTGAAGGGGAGGTAGAAGAGAGAGAAAAGAGGAGAGTTCAATGACGTGACAATTTGATCCCATCACCCAACACGTGTTGCCCTCTTAGGGGTATTCTTATTTGTCACATTGGCACCTGAGAGATTCCCAATATTTTCTCGACAAGTGTATACACATTTTTAACTTCGGATTATGTTCTTTAATTATAGTCTTTTTGTTCGTGTTGATTCGTGAAATCAAAATATATTTAGATTTGCTTAAGTGGACCACCACCTAAAGTGGTGATGTGGAAAAAAATAATGAAAAATGAAAAGAACATTAAAATCTATCGTTGAAAATACAGAATCAGTAAGTCCTTTAGCCACTTTTTTGACAATGGAAGGTAAAATTTTACCTTGTTTGGTGGTGCAGAGAGACTTCTTCAAATTCTTGAACCAGCCAAGCTGAACACTCAACGAGTCGTTGGTCCTCAGGAGTGACCCAATCTTCCGAGCATAGAAGAAAGACGAGTCGAGTGCTGTGGCACCAACAACTGCGAAGTTCACTCCGGTACGGACAGGGGGGCCTTTGGCTACTGCGAGATATGGTGGAAGAAACGGCAGCCCAATTGCTTCAGCTGCATTCTCATATTTTTACATTCATCGGCAGATTAAAAACACTATTAGTAGAATCAAAAATAAAATTTCCTGCTAGAAAACCTAATCTCATTTTAATTTATATTGGACATGCAAAGTCGTCTGGATTACATAAGTCAAATGATCTTTGGAAATGTAATGATGTGCTGTTTTCATATGAGATAGCATTGTACTGATCTGCTGTTTGAGTTGTGAGTCAAATTGTTTTTCTGGTAAAACCTTCATTTATTTAGGGGGGACCAAAATAAATTTATGATAAATGACTTCATACGAGTGATTGAAAAATGTAGACAAGATATTAGAAAGAGAGTATACAATACCTATGAAATCAATCATGAGCCGTCCGTTTGAGCATCGACCGGTTGGGTGGTGGAAAAATGTCTCACCGTAAGGAAGATTTTTTATGCCTGGAAATGTGAGTGCCCCAGAAAGGAGTAAGTTTCCTGTGTCGCTCAGAGAGTTGCCGAAGTTGAAGATTGCTTCATAGCGCCCAGGGCTCGACAAAACAGACTTTGAAGAAAGGCAGCAGAGCAAGAAAAAGACTAGTATCTTCATGGCTTTCATGTCAAACGATACTTAAAAACGACGATGAAGGAAGAGTCTGCTTGGTGTTGAGCTTCAGCCCTTACGTTATATCATAGAGGAACCTCACCTTCCCAATATAGACTTGTTGACACCTAATTTTAGCAAATCTAGGAAAATAAAGAAAATAAAAATTGCATTAGAGCAAATAAAAGGAAAAAAATGAAAAAATTGGAGGAAAGAAATCAAGGCATTTGTGGAAGGTGTGGGTTGCTGAAATTTATAAAAGGAGACTAATGAGCTGGTTGTAGAATAGTGAGAGAAAATGATAAATGTCCACCCGGTCATATTCGCAAGAAAGGAAATAATCAAGTCAGCCTAGGAATTGTGAATGGAGATGAGTGAATGTGGACATGTCCAAGGCAATATGAATAGAAGCAAAAAATGAAACCAAAAGATTCTAAGCGCTAATTTAGAAATAAATTAGAGAGATTCACAATCAATTTTTGGTGATAAATCAAAGCCAAAATTCAGCAACTCCCCAAGAATCATCAATTGGCTCCACGGATCCAGACTTTCCAACGATACGGGGGGGCTGGCTATAAAAGGAGGTATGCACCTCAGACACGGAGAGTCCATGCTCTTGAGAATTCTCCGATTGGTCTATTGGATGGTGCAATCCTCTTGACGACGTCCCACATTCATCATGCATCATGGATGGGGTGGTTTTTGATAGGGGTAATTTGAAAGAATTTCCACAAGTATATGGGTCTCAAAAAAGTTAAGCAATTGATCACTTGTAGTGTTTGGGATAGACTCAATTCATTCATTTATCAAATTTGCGTACTTTATTCATTAAAAAAAAATCATACACATTTGTATTAATTTACAAAACCCTTATTGTAAAAATCTAACTTATTCCACGTGGGTCAAGCCTCTAAAAAAAGTACTCCAAATAATAAACAAAATGGTGATCATTCAAAAGTAGGTGTTAACTTATAAATTACTCGGCATGACAGCTGGATTTTCATTAAAATTGAAGTCAGTGCATCTGTCCATTTTCTTCTAGTGACTTGGATCGATCTAGCTTTTTTGTTTAGTTTGGGCCTGGGTTGGGTGAAATAGGGTTGGAGGCCAGGCCTCGGACTGTGCTGGCCAAAATAAGAAAATGGGCTGGGCCTTGGGTAAGATGGGAGGAACTAAAAATTGGGTTTGAGTTTTACGTTAGGGCCTTGGGGACTGGGCCCCAGGCGGACAGAGCTCAACACAGGAGCCCTGCAGATCCTTTGTCAACCCAAGCAGAGTATCCTCCTTCCATGTTGTTCACATTCTTATACCCCTGAATCCACGAAATTCTGCAAACTTAAAGCTAAGTTGAGCTTCCTTTTTTAAGTTTGATTGTGTGCGATTCCAATTTGCTATTCGAACTAATGTGATTTTATTTTTGTTTCTTGCCTAGATTAAGCTCCTACATCTCCGACAATAATTCCAGCAGCGAGACATTGAAGTGGCCAACGTACCTAAGCGCCCGATTGCCATCCAATGATTTCATTGTGATAAAACCGGATTGTTTCTCTCCCTATTAAAGTTGTTCACTCCATATTTTTAGTATTTACTTTGTTTTGTTCTGATGTTGTGGTCGCAGTTAATTCAATGCCGAACACAAAGACGCATAATGGAACACGTACGGCCACATTGAGAGACACGTGAGAGATGGAGAGAGAAGCAAGGAGAGGTCACGGCCAAATCTCGCTGACCCTCTTTGCTCCCTCTCTTTGCTTGGCCGAGAACCCCCTTGGTGAGACACGATACTTGCCATCCCAACCGACAACTCTCGGCAAAACAGCCAATCCAAGCAAGTCCTCGTAATTTCTTGATGATCCAGACTTCCCTTCGTCGTGTCCCCGAGACATGCAGCGTTTTGCCAGGATTTCCGCTGAAAAGGTTGCTATCCAGACATGCCATGAATGTCCCGTTCACCATTAAGTCCTAGTAACTCCAGGTTGTCTAGTGAAGGCAGCAAGTCCACGTTAATTCCGACAACACCTGGCAGATTCCTTGCATGTCCAATTCAGCATTGATTTATTTACAAGTCTAGAGACGTCCAGTTGGTTCATATATGATTCTTTGAGCATAGATTTTTTAGTGAAAGTTTAGGAACATTGAAGTTCATCCTATTGCACTCAACGCTTCTCAACGAGGGTTCGGTGAACTTTGTTGTGAGCACTTCCTTGACAAGCCTTCAGTGTTCGTGTTCTTGCTTTGTTGATCACCATGTGGATGAGTATCACCCCCGGTGAACTACCATTACAGCCATCGTCTCTAGCCATGCCGAGTCTCCGTTAGGGTTCAATCTACCGATTGGATTTTTGGAAAATTCAAATTTAGGTAGAAACTTGTTTTTATTTTATTTGATAGTTTTATTTTTTTAGGTAGATTTAGTTTATTAGGGCTTTATCTTATTTTATTTTTGGTGTTTTATTTCTTTGAAATATTTCCCAATGCATGATTGAAGTTCCCAATCTATAGCTTCAATTCGCAACCACACGAATTTTTATTCCATCTACAAGGCTTTAGATAACAAATTTTCCACGCAGGAGTAAAATTGATATCTTGATCTTTAAGACTTAAGATCAATTTATTGATTTTATTAGTGAGATAGTCAAGTTTGAATTTTAAATTTAGTGATGCATAATATTTTTGATGATCATGGATGTTTTGATGTTTATCTTTTAAATGATTTGTTTATCCCAAAAATACAAAAAAATTGTGTTTATGTTCCATGTAGATTAGAATTGAATGTATGAGAGGATAGTTAGACTTTTTGAAAAAATTGCAATGTTTAGATGGTATCTAGGTTAGAAAAAATCTTTTGAATTGAATTGCATGATGAGGTAATTTTCTAATTTTCTAGGTTAAGATAGGATTTACATTATTCTATTCCTAACTTAAAATAGATAATATCTCACTTTAATTAGATTTTTATATTTTAGCAATTTTAATTACGAATTTTTATAAAAGAAAATACTAAAAAAGATGCACATGTCATATAGAATCAGGCTTATGAAATGCACGTCATTTAGTGATTGTTGCTAGGCCCATTTAATTAGAAATTGTCCATCATTAGATTAGATCATTTAATAAATGTGACATATAGTTCACATATTAGATTGCATGTTGCATGTCCTTTTAGTTAAAAGTTTGTACGTCATTGCATTGCATTGCACATGGTTTCTAGGCTTCACTTAAATAAAAGAAAATCCTAAAAAATTGAGCAATTGCGTGCTAACTAGAAATCATAGCTAGGATTGTCGATGTGAATTCTGATCTAATGTTGCAGATGCTTTCGATGCCACGAGGTAAGTCTTGCAATTTATTCATTGCTTTATCCGGGGGCTAAATTGGTGGTTTACACACTCGTGTGATCACCTTACATGTTAGGGAGGTAAATTAAAATCAATTCAAGCTACCTGCAAAACATTTTTTTTTTTAATAAGAGAGAAAGGTACCGAAAGGGCATTAGAGAAATCTAGTGTAACCAAGTCCCTATATCTAGAATCTCTGGTTCATAAGAGTAAAATAATTCTCCCATTATTTTACTTAGGTGTCTAATCAACCTACCATAAATTGATTAGTGGCGATTCATAGATAAAATTCATCCACATGTTTAAAAAATTTGAACCCAAAGTCGTGAATTGGTATAGGTCTGCAAGGGCTCGAGCTAAGTCTAAAACTTAGGCCCCGTTTGGTTCAACTTTGGGGAAATGCAAAGCCATTTCCCCAAGTATCTTTAGAAGAATGGGCATTTGGTGAATCGAGGTGTTTGGGTAATTTTATTTTGGTATTTGCATTTTGCAAAGGAGCTTTGAGGTGAAAAAGAAAGGAAAATAGAAAAGAAACGGAAAAAGGCGAGGAGAGGGAGTCGAAGCGGGGGCAATGGCTGGGAGGTGGCCGGAGTGGCTGGTTTCGTGGTGGCCGGAGCGGCTGCGGCTGGGTGTCCGTGGTGGCGGAGCGCTGCGGCTGGTGTCCGTGGTGGGGAGGCGGTGGGTCGCGACCTCGGGCGAGCCGCCCGGGTCGCGCGACCCACGGGACGGCGGTCGTGTGGGTCGCGCGACCCAGGCGGCGCGCCCGAGGCCGCGACCCACGCGACGGCGGCAGCAGTGGGGAGATAGATCTTGAAGCGAGAGGGGAATGGTAGCCGGAGCTGGTGGGGGAGGCGGGCTGGTGGCTGTGGTGGGGAGACGGTGGGTCGCGGCCCGATGCCGCCGGGTCGCGGTCTCGGGCGGTGTCGTCGGGTCACGCGACCCACGCGACCGCCGTCGCGCGACCCGGCGACGCCGCCTGAGGCCGCCACCCACGCGAAGGCAGTGCATGGCGACGGCGGTGTGTGGGCGGCCAGATCTGGCCGGCTGAGCACCGCTCAGCCCGTCGCGTGTCGCGCGACCCGGGCGACGCCGCCCGAGGCCGCGACTCACGCGACGGCGGTGCGCGGGCGAGCAGATCTGGCCGGTTGAGCTCCGCCGGCTGAGCTTCCCTCTTGAAGCTTCAAGACCAACGAGGAGGAAGACGATGAACAGTGAATTTTGAGGGTAAAACAGGAAAACGCATTTATCGGTGAGGGTAATATTGGAAGAAAAATTCATTAAAACACCCCTCGTATTCCACAAGCATTTGGAATGCTAGCATTTGGCCAAGTATCCTCCAAATGTTGAACCAAACACCTTCAAATTTTTCCCAAGGGGCTTTCGGGGCTGAAAGCCCCTTGGGAATGCTGAACCAAACGGGGCCTTTAGTAGTCCATTAACCTAAACTCTAGATGGTGCACCCAGAATTTTCAGGTCGCGACAAGACTCTAGAGTTTTGGCAGACAAAGCTTCAATAGCTACCGTGCAGTTTAATAAAGGGAAGACACCCTTTTATAAAATGGGTAAAGCCTTTGTGAAATCCTATCGAATGGGTTAAATGGATAAAGAAACTCTTGCTTATTTGAGAAGTCAACTCATGAGGAATATTCGCAACTTGGATGCGTTGAATCCTGCATAATAAATTTACAAGATAAGTGTATTGGAAATCCTAAAATTTATCACGAAAGTACAAATGAATCCTAAAAATTTTTAAAAAGTACAATTGAGTCCTAAAATTTGTCGGAAATTACGATTGAGTACTAGAACTTTCAAGAAATACATTCAAATCCTGTAACTTGTTAAGTAAGTGCAATTGGATCCTAAAATTTTCAAAAAATATAATCATCGAAGAATTTGATTGGACCAATTTGACAAATTTTGAGACTTGTTTGTACCATTTTAAAGTTTTAGAATTCGATAAATTGTAAGAGTTGATCGCACTTTTTGAAAATTTTATGATTTATGTGACATCCTGATTTTTCAAATATGATTTTGATGAGATGAAATGGTCTTTTCATCAACATACCTATAGCATTTTTATTTGAATTGGCTACTCATGAGTTAACTAGCCTACAAGGTGAAGTCGTTAAGGAATCTCAACGCAATAGACTTGAGAATTCGACCAAGAATCGACTGTTCAATCGTGCTAATTTGCAAGAGTCATTACGACATTGTTAAAATTAATCAGAGACCGGAGATAGGTCGATGCAATAGAAGTATGCGATTAGTGCGTGAGTGATTCCACCTAATTGCAAAATTTCTGTCGAACGGCACTAGATCGATTTTTCTGTCTTTTTTGTACCTTGTGTCCGTAATTGAAATTTTAAAATTTTCATGACAACCGAGAGTCGCCAATGTATCAAAGATGTACATTGTGCTCGAAAATAATCAACCACAGGTTAATTGCATTAAAAATTCATAAAAGCTACCCGGTAAATTAGGACACGCTAAAATTACGTCAGATTGAAATTAACCGCAAAATTGAACTCGATTTTAGAAATTGAAAGTTCTGTTGTGTCACGATTCATTTTAGGAATATTGACTCATCTTCCGAAGAAGTTTTGGAGATTCTGAGATTTTTACGGAAAATCGATTCAGATGGTTTGGAAAACGAACAGAAATTCGGATGGGCTCATTTGAAAGGAATTTTGGTTTCCAAGTCGAGCTATTTGGTAATGGGGATTGTTGACGCCTAAATTTTGATTAGGTTTTTAATTAGGCCTTAGTTTCTCTATTTATGTTTTTCAGATAATAATTAATAGATGATAACAAACAAACAAAAAAAGATAGCAGCCATCCGGGCTGGGCCTTCGAGCCCAGCCTCTCCCCTCTTTTCTCTCTCGCACGAGCCCTCATGGCCTGGCCTGTGCAAATTAGCCTAGCCCCTTTCCCCTTCTGCCTTCTTCCTCATGCCCTCATCTTTGTCTTCTTCCTTTGCAACACGCGCATCGGAGGCCAGATGCGCACGATGCCGGGACGTAGGAGGAGGCATCGACGATGATGCAAGCTGAGAGGACACAGTATTGAAGGCGGGCGAGCCTTCGTGGAAAGGGAAAGATGTGACGCCGGTTCGGCCAGCGGAGGAAGGCCGATCGGCACACCAAAGATCGTCGGCTTGACCTTTGCCAACCGCCACCCCCTCGCCTATAAATAGTGAAGCACCTCCATCGATGAACGGACACAGATGAAGCCAGTGAGCTCAAAGAGATCCCCTTGAGAGACTTCAGGGGAGCTCGAAGAGCAAGCAAGGCAGAGAAAGGTCGTGCGCCTAAGCGATTTCCCACTAAGAGACATCGGGGGAGGCCGGCGGCAAGCGAACCCAAAGAGAGGAGGGAGACCAGAGGGGCTGAGATCCAAGACCAGATCTGAAGCGGCTGATAAGAATATTTGTCCATCTGTAATGGAAATTACATTAGTAGGAATATAAGTGGAAACATCTCCCGACTGGGTCTCCACTATTGGTAACCGAGGTCGAGGGTCTGCAGAAGGGCCAGATCTGATCAAATCTGGGAGCTAATGTTGCTTTACCGTCGGCTACCGAGCCACCACCATCCTCGATGCTGTTGACTGCCTACATCGAAGCTCCAGCCAGCCGCCGTGTTGCCGTCATCCTCCGACGTTGTCTGACGCAAACCAAGATTCCTGCAAAGCCGTGTCGCGACCGATTCGCCCAGTCCGCACTAGATCTGGAGGTTGAGGGCTCGCTGTCGCTGCCCCGTCCCGATCACCGCTCCCTACCGCCACCATTCTCCATGCCACCATGTCGGGCCCTCTCCACAAACAGGTATCAACCTTGCTTGGCCGTCACCGTTGCCTGAAACCCTGGCTGCCGCCCTTGCCTATCGTTGTCGTCACCATCACCCCCTCCACGAAATCCTAACCCATGACCAAGGAGACTCGCTAAGTCGCTGTCGAATGCGACACCGCCGTCCGCTACGTTGCCGCTATCATGCCGCTGTCTGGTGATGTCCCCAACCCCTCCACTGGTGCTGCAGATGGATGGAGAAACCAGCGACCCCATGTCGGGTTGAGTTGGGTCAAGTGCGGTTCGTGAAACTGGGTAGGGTTTCGCGAACCTTAGGTGGCCGGAATCCAGGTCAAAGCCGGGTCGGGCTCGCCTCACCCGGGTAGGGTTCCGACTGGCTTGGGCCATTCGCATGTGGGCCGGCCCTTTTTAGAAAATAAGGCTATTTTCATTTGGGCCAAGTTTTTTTTTAAAAAAAAAAAAAAAGAGTCGAGCCCGCGTAGCGGGCCCTTCTGCGTGTTGGGTTTGACGACTCGAGTCAGACCCAACCTGCAGATCCGATCTGGGTCGGTTTTTATATTAGTTTAAATAATATTTTAATAAATAAATAAAAATAATAATTTATTTTCCAAAAAAATCAGAAATAATTTATTTTCGAAAAATTTAAAAATAATAAAAAATATTTTATTTTCCAAAAATAAGAAAAATAAAAAAATAATTTATTTTCCAAAAATATTTAAAAATAATAAAAAAATATTTTACTTTTCGAAAAATAAAAAATAAAAATATTTCATATTTTCCAAAAATGCCAAAAATTCAAAAAAAAGGCCAAAAATTCATAAAAAGCCAAAAAAATTCATAAAAAGGAAAAAAAGACTTGTATTTTCTAAAAATACCAATAAATCCACAAAAAAATCCCTTTTATGTTCAAAAAATAGAAAAAGACCCAAAAAAATGTTTATCCTCCCCAAAATGCATGGAAAATCCCTCAAGCATCCAAAAAATGTTAGGATTTAAACAAGATTAGGTACCGAAAGGGTATTAGTGATTAACTAGTGTAATCAAGTCCCCGATCCTAATTTCTCTAGTTACGCAGGAGTGAGTATTTCTCCCAATATTATACATGGGTTTCTAATCAACCTATCCCAAATTGATTAGTGGCGACTCCTTTTTAAAAATTAACTTACGGGTTAAAAAAACTTAAACTATTAAAGTCGTGAATTGGTGGACTTAGGAGGGTCCGGGCGTAATAAATTTAGCCAAACCATTAGCCTCCGCCAATGCCCGTACCTAATTGCAGGTACCGAAAAAAGAGGTCGCGACAGCTTGGCGACTTCGCTTGGAACATTTTGAGGACTTAGGCCATTTTATCTTGTTTAAACACTCTACTAACTTGATTTTGTTTTTTCTTTATGCAGGTTAGTAGCTTAGAAGTTTATCTTAATTTTGGTTAAAATAAAATGTTTTGTGATTATAAACTATTGTGCATGTATTATTATTTTAGCACTACAAATGGCACACACAACCTGACCGCCGGACCTGGGCTGCCATAGGATATTTAAGATGGTGTCAAGAAAGATATGACTTCAAACGTGAGACTGTGATGTAGAGGTTGCCTTTCTTTTCCTCAAATTTTTCTAGTCGAGGTTAGGAGGGTATGTTGCTAAAGCGAGACTACGACGGGCGGATACGCTTTTGATTTCAACAAGCCTTCTCAGTTAGAAATCGAGCCACACATCTCATGTGCATGTCTTTGTGCTTGCCATTTTCTTTAAAGGCAAAGTGATTTCTTTACTTTTACTCAGTTTTTTTATTAGCCCATGGCAATTTAGGGTAAGCTTTTCAAGTCCCACTTTATATACGATGGGAAAAGATGATATCCAATTCATTCCTGCTCCCAAAGCAGAGCTCTTCAGATGGTGGGGTCAATTGAACCAGTTTGCCCAAGAGCACGTGAAAGCCAAAGTCAGTCATCTCCTATCGTTAATCCAAATCACTATTCATCCCGAAGTCAGACAAGCCATGACACATTTCTGGTGCTCGAGGACACTTACTTTTATATTTGGTAGGTTTGAGCTAACTCCAACCCTAGAGGAATACATCATCATCACTAGAAGGCCTCTCGAGAAAAAACTTGTCAGGCCATCAATAGGCATCATCCCATTGCGTGGGTCAGTGCAACTTTTAAGAACTAAAGTCCATGTTATGAGGTAAATTCTTGAAAACAACCATAATACCTACCCACTAGAATTTATGAATGCATGTTTTCAAAATCAGCCTATGACCCCAAAAAATGAGATTTTCCTCTTGGCCTTTTTCGAGTTTATCATTTTCCCCCATCAAAAACATGTCATAAGTCCTAAGATGGCATGGATAGTTGATCAGATCTTGAGGAGGGGAAATTATGTCAACATAATTTTAACTGAAACATTCTTGTCCTTTAACCGTTTTAAAGAAAATACAGAAAAAAATCATGCGGGTTTCTCAAAAAATTTTACAAGTCTGGTTCTTTTCTCATCTAAGTGAATTCTGAGGCTTCATGCGAGCGTCTGAAGCGAATGATTTCGAAAATCCATTACAAAAATTTATGATTTTAGGACCATAAATTGGGTAGATCTCCTAAGAGACCCGGCTCCTGAGGCATTCCAGTGGCGTGCTGGTTGGTTCCATGAAAAGAGAGCTCATTTTGCTTACAAACGCTGCCACCCAATTCTGTTGCTCGGCCTCACCAGTGCCGTTCACTATTACCCATATCGGGTGGCACGACAATTTGGAGCCTTTCAGGAGATCCCACCGCCTTCCAAGAGAAGGATCCCTCAATCCTTTTCAAAACAGTCTGTGACTACGCAGTCGAAATTTCTATCATTAAGGAAACCTGGAACAAGTGCCATCGCAAAAGGATTGTGGTGCCTGAAGGACTTGAGGAAGAAGAAAAAGCCCACCACGCCTCTGCGTCCTACATCCACAATCATCATATCCCGACAAGGTAGAAGCCATTGGTACCTCACTCAATCGGCGAGAGCAGCCAACATGAACAAGCAAAGCTTATGCAAAGGATAAGGGAATAGACCGTACACTCATATCAGAGCCAGTCCAAGAAAGCAAACACCTTTGCAAGAACAAGGCTCCCCATCGCATATAAAATAGCAGTCATGTGCCCCCTAGTGTTTATTTTGTGAAAATGTTGTCCCATTGTTTAGGGACTTTTGTTTAAAATCTAGTATTTCGTTCTATCATTTCAAGTTCTAGATGTTAGAAGTCTATGATCTATAAAATCCTTTTTCTATAAATAAAAATAGATAGACCGTTGCCATGGGTCAATCTTTGTCTACTCTTGTGCTCATTCGTTGTTTTCACAATGACAGGTAATTATGAATCGCCAGCTACCATCCACCTGCGAATAACCCCACATAATAGGGCCTGATCAGAATGAAGTACAAAATCGCATTGCCAACATTGAGACGGCGTAGGACAGATGTCCATTATCCTTTGACAACTCTCGAGGCAAATGGAATCCACTCAAGCCAAGCCCAACTCCGTAGCTACTTTAAGCACCGTCATGACACCCGTGAGTTTGCCAGAAAATAACCAACACCATAGACAGTTTGAAAAGATCATGAAAAAGTTAAGCCAGCTGCTGGGGTAGAATCCCATTGACTTGTCTAATTACGTCGGTTTTGAGATTCCTAAAGAGCTCAAAATGCTTGAATGCGAAAGGTATGCTGATACCTCCCACCCGGAAACCTACTTACAAGCCTACCTAGTCTGAAGGATGATTCAATCGTACCAATCAAACCTGACCGGTCCTACCTTGTAATGGTGCATCGTCAGGAAGATTAGTCCCCTTAAGACCTAGAGGGAACTAATTCATGTTTTCCACCAAGAATATAATATTGACATTAGCCCTAACATCGCCTTGCCCTACGAAGAACCGATGATCACGGAGCACGAGGAGCCGTTAGTCGTTGATATAGGAGAAGAACATGTCAATGAAGCCTTGCATGACAAATGGACGACTGAGCAGCATCCTATTATTGAAAAGTTTCTCACTGGGAAAGGCAAGGAGCCTATGTACGAAATCAAAGACACAGAGTCTGTTCAAGACCGGGGCACAATAGGATAGCTCCTCGAGCTTACTGCAAGAGCTAGGGTCCAAAGAATACCAACCTCTATCAACCTAGAAAGTGAAGCAGAGAGTGAAGCTCTAATATCCCTCACTCCCCTTGACAGAATCGAACTGGCGAAACGAAGGGCCTTACTCAAAAGGTCTGGACCAGGAGCTAAGAAAAGAAAGCCTAAACAAATCAATTCAGCATTTGTCACTAGGCAAAATTTGATAGCCAATGAGCCGCCACACCAAAACTTTGAGCATCCCCTAGGATACAACCTTGAAGACTTCCAGTGCCTAGGATATAATCCCAAGGACTACCAGTGTTATACAGATGAAATCAGCCATTCATCGTATAACTGTTTCCTACCCACACACAGGGTCGAAAGCCTGTCAGAAGAGCCTGTCAGAAGAGCGAACATTTGTCCTTATCCGCTATGATTCTAATGAACTACTAAGCTCGTCACTTGACTACGAGGATAGCTTAAATGCGTCATCCTCATTTGGTGATTTTGACTTGGAAGAAAGCAATGGGATAATCTCGGTAGAGTCCAACTTCCCTGAAACAGAAAAATTCACCACTATGATGAATATGCAGTGGGAAAACCAATGGCCTAACCAAGACATATCAAGCCCGTCTTGCCCTCATAAGATCATGATCCTCAGAGAAATGTGGATACCTAATCTCTGCAAGTATAGCAGCATGACTTGCCCCGTGGCTCATTTGCAATATCTCCATGCTGAAATGAGTCAGTACTATAACCTGATGTCATTCACAACTCAAGCGTTCCAAGAAACTCTTATAGGGTCCGCATTGCAATGGTTCATCATAGCAAATATTTACCTCATAAAGGATTGAAATGAGCTGACTTCCACATTCTTGCATCAGTACCAAAACTAGATTAGAACTGAATTGCCGTGCGAGAGTTTGGCCCACTTCAGAAGATGACCAATAGAGGATTTCCGAGCATACGCAGGGAGGTGGAAGGCTTTTATGATGCAAATCCACCTTGAACTAGCAGAAGATAAATTAATAAAGTAGTTCATAGAAGCTTTGTCCCGCAAGCATCGCTGTTGGCTGCATAAGTTACACTTCCGTAACTTCAACGAAGTATTCATCGCATGCGAATATTGCGAGTCTACTGGAGGCGAGGAATTCAAAGACGTTTTACTTCAGGACCAGCACTATCAAAGCACTTCTTTTCATAGGAGTTTTCATGAGTTTTGCATGTTTTTATAATTTCATGTTTCTTATCTTGTCTAGTGTGCTACTATTGTATTTTCCATTCCAGTACTTTAATGTACAGTTCTAATATTTTGTTTTGAGAGCATGATGCGATATTCCAAACCAACCCAGTGATGTTATCCAACCATAAAAAAATATATCATCCAAAGAGAATATTGAGGGCTGGGCTTCCTCATGCTTTTTCTCCCCCCAAAGACATATTTTGAAAATAAAAAGTATTTCATCACCAAAAGCTTTTGTCAAAACAAGATGATAAATTTAATCATGTTCGTTTTTCGAACTCTCTCACTTCATGTCTCATAATATCATCCCCTTTATTTAGTATGATAAAAGGCATTTGAAACTGGCACATCGTGTAAACACACCAAATTCGAAAACACCTTTTCAAGAAAGCAGGGGCAAATAGAAAGGAGCATCCCATTTCAAAAAAAGGGTAAACCTTATTCCCTTAACATAGTATTGAGAATGACGACCCCTCTCTTCTATTTACAGGATACAAAAGATGAGATGCAATAGGTACAGGCATACAGTTGAAATCAAAGCATGCATAACATGCCTCGCTTCTGCCTAACTCCCTCCTAAGCCGGAGGACTATCTTGTCACACGACACGCCTAAACAGCTAGATGTTACAGTTTCAACTTCGACAAGCCCATAAATATAAGGAAGAAATTTCTTCTCTTCCTTTAAAGTGATTACTGTCAACAGGGAGAAAGTCTAGACAATCAAGGCGATCTATAACCCCCCACCTTAGACAATGCCTTTGGAATCTAGAAGCTTCACTCCAGACGCATATTCTTCCAAGGAGTAATTGCCATAAGAAAACTGGAGGTTTTTTATTATTCATCTCAGATTCTATAGAAGCTTGAGGTATGTGACTTTTTGCTCAATGCTACTATAGTCAAAGACAGAAGGAGAAATTCCACAGAATGAAGGCGTTGAAGATGAATCAACGACCAGCAATCATGCATACATGGTCACAAATGAGAAAGGTCAATTGAAGGAAACGTTGAGCTGTGCCGAGATAAAGAGGCCATCATCGACATTCAAATATTCTTAAGAGCTAGCAAAGACAAACTATGGGGAAGAGTAATTTGGTATCATTTCTAATACTCCCACTATCTGAACCCACTTTTGATGTATTTTCCCTATTGACAGGAAACATTGGGAATCAAAAACCAAACTTGATGGTCAATATTGGCCAAGTGAGGTTCATGAGAATGACTAGTATCAAATTCACCTGACTTTGTATAAAAGGACGTGTCATCCATAAGCCAATTAAGGAGAATAATTGAGCTAAAGGAATGGGAGACGTAGGACTTCGTGTCCTCCTTATACTCCAGGCCCACTTAATCATTTGCAGACCAGGGAGGGGTAATGTTATATCGCTTCCAGTTATTTGACCTCTGAAAGAGTTTGTGACTAATACGCTCCCTCTTATCTATTACAGGATCACCTAACCGTCCAAGATGCGAAAAACAAATCAATGAAAGGCATGTTAGACTCTGATAAGCTTTCCCAAACAAAATGACATTTCAAGTATCACCAAAGCAAATGACAGAGATCCTTCAGGCCTGAAGCCACTTATGATCTTGGCTTTACTGGTTGAGCTATTTCCACATCTTTTCTTCTGCAAGAGGCAAAAGTAGAAATGCTTGATCAGATTCCCAATCCCTGGCCGATTGTTCATATGTCATATCACTAACCAACAGGAGCGATCTATTGACACCCATTTGTAAATAACCTTTGTGAATAAATCTTTTGATATTCAAAATTCAACACATTTGTGAATACCATTCCACCAAGTAAACACCCCTAAAGCTGTTAATAGGTTTTTCTTGAATAAAAGCCATTCATTTATTTTGAAAGTACAAACTCTATCACATCATATGCTGCATGCCTTTTTCCAGGTGAATTTTGCATGATGATTTTGTCTATCTAAATCTTTGATTCTATTAAGGATTATTAGAATAGACAACTAAGTGAAGAATACAAGATTAATTGAGCATGTTGGATGAGACGCGTCAGAATGATGACAGGCAAGCCATATCCTACACACAGTCTCTCATCTATACACTTGTGACATGAGTGCAGAAAATTCCATGACTACAGGATAAAAAATTCTCTAGCAATTGATACGATGACCAAAACAGTGAGAGGCATTCCATCGCTCACTTTGAGCCCCAAACACTGGCAAAATTTCTACCCTACCCCCCGTAAAAAAAAAAACCACCCCACACTGGGGCAAGTCGAAGGCAAGTCAGCATCATAAAGTGAGAAAAGGGATAGAAATTTTCTTGCTTATACTTGCATCAATCTCGATTGTCTTTATTGCATATGAACACTTGTGTTAATTTAAGTGCCCTAGAGTCATGAAGAGTAGTCCTTTCTTTACACACTTGTATTCATTGTACAACCCAATTGAGTCTGTAAATTCACCCTCACATAGAGGCAAAGCATAATTACTGCCATTCGAGTAGCATAATCAGAAGTGCCGGCAAAAGATGAAGACTCAATAGTCTAATAAAGGCGTTTGCTTGAACTTGTCAAGATGAGTTCCTCAAGCAACAAGAACAAAAAACTAGGGGCATAAAAAAACAGTGTACCTGGTAAAAGCAAGGTCAATGCCCATAAATGAAAAATTGGAATGAGAAATAGGGGCATAAAAAGCAGTGTCCCTAGTAAAAGCAAGGCCGATGCCCAAAACAAAAATACAGCCATTTGTGTTCCCAAGAGAAGCTGTTGTTGTGGTTCAATTGATAGAACCTTCATTTGACCGTGAGAAGAAAGACCAGTGACAAATGCCAAGGCAATCACCAGCTCTCACCTTTTTACACATGAGTCAAGCCTACATTGCGTCCCATTGTAAAAGTCTCTTCAAATTATGGGCACTTTAATTAATGTAGGATTTCATATGTCTATAAGCATCGCTCGAAGAAGTATGAGCAAGATTATTCTATCTTTTTTTGCAGGATTCTTGACTCGTGAACTCGGAGATAATCGTGTGGCATCTTTGTCATAGAGCCGTGACCATGTTGGTCCCATTTGATGAGCCATTGACCCAGCCTTCATCATAATTTCAACAAAGACCTCTCACATTGGTAAAGTCGTATCACTTGCAAGAATACTCGGACCCCTGTTGACATGATGACAGTGAGATAGTGTGGTCCTTATAAATCCTGCATCAATGGTTAGGATAAAATAGCCTTTCCCATGAGAGTAAGTGAAAAGTCTTTGCAGACTGGAAGTCCCTCATCTAGCATGCTCAAGACATCTACATTCTAAATGAAGGTTGTCTTTCCAAATCTTCTCTAGTGGAATTCGAATGATACAAAATTGACAAGATTGTCATGCATAAATCACATTTGAATTTACAATATATACAACCATTGTGTACATGTGTGCATATTGTGCAAACAGCGGACATACTCTTGGAGATCAAAGGCATCGCCAAAAAGCATATCCCCATCCCTACTCCTAGAACTTTATGTCTGATAATCTTTGAGTACCTATCACTTGTCAAGTACTCCCTCTTATTGACACTCAGCTTGTTCGAGTTGTCCCCAAAATATTGATACTTGCGGCCGACCTAGTATCCCTTTATCTTTGAGTACCTACCATTGTCTAAGTACTTCCTCTTATCGACACTCAACTTGTTCAAGTTATCCCCAAGTATTGATACTTGCGATTGTGCAAATATCCCCCTATTTTCAAGTGTCTGCTGCTACTCAAGTGCTCCATCTATTGATATCCGACCTATTCAAATTGTCTTTAAAATTTGGATACTCATGACTGTCTAAGTATCCTCTTATCTTTGAGTACCAACCACCATTCGGATACTCCCTTTCCTTGACACTTAACCTATTCAAATTGTCTCTAAAATTTGGATATTCATGACTATCCAAGTATACCCTTGTCTTTGAGTACCAACCACCGTTCAGATACTCCATTTTTGTGATGCTCGACCTGTCCGAGTTGTCCTCAAAATTACGTCATTGAATGCTAGCAGCTACTCAAGTGTTCTACCACATTATGCGCCTACAATTACCTAGGTATGCTCTCTTACACTTGGACCAATTGAGTAGTCCCTAATCATATCATTAAATATTCGTGTTTATCCAAATATTCCACTACTTTGTACGCCTGTGTGCCTGCGGCCATCCAAGTAAGCCTTATGCTACATTCAAATTCCCTTTTACCAGGAGGTGAGAAACCTTCATAAATATCTTAGGTATGTCCTCGATATTCTCATTGCCAGAAGGTGGGAGACCTTCATGAATATCTCTGGTACGTCCTCGATATTCCCGTTATTAGAAGGTGAGAGACCTTCATGAATATCTCAGGTACGTCCTTGATATTCCCATTACCAGGAGGTGGGAGACCTTCATGAATATCTCAGGTACGTCCTCAATATTCCCTTTTACCAGGAGGTGAGAAACCTTCACGAATATCTCAAGTACGTCCTTGATATTCTCATTGCCAGAAGTTGGGAGACCTTCATGAATATCTCAAGTATGTCCTCGATATTCCCATTACCAGGAGGTGGGAGACCTTTACGAATATTTCAAATACGTCCTCGATATTCCCTTTTACCAAGAGGTGAGAAACTTTCACGAATATCTCAAGTACATCCTCGATATTCTCATTATTAGAAGGTGGGAGACCTTCATGAATATCTCAGGTACGTCCTCGATATTCCCATTACCAGAAGGTGGGAGACCTTCATAAATATCCAAGGTACGTCCTCAATATTCCCATTACCAGGAGGTGGGAGACCTCACGAATATCTCAGGTATGTCCTTAATATTCCCTTTTACCAGGAGGCGAGAAGCCTTCATGAATATTTTAGGTACGTCATCGATATTCCCATTACTAGGAGGGAGACACCTTCACGAATATCTCAGGTACATCCTCGATATCCCCTTTTACGAGGAGGTGAAAAGCCTTCAAGAATATCTCAGATACGTTCTCGATATTCTCATTGCCAGAAGGTGGGAGACCTTCATGAATATCTCAGATATGTCCTCGATATTCCCATTATCAGGAGGTGGGAGACCTTCATGAATATCTCAGGTACGTCCTTGATATTCCCTTTTACCAGAAGGTGAGAAACCTTCACGAATATCTTAGGGACGTCCTCGATATTTCCATTACCAAGAGGTGAGAAGCCTTCACGAATATCTCAGGCACGTCCTCAATATTCCCATTACTAAAAATGGGACACCTTCACAAATACCCAAGGTATGTCCTCGATATTTCCAATTATCAAGTACCCATTCGATACTTGTGAATGTCCAAGTATCACCCAATAATTCGTACTTGTGATCATCCAAGTACCCCTTCAACGCTTATGATCAGTCAAATACCCCTTTTGACGCTTACAAAGGCCCAAACATCCTTTAGGTTAGTACTTGTGAACATCCAGGTACTCCATGAAATGCCTGTGAATGTCCAGGTAACTTCCACAAAGCGATGCCTTGAGAAAGGTCGGTGCATCCCCCAAGAAAGATCGGGTTCCAATTAGTGTCCTCGACAAAGATCAGGCGCCAAAGCTGATGCCTTGAGAAAGGTCGACGCATCCTCCCAAGAAAGGTCGGATTCCGACTGGTGTCTTTGACAGAAGTTAGACACCCCACAAATCGATGCCCTGAGAAAGGTCGGTGCATCCTCCCAAGAAAGGTCGGGTTCCAACTGGTGTCTTTGACAGAGGTCAGACACCCCTACAAAATAGATGCCCTAAGAAAGGTCGGCGCATCTCCCGAGAAAGGTCCAGTACCAACTGGTGTCCTCGATACAAATCAGACACTCATAAATAGATGCCCTAAGAAAGGTCAGCGCATCTCTCATCACGGTGACCAAAGAAAGGTTCATGTCCGAGACAAATCACTTATTGCTCTAATAAGCGACTGAAGAATGGTTCGGGTCTTGGAAAAGCAATTCCCCGTCAAGGCAACTGAAGAAAGGTTTGGGTCCTAGACAAACTTCTGATTGCTCTAACAAGCGACTGAAGAATGGTTCGGGTCCTGGAGAAGCAATCTCCTCATGTCACCAGGTAAGATGACACCTTGATACTTGCCAAACTCGGAGTTCACACCCTATCTCACTCACTCCCGGTAAGTAACTACAAGTATCTTCATATCTGTCTTAGTATGTGTAATGTTATATTGCTCTTTTTCTGCATAAGACAATAGGTCCCAAATAAAATATAATATGCTGCACACGCATAAATGAAATTTAGGCATCAGTTTGTCTTTGAATACAACCTCTGCAAGCTCACCTTCAAAGAGGGGCAGTGGTTGACGCCTAAATTTTGATTAGGTTTTTAATTAGGCCTTAGTTTCTCTATTTATATTTTTCGGATAATAAATAATAGATAATAACAAACAAACAAATAAATATAGTAAATAAAAAAGAAAGAAAACAAAAAAAGACAGCAGCCATGCAGGTTGGGCCTTTGAGCCCAGCCTCTCCCCTCTTTTCTCTCTCGCACGAGCCCTCATGGCCTGGCCCACGTAAATCAGCCCAGCCCTTTTCCCTTCTACCTTCTTCCTCATGCCCTCATCTTTGTCTTCTTCCTCTGCAACACGCGCGCCGGACGCCGGACGTGTGCAATGCCAGGATGCAGGAGGAGGCATCGACGATGACGCAAGCTGAGAGGACATAGTATTGAAGGCAGGCAGGCCTTCGTGGAAAGGGAAGGAAGTGACGCCGGTTCGGCTAGCGGAGGAAGGCTGGTCAACACACCAAAGACCGCCGGCCTGACCTTCGCCAACCGCCACCCCTTTGCCTATAAATAGCGAAGCACCTCCGTCGACGAACAGACACATACGAAGCCAGCGAGCTCAAAGAGATCCTCTTGAGAGACTTCAGGGCAGCTTGAAAAGCAAGCAAGGCAGAGAAGGGTCGTGAACCTAAGCGACCTCCCACTAAGAGACATCGGGGGAGGCCGATGGCAAGCGAACTTGGAGAGAGGAGGGAGACCGGAGGGGCTGAGATCCACAGACCAGACCTGAAGATTTGAGGTCGAGGGTCTGCAAAAGGGCCAGATTTGATCAGATCTAGGAGATGATGCTACTTCACCGTCGCCTATCGAGCCACCACCATCCCTGACGCTATTGACTGCCTACGTCGAAGCTCCAGTCAGCCGCTGTGTCGCTGTCATCCTCTGATGCAAACCAAGATTCTTGCAGAGCCATGTCGCAACCGATTCGCCGAAGCCGCATCATATCCGGAGGTTGAGGGCTCGCTGTCGCTGCCTCGTCCCAACCACTGCTCCCTGCCGTCACCATTCTCCACACCACCATGCCGGGCCCTCTCCATAGACAGGTATCAGCCCTACTTGGCCATCACTGTTGCTTGAAACCCTGGCTGCCACCCCTGCCTATCACCGTTGTCACCATCGCCCCCTTCGCAAAATCCTAACCCCTTACAAAGGAGACTCGCTAGGTCACCGTCGAATGCGGTATCACCATCCACTATGTCGTCGCCATCATGCCACTATCCGATGATGTCGGCAACCCATCCACCAGCGCCGCAGATGGATGGAGAAACCAGCAACCCCGCGTCGGGTCAAGCCGGGTGAAACGCGGTTCGTGAAACTGGGTAGGGTTTCGCGAACCCTGGGCAGCTGAAATCCGGTCAAAGCCGAGTTGGGCTCGCCTCACCCGGGTAGGGTTTCGCCGGCTTGGGCCATTCGCGCGTGGGCTGGCCCTTTTTAGAAAATAAGGCTGTTTTCATTTGGGCCGTTTAAAAAAAAAAAAAAAAAAAAAAAAAAAAAGAGTTGTGGGCCCGTCGTCTGCGTTTTGGGTTTGACGACCCAGTCGACCGAACTCGTAGATTCGACTCCGAGTCGATTGTTATATTATTTTAAATAATATTTTTTAATAAAAAAATAAATTTTCAAAAAAATTAAAAATAATAATTTTATTTTCCAAAAATAAGAAAATTCAAAAATAAATTTTCCAAAAATAATTTATTTCCCAAAAGATAAAAAAATCAAAAATATTTCATATTTTCCAAAAATGCCAAAAATCCAAAAAAGACCAAAAATTCATAAAAAAGCCAAAAATTCATAAAAAGGAAAAAAAGACTTGTATTTTCTAAAAATACCAAAAATAAAAAAATCCCTTTTATATTCAAAAAAATAGAAAAATACCCAAAAATGTTTTTCCTCCCCAAAATGTATGGAAAATCCCTTAAGCGACCAAAAAACCTTAGGGTTTAAACAAGATTAAGTACCGAAAGGGCATTAGTGATTAACTAGTGCAATCAAGTCCCCGATCCCAATTTTTCTAGTTATGCAGAGCGAGTATTTCTCCTAATATTTCGGATGGGTTTCTAATCAACCGATCCTAAATTGATTAGTGGCGATTCCGTTTTAAAAATTAACTTACATGTTAGAAAAACTTGGACTATTAAAGTCATGAATTGGTGGACTTGGGAGGGTCCGGGCATAATAAATTTAGCCAAACCATGAGCCTCCGCCAACGCTCGTACCTAATTGCGGGCGCCAAAAAAAGAGGTCGCGATAGGGACTTATAGAAATTTTATGGGCTTTTTCCTTGGCAAATTTGGATGTCGATTTGGAGAATTTCGTGAAGAAATTGAGGTCCAAATTGAGTAAATTCAGATCTAGGCTTGGGGGCTGCAACATTTGCATCAAAACTGAGTTAATTAGGTATTTTTATTTCAAGAAAGATTTGGGGAACAAGCAATTAATGGAAGAGATAAATTTTTGACTCCCCCCTTTCCCCAAGCTTCTCGAAGCACGCCTATCTTCTTCGCACAGCTTCTCTCCCATTTTTCCTTCTTCTCTATTTTCGCTTTCATTTTCCCTCGCCACCGAAGCTACTCATCCCCACCAGCTCTTGTCTCTTGCCATTTTGTTGACCAAATTCTTCAACGCCTACACCTCCACCCACGTTTCTCTTCAACCCACCGAAGTCTCTTTCCCTATGTCTTCTCCTTGCTTGGCCCGACTTCAAGTTTCTCTGCCATCTCACGTTCGCAAGCCCAGCCCCACTTCCATCTTCCTCGAGCAGCTCCCTCCTTCGAAGACTTCGCTACCACTTGTCCAATCGGTCAACCACCAGCAAAGTCGACTGCCTGTTGCTCCACCAATCCATCTCTGCCACAAGACCGAATCAGTCCAACTCCACGTCCACAAGGCTCTTGCCTACACCATCCATGAGCCCGCAAATTTCCAGCCCAACAGTGAGCTTGTTGGCTGTTCTTAGCCAGTCCAAGCTTCCCTCAGCCTCGTCGTGAGCTAAAGTCTCGACTGCCATCGCGCCACTATCACCGTGAACCGGTGAGTTGCGTTCTAATCTCTAATTAGTAGGCTAATGACACTTAGAGATAGATTAGTTAGCTAATTGGTGGATTAGTTAAGTTAATTAAGCTTAGGGTAAATTTAGTTAGATTAAGTATATAGTTAGTTATTTAGTTAGTTCAATTAGATTAGTTAGGTGGATTTAGTTAGGAATTAGTTAGTTTATATAATTAGTGTAATTAGATTAGATTAGGTACAATGGTTTCATATACTATATAAAATGGTGGGATTTTAAATTGGAAGTTATGAATTTTTCTAGGTCCAATCTGAGGTGTGCCTACACACGACTATTTTACCGTGTATTTTTAATATGAAGAAAATAGGCTAGGATTACTATTTTAATTGAGGCATTTGAGTGCAATGCATGGTATCCTAGGTCAAGATTGATTGGTCATATATTGGTTAAGAGAACCTGTCTTGAGCGATTATGCCGGACGCTACTAAATCCCTTTTTCGGGTTACCCATGCATAGGGTATTAGGTCGCAGTAGATTCTGAACTTACGCTCCTTCAGGAAAGCTGTCAATGAGGGACGTAGTCGTGCTTAATGGAGAAAAGACGATGCTTGGTTATGCCAGTAGACAGCCGAACATGGGAGTCGGTTGTGCCTTGAGAGGCTTAATTAACAATTGGAACGCGTGATTGGTTGAATTTTATGCACCTGATTATGAGACAAAATTGTGTGATATGGTATGGGACGTGTTATAACAGTTTGGCCTTATAATCAGGACCCTTGTGATTAATTGAGTTGATGAGGTGTTTCAATTGTTATATGCATTAACTATATGCATTGTGATATGAAATATGCTAACGTGCAGGAAGAAATTAAGGCGAGATAAGTCCTCTGTACTAATTGCGTGGTTTTGTGGTTAGGACGCTTCTAGAAGTATTACCCTTCTAATTGGGGCTTGGATTGTGAACTTGCTAGGATTTATATCTTATCCCATCGTGGGCTTAAATTTTCAGGATCGTAGGGGAAAGACCTGAAGCTAAGCTGAGGTGACCTGAAGTGTAGGTCAAATATGATAGCCTTTTTTTTTAGAGTGAGTCTTTTGAAATCATTGGGTATAGACTTTTGTATATGACTCAATATGTTTATAAAAGTATGTTTGTTTGTGAATATGTTGTCCTGCTTTTCTATCCCGAAATGGTTACTGTCATGAGATTTGTTATTCGCTTCCGCATATGCAATAAAATAAAGGGATAAATGCAGCGGAAGTCCTAAAACTTGTCGCAAATGTGCATTTCAGTCCTAAAACTTGTGGAAACGTTACAAGTGAGTCCTAAAGCCGACGCCATTAACTTTTTCCGTTAAAAATGTTGACTTGGCATTTTATATTATTTTTTATTTTCCAGCTGGATTTTTTAATTATTTTTAATCATTTTTTAAATAATTTTTTAAAACAATTTTTATAAATAAAATTTTTATTTTATCTTTTTAAGTTTTTGGTGAAAATTAGATAAAATGAATAAATCTATTTTTTTAAAAAATGATTAAAAAATAATTAAAAAAATCCACCGGAAAATAAAAAATAATTTAAAATGCCACGTCAGCATTTTTAACGGAAAAGGTTAACGGCGTCGGCTTTAGGACTCATTTGTAACGTTTCGACAAGTTTTAGGACTGAAATGCACATTTGCGATAAGTTTTAGGACTTCCGCTGCACTTATCCCTAAAATAAAAGGGTCGACGACTCGTTCTAGGAAGTTGCAAAATACTTGAGGGTTGGGACATGACAAATTTTTTTTTTTTGACCTAGGGAACCCCAGTTTACTCCGGATAAGAATCCCTAACGACGCCTCTGGGATTCGAACTTCTCCCATTCGTGAGGGGGAGAGAGCTCGAGTCAGCTGCGCTGCTGCTTGCGGTGGTGTTAGGACATGACAAGTTAATTATACCTTCATGACGAATTTAAGGATTTTCAATGTACTTATCTCTTATTTATTTTGACGAAATTGTCTTTAAAAGCGTTAAAGTTGCTACTTGGGGGAGTAGTTTAGATACGTCCCCCTTCTTAAATTAGAATAAAGGGTAACTCTAGAATGATAAGCCGCTACTTTGAAGAAAAGAGGGCAGTGACCGGCATGAGAATTGGTGGAGGCTGTCTACCACTTTGAGAACGACGCATTGTGTGACTTGTTGGTAGAGGTGGCAAATGGGTGGGTCGGGTCGGGTATGGGTCGGGTCAAAAATGGGTCGACCCATATTTGACCCATTTAACCCGTTTTGACCCATATTCTTGTAGTGTAAATCTAGTGACCCATACCCGACCCGACCCGTATCCGACCCATACCCGACCCGACCCGTATTGCTAAAACCTATTTATTGTTAAAACATTTTTATGTAATACAATTTTTTAACAATTTTTATGCAATACAAATTTAATGGAAAATTTTTATAATTCTTTAAAAATATAATTTTTAATTTTTTAAAATATAATATTTAATTTTTTAAAATTTTATATATTTTTTTTTTTTTCTTTCTCTTTTTTTTTTTACTCCTTTGGCCTACCGTCAACCACGACGACGGTTGGCGACCGGCCACAAAGGCGAGATCGAGCTCGTGAACTTGTACATGCAAATCCTCCAGAGATTGAAAAGAATTAGGGGGAAAGGGATTGCACGGGGGAAAGAATTAGCTGGATCTGGCGAGGCTCGAGCTTGCCGACGTCGGGCGAGCCTCGCCCACGCCGATTTGGCGAGGCCTATCATCCGCCAACGGCTGGCTGCGGTAAGGAATAAAGAAAAAGAAAAGAAAAAAATTGAAATATGAAAAATAATTATAATTTCAATTTTTTATTAAAAAACATTTTTATAAATGTAAAAAAGACCAAGGGTTTAAACTTTAAAATGGGTTTTTTATAACCCATTTAGACTATTTCTTTTTATGTTTTCCATTCACTGACTCATTTCTGACCCATATTTAACTTTCACTTGACCCATTTCTGACTCATATCTAATTTTCACTTGACCCATTTCTAACCCATATTTAAACTTCACTTGACCCATATATGACCCATTTAACTAAAAATGAGTCATAATATGGGTCTTTGACCCATATTGCCAGCTCTACTTGTTGGCACATCAACGGCAGCATGGGCGGCTATGGTGCAGTCTATGATTGGTAAAGAATCATGCACGTATTAAGAAAAAAATATTGACTTGGCACACTAACGTCTGCGGAAGGGATAGACAAAACAGGAGAAACTATCATGCTGCGCTAGAAAAAAAAAAAAAAATTCGAAAAGTGACGTTACGGCGACTAACATTAATTGTTTGTGTTTCAGAGATAAAAAAATTCGTAACCATCTTGAGAAAAAAGATGGTCGATGAACATTCTCTCGGCAAAGCGCACTTATCAAGGAGGTGCTTGACATTTACAGTGCGCCCAAAACATATACTTAAAAAAAAAAAAAATTACACAAATGCTGTTTTACCATTGAGGACTTTGGTTGATGTCCGATTACTGAGATATGCTGCAGTGAATATTATCGCACGTACTTGCTTAATGACAACACTCAATTTGGTTTTAACCACGGCAATTTTTCTCTGCAAATAACTGAAAGCTTGAGATATAGAGTGTTTTTGTGTTGCAAAAAATAAATTATTTAGAAAACATTTTTCAAAAATTCATTCCTTAAATCACTTATGAAAATGAATAAATAAAAGATATTTCCATCATCTATGAAGATATTTACATATAAGTTGTTATATTGATGGTGAATTTTTTATTAATTAATTGTTTGAAGCAATATAATTTAATTTTTACTAAAAAATGGAACCATAATTTAAATTCTATTGTAAAAAGTTGCGCAGATGGAGCATTGATGGAGCATGAAGACGATGACCCTGATAGTTGAATCAGTCTTTTTGTTCTATTTCTGAAAAAAACTATCATGGGTATAATAATATACATTGATGAACAAATCTAATGAATAAATGTATTAGCACCGGCAAGGCAATTTGCATCTAATTTCTTAATTTATGATTCAATCAATACACGGTGTTTTCCTTTTAAAAGTTACTCCAGATGACACTTTGAATATCGTGAACTATCGAGAGGAATTCTCTACCGAGAGAGAGAGAGAGAGAGAGAGAGAGAGAGAGAGAGAGAGAGAGAACTATTTTTAGGAATTAATTCTTGATGCGAGAAGATAGAGTTTGGTCCCTGCTTATTCATTCAATGAGGACTTTATCTCCATTTAAATTCGTGTGAGCCCTCTAACTGCTTGCGAGGTATATGGATGGTAAGATTTCACTAGAAAAACTATTTGATATGGAATTTCCTAACAGTTTTAGTCGTGAAAGTGATTGGTAAACATTTCATAACTATAGCACTTCCAAAACTGCAGTAACTTGTCACAATTTTCAAGAGGCTACTGCACCAAACACACAAGTTGTAGCACTTCATTGCACTGTTACAACTACACACAACTACATTTCAGCCATAGATTCCTCAGCCATAGCTATAGCAAAAGGGCTCTAAGATTGATTATAGTATACAATCAATCCAACATAACCTGAGTTATTTCCATGATTGACCAATTATTTTATATCTATGTGTTGAATATAATTTTTTTCATCCTTATAAATGAGATATTCTTGCCTAGACCCAAATCTACAACTAGGTGCAATTGCGACAGTTGAATATTATGGAATTCACATGGGACTCACAGGATTGATAACTAAGATTGACCCGTTTTATCATGGATTGAGTTGAAGGCAATTACTTGCCCTATATGGTGACCAACGTAATAATACCATTACATTTTGTAGTGAAATGTCATAATTTCAAGCTGAAGCATAAGTCACTTTTACGCGTCATCATAACTAAGTACAAAAGCATTGTCACACATTAAAAAATGAGTTTTCGAAATTACAATGTATTATCGTAATCAAGAGAAATTGATTACTCCTTTTAGGGGTTGGCGTAAATGGATCAAACTAGTGTCATTGTTGTGATCTGTTAGTGTAAAGTTTGCCTTATAGTCGATAGCCATAAATTCTTAAAGCCTAATTGTGTTGGCTTGATCTTATTATCTGAATAATCGTTATCCAAGTTTGTGAAATTTGAAGATTTACATGAATAAATTTTTAGTATTCTAAATTTGCCAGAGCGGCTGACACTTTCAAGTGGAAAACTAAGCACAATTACCTGATATCATGTCCAATATGGCAAAATATGAGAGAAAACCAAACCTAGTAAATTCGATCGAGACAAATAGGGAGTGAAGTTGGAAGATAAATTTATAGACGAGAATATTTGTGATATGTTTATATGTGTAACATACCAATCTTCATCATTCCGGTAATAGGTAAGTAACCTTCGATAGACACAAACTATCTGACTGCGTTTTAGGTGTACTATAAATAATTGAATTGAAATAGGAGTGGTGGAGATATGAAGCCACCATCAATCAACCCCCCGGCGATAAAATGATAAGCAGACTCAGTCGAGTGAATCCCATCCCAATCGACGAAAGCCGATGGATCTTTGCAAACAGTTGAACCGGGCTGACCACAATACGCCGACGTATTGAAGTTGTATGGACCGCCTCCTCCACAACAAGCCGTTAGGGCCCCTCCGTAAAGCCCTGCGTGATTGCACTCGTTTATTATGAACAGGTTAATCTCCTGGTCTTCAATAATTATAAAGTGTACCTTCAGTTATAGACTTTTAAAACAAATCATGTAACTACATCTGTGTTCATGTCAATGACATCAACCGAAAGTTGCTGATGTTATAAGTATATAATTCAGTTTTTGGATTTTAGTTCACAAACAAAAAGACAACGTACTTGTTAGCTCGCATGGCACTACATATGATTGATAAGGAATGTTTCAATAATTGTTGTGCACGTTTATACGAGAAAAATAATGTTTTTTTGAGAAAAAAATACATGATAAAGAAATCTTAATTTATCATTTCATTAAAGTGTTTTAAGCATATTTATGCTAGATTTTTCATATTTTATATATCCGATGTGATTTTTTTTTTTTTTAAAAAAAAATAGTTAGGGATGGACTAGGCTATTTCAGGCCTAAGCATCTCAAACTCGAAAGCTTAGACCGGTTCAACTAAAAAAAATAAAAATAAAGGACAAGCCTAAAATTCCGGCCATAAAATTAGGGTGGGTCGGGCTTTTGGACTACTGGTCTTTTTTGCTCATCCCTAAGTTGCAAGATGTGGATTTTTAATTTAGGAGACAATCCCATAAATATCGATTCAATTCACTTGGAGCCACACTTCAGCACAAAATGATGCTTTAAGATTTATTTCATTATATTGGTCCATCAATTTCATTCTACCCTTAATTGCCCTATGTGATTAAGCACAATCTTGAGTCTAGAGGTAAAGGGATAAAACTGTGGGGGAAAAAAGGAAAAAGTTGTATTTCATTTGATGTACAGACCGTGTCAATTTTTTTTTTTTTTTTCAAAATAATCTTTATAAAAATGAATCTCGATTGTTATTTGAAAATAAATCTATAACTACTTATTTGAATGTAGATGGATGTGTTGTCACAAGATTATTAGTTCAATCAAAAACTATAAGTTGACAATGACATATGAGAGAAAAAAGAAAAGGTGAAAAGAAGGCTGACCGTAAAACTCTGGAGTTCGATAGATAGATATGGAGGCACCATAATAGTCAGCGTACATTATTCTTGCATGAGGGTATTGTTCTCTCAGTTTTTGCAATTCTTGCTTGAGGTAGTTATTGTGATACTTGAATAAAGCATTATAAGCTTTGAGACACCCGGTTTTCGGGTCATACGCCGATTCATTCGCGCTTTTAAACAAAGGTAGATACATGGAGATGCAACCTGTCGGCAATTGTCCCGGCACCACCAGATTTACAGCCCCTTCTTCTATCAAAATCTGTCATGATCATGATGATTCAAGGAAAAGAGGAAAAAAAAAGGATACTTGATAATAGTGAGAAATGAGAAAAGAGAAAAAGCAATCTCAAGACAAATCATAAGGATGATTTTGCAAGTATACATGAATCACTTCTGGGATTTGCTTCATGCATCATGGACATCATCATACTTCTCTAATAGTCACCATGACCGTGGGTCAATGTTTACTAGTGACTATTTTAGTTATGTCAATGTTTTTTGTGCGACATCTAAACTTCCTCTTGGTTATTACTATTAGGGTTTACATTTTGTAAAGCTAATGAAAGAAGAAGTTTTTTTTTTTTTTTTTTTTTTTTTTTTTTCAAATAGCCTAGTGATAAAGTCATATTCTTTTTTTAATTTCATATTCAATGTGCTCACAAAGTGAGAATTGATTTAATTGCGAAAAATTGAATGTTAAGCTCTGGACTAAAACATGCATTTCACCAACGTGTGCTAGTAGATGAAACATGATGATTCAAAGCAATCCTTAATTTTAATATGTGAATTTAAAGTTAAGCTCATGCCAATGAAGTACTACTCCATAGGTCCTTATGTCCTAATGTGTCCTTGATATGGGGATAGGAAAGAAGCCCAAATTAGTGTAATTGCTCCATTTATAAACACAATCCAGATTGCTTTCGTGTGTAATACAAGAGAAAAATCGAAGTAAGTTGGTGTGACATACACTGACGGCTCGAATGATGGTTCCAACAATTTGTGGTACCAAAGGGCGTAGCTGTTCAATGGCTCGACCAAAGAGAAAGGAAAAGTTGTAGTCATTTTCACCTATCTCCCCCACCAGGAACAGAGACTTCTTAAAGTACTCATCGCATTCTGCACCCAGAAAAATGAAAAGTTATAGCACATCTCAAGGAGGCGATAAAGTAGTTTCTTTATTTGCGACTTGATATAGCACCTATTTCATCAAAGTTAAACTAAGCGTCAAGCATCAAGCGGCGGACAGCCTTCGCTAGCCCCTCATTTGGTTCGTCATTGATTTGCTTCTCTATCTCTCAAGGTAGAAATTTACCTTGTTTGGTGGTGCAGAGAGACGACTTGAAACTCTTGAACCAGCCAAGCTGAACATTCAACGAGTCATTGGTCCACAAGGTAATATTTTGAGCAGAGAAGAAAGACGCGTCGATCGCCGTGGCACCAGTAACTGCGAAGTTCACTCCCGTGCGGACAGGTGGACCTTCGGCTACTGCCAGATATGGTGGAAGATATGGCAGTCCAAATGCTTCAGCTGCATTCTCATTTTTTTTTTTTCCGTTAATTTTGAGGTTATCGATACCTTATTATCAGCATTCAAAAATAAAATATCCTGCTAGGGAAAAAATTAAAGCAAGAGCATGGAATACCTATGAAATCGATAATGAGGCGTCCGTTCGAGCATCGACCAGTTGCGTGGTGGAAGAAAGTTTCTCCATAAGGGAGGTTTTTGATTTCCGGATATGCGAGTGCCCCAGTAATGAGGAAGTTTCCGGTGTCACTATGGGAGTCGCCGAAGTTGAAGATTGCATTGTAGTGGTTGGAGCTCGACGAAACGTACTTTGAAGAGAGGCAGCAGAGCAAGGAGAAGACTAGTATATGCATTGTTTTCATGTTGAGTAACACTAGAGAATTTAGATGAAAGAAAGGTCTGCTTAGGATTTAGCTTGAGCCCACAGAGCAATCTCACCTTCCCAATACAAGCAAGCAATGGAGTCCGGGCAGGAGAAGCTGAGAAAGGTCAGCCACACCTTTTATGAAATGGCGGGATCAGATATTCAGGATCTTGTATTACGAAAACACATTCTCATCTATTATATATACGTCCATTGTTGAGTTTTGCTGCTTGTGCAACATAGACCATACCATAGTCTTTAACTCAAAAGACGACGGAGTATGGCATTTCGTTCTAATTGTATCACGAAACTTCAGTCAAAGGGTGGCCGACATTACTGCGACAGGTTTATGAATTAAAGGCCGACATTACCGCCACAGGTTTATGAATTAAAGGATAATGAGTTATACACGGAGACGAAGAATGGATGGTCTGGGTCCAATCAGGTTCTTGAACTGTACGTATCTCATTATTCAAGTTGATCCTAAAGTTAAACAAGTTCCTATGGAAATACTGATGCAGCCATTGAAAGCCAGTTTGACATGGCAGCTCATGGCGCCAGCATCGCTATTAAAAACTTTATAAAGCACAGAGAAGAAATTTGAACAAAAAAATGAAACTCCTTCAAGGTGAGACGCGTGGCTTACGGAGGTTGGCGGTGATGCCTCCTAGCCATTGGCGATGGCTGAACCCTATTCTCTTATGATATCGGGTGGTGTCTGTAGACAGAAGTGCCAAAGAGAAGTATATTGGAATGACATTACACTATACAGATACATATTGTCATGGCAACTGAATACAGTTACTGAAGGACGTGGCAGACAATCTCAACGGATATACCAAAGAAAGAAAGATTACGTTGAGGATTACTTCCTTTTCGTGTAAGGCAAAGGTGGCAAGGATAACCACGCAACTGAATACAGTTACTGAAGGACGAGGCTTTTGTTTCTATGCTCTTGCACGTGCTTCATGATCATCCTGTGATGTAATGTCCTGGATTTCTGCCTAATCTTTCTCTTCTTGCTTTATAAACTAGATAAGATAACCACGCAATAACCTTGTTCAACTTTGATAGTTATTAAGAAAAAGGGACCATTCTACTATTCTGCTTCCCAAAAAACGAATTCTTTTCCCTGAAATATATTTCTGAAAGAGTTGGTAACTGATTGTAACTTACTGACTTTTTAGTAACTTATTGTAACTTATCGATACTTTTAGGAAATAATCAACTCTTTTTTACAATTTCCAAATTAATAACCTTTTTTCTTTTTATCTTTTACCAACTCTTATTTACTTTTCTTACCAACACAACTCTTATATGTTTTTACCAACCATTATTTGAGTAACTTATCTACATATTTTGTATTAAAATTACCAATTAGCTTTTGCTTATTGACTTTTCATCTAAATTACTTACCAAAATATGTTTGATCTTTCTAAAAAAAAACTAACAACTTTTTATTACCAAAATAATTTAAAATTTTTACAAACATCTTAAGGCTGCATTTCACGATCATGATAAAATTTAGGATGTGATAAAATTTATCATATCCCATGCTTGGTGCCCGCTCAAGATAGGATAAAGTCGAATATAAGTGGGATATAAATCAAATAAACTTTATCCTTTCCTTTTTATCTATCAATTTTCTTTTATAGAGTTACAAAATTTTAGTAAATTGCTTACCAAGAAATTACCAACCTTAATTGAAGTAATTACTAATTTTTCCTTTTCTTACTTGTGAAATTTAGCAACTATTTTTAGAAATCAACAACTTTAATTAGAGTGATTATTAGCTAATCTATGATTACGTTACAAACTAGTTTTTTTACTGCATATTATTTGTGTTAATTACTGTTTTTATTGGGTTCGTTAAATTATCGATTTCTTTTTATTGAAAACAAATTTAATTTGTATATATGTATATATATATTACCAAAACATCAAATTAATCAATTTCTTTTTTATGAAATTATCAACATTTAAGTGACTTACCAATTTATTTTTCTTACTAAAGTTTAATTTCACCACACGAATTACCAACCTTTATTTTTGTGACCAATAACCTTTTTTTTCGAATTAAGTTACCAACTACTTTTTGTGTTACCCATTGTCTTTTGAGTTACTCACCAATATTCATTTGTTTCTACTAAGATTCAACTTTCTATTAAGTGAAAGCTTTTGGGCTTCGCCAGTATAATAGTCATTTGAGTACTGTGAAAATAACAGTCTATTACGAGTCACAAATTCTTGAAGAAGTGAGTCTCACAACAATTTATAATTATTCATGATTTGATTTTTTATGGTTAAGAATTGAAAGTTATTCTCACGGTACATTAAAGACTATCACGCAATTATTTTTCATAACTTTTATTCATCATATTTACAACTGTTGGAATTTATTACTCTATTTAGAAATTACATAACTCGATTAGAGTAATTGACAAACTTTTGTTATTATTTTACCCACTAATTTTGTGTCACTGACTCTTATTTGAGTTAGTTATCATGTTTATTTATTTTTAAGTTACCAACTTTTTCATGTCTTTAATTATCGTTAATTTACGTGTCTAGATTACCAACCTTTCTTGTGGGATTTACCAATTTTCTAAGTTGAAAATTGAACAAAATGTTTCGTGCGTGGATTGTTTAAATTGGTGGGGCCAAGAATACTTTTGCTTATTCTAAAATGGAGAGAACAAATATCTAAATTTTGATTAAATTTTAGGATTATAATTGTATAGAAAATAAGGGACTAATGTGGCCCTAACAAAAAGGATTTTCCCATCACGTAGGCATTAATATTATTTGCATCAACTAAGCTTTATTTTTATTTTATTATTTTATTATTGCATTTCGGGTAAATATAAAAATTATTATTAATTAAAAAAAAAAAGCATTTTTCTTTCTTTTGCCTAGACTGACACGAAGTGGTCTCTCTCTCTTTAATCTAGTCCACATTCACGAAAGAAGAGGAAGCGCTCTGCACATGAAAAAAAAAGAAAAAAAGAGAAGAACGGAAGAGAGTAGAAATGTCAAAGTTAGGTGCCTAGCCCTCTAGTCTATTGGCTTGCAGAGAGAGAGAGAGAGAGAGAGAGAGAGAGAGAATAATGAAATATATATATATATATATATATATATATATATATATAAAGGAGAATAGAGAAAGAAGAGAGAGATAGAGAGAGAGGAAGTCATCTTCTTCGGTGCCCTCCCCCTTTTCTCCTTCCTTCCTTCCTTCCTTCCTTTGTAACTCACGCACACGTGAAGGATAGGAGTAGCGTCGAGGTCAGCAAGAGACCCAGCTAGATGGGACATGTCTTCAATGTTGCCAAGCTATGGAGTAGACACTTTCAATGTCGCTAAGCTAAGGAGCAAAGCAAAATAGGTTGGTGGCTGAGGGTGTTTTATATGCGTGTGTCAATGCTGCCAAGCTACGGAGTAGACACTTTAGACACTTTCAATGCCGCTAAGCTAAGGAGCAAAGCAAAACAGATTGGCGGCTTAGGGTGTTTTATATGCATGTGTGTCAATGCTGCCAAGCTACGGAGTAGACACTTTCAATGCTGCTATGCTAAGGAGCAAAGCAAAATAGGTTAGCCGCTGAGGGTGTTTTGTGTGTGTGTGTGGGGGAGGGGGGGAGAGGACACGTCTTCAATGCTGCCAAGCTACGGACTAGACACTTTCAATGCCGCTAAGCTAAGGAGCAAAGCAAAATAGGTTGGCGGCTGAGGGTGTTTTATATGTGTGTGTGTCAATGTTGCCAAGCTACGGAGTAGACACTTTCAATGCCGCTAAGCTCTGTGTGTGTGTGATTCCATATTTTCACTCACATTTTTTCTTTTTAATTAGCAGCTATTGTCACGCCCCAAACCCCGAGACATGTGAACAACCCGCTATGGTCGTGTAATTGCGACATTCCCAGGTAGTGTCGCCGACCCAGAAAAATTTTATTATGCGCATGCGGAACGTATTAAGAATCCCCTAACAATTTAAAAGCGGGATAGAACAGCAGGAACCAAAGATCAATTTAATACAAACCAACATACAATCATAAAATCACCCAAGGTTTACATGCAGCCAAAATGGGTCGAAGTCTAAACACTAGGGATCGGCCCAACCAAAAGAAGGACCAGTCCTAAGGCTACTAGTCAGATTCAATCGTCGACCCTTCATCTTCTTGGCTCTACGACTCCTTGCCCAACTGCACCGGTAGTCCACCTTACTCCGCTGGAATCGTCATCTACGGCCCTAAAATATTTTTCCCACAACAGGGTGAGACATTGTCTCAGCAAGTTCACCCCTCCTGAGCCCCTATTAGAAAGAAAATACACCCCAGCATGACCTAGCCACACATCAAGGAGACTTACCTCGCAACAGTCCGCGCCTGCAGGTTAGTACAGTTCATATCATTCAATCACGTGCAAATATGACAATTAAATAAACCAAAGGCACAATCACGTCATCAATCAATCAACCACTTGGATCGTCTCAGCGATCAATCGGCTCGGCCGATTACATGTCATTCAATTAAATCAATCAATGCTCCAAACCACGACCCTAAGGGTAAGCTCAACCATCGCTGGTAATCACGGCCCCACGTGGTACGACCTTCGAAAAGGGTGGTTAAACAACTAGTGGCATCACGGCCCCACTTGGCACGGCCTCTCATAGGCGGTTCAACAACTAGTGGCATCACGGCCCCACTCGGCACGGCCTCTCATAGGCGGTTCAACAACTAGTGGCATCACGGCCACACTCGGCACGGCCTCTCATAGGCAGTCAACAACTAGTGGCATCACGGCCCCACTCGACACGGTCTCTCATAGGCGGTTCAACAACTAGTGGCATCACGGCCCCACTCGGCACGGCCTCTCATAGGCTGTCAATCACGGTCAAATCCCCATCAATTTCCACACATAGCATTTCTACACATAACCCCTAATTTACACAATCACACTCAATTCTCCACCAATCAAGCATCAAATTTAAATTCTAACATCACAGCAGTGATCGGCACGAAATTCTGAGCAACCGGGGCTAAAAATAAATTTTTCCGTTTTTTTAATTAATTCTGGAATTTAATATAATATTTTAATCCTCCAAATTTAGAAATAATTAAATAATTCAAAATTAAAATCCATTAAGTCCCATCAAGATTTAACATTAATTAACTCCCTTTCTTAACCTTAATTAATCACAACTTAACTTAAACAAAACCCATAATCAAATTTATAAAAAATATACTAATCTAACCACCTAAACATGCTTAATTCAAACTAAACATACTTAGGACATAATTAACCGTCTAATCAAGGATTAGTGAGATAAACTCACGGATTTGGACGCCGCTTAGCTCAAAATGACGAGGGCGACGCCGGGATCGACTTTCCCCAAAGGCGATCTCGCTGGGGGCCAGGGGAAGGAGGCCGAAACGGGCTCGGAAGGGGCTGTCATACCCATTTCTTTGAGCTGCTGGTTGGGGCCGAAATGGAGGAGATTCGAGCTGGTTCGGCGGTGGAAACGATGGAGAAGTGGGGTGGCCGGCGGCGGTGACTCACGGTGGTGGTTGGCGGAGGGCGACGGCGACAGAGCAGCGCGGCTAGACGGCGGTGACAGGCTGGAGGCGCGCGGTTGGACGTGCGGGCGAGCACGACGAGGCAGGGCGAAGCGGCTGAGGCGAACGGGCAGACGGTGCGGCGACGGCGGCGCGGCGAAGCCTCCGGCGGGCGAGCATGCGAGCGGGCGGAGGGGCGGTCGAGCGGCCTGCTCTTTTGGTCGTGCTTCCCCCCTCCCTCTCTCTCTCCTCCTTAGCTCAAGGTTGAAGATGACATGTGGGGTCCACCTCTTCTCTCTCTCCCCTTTTCTTTTCCTTTTTCTCTTTTTCTTTTAATCTCCAACTAAGGCCCACCATGACCTCATGTGAGGTCATCTTCCACTCACCCAATCCTCCACAACTCCTTCAATGGGTGCACTCACTTTTCCACCGGGGTCCAAAATCTTGTACATCTCAATTTCTTCAATTTTTCTTTCAATTGAATCCAATTGAAGTCCACAAAAATTAATCCAATTTCACCATACTTTAATTCACATCTTGGCTTGTCCATAAAACCTTTTTGAGTCTCAATTGCGCGATCAAAGGCGGACCTTAATCCCTCTTGATTCAAATTACATTAACTCCCATAAAATCAATTGGTGTCTCACTTATCAAATTGATTATTTTCTTTATCCAAGAATCCCTCATATTCCTCAACTTCACAACCCCCGGCTTCAACTGAATGAACACGGCCCTATTTATCCAGTTGAAGTTAGGGCCCAAAAATCTGGATGTCACAACTCTTCCCCCTTATAAAAATTTCGTTCTCGAAATTTAAACCTTTACCAATCCTTATACAAAAGGTGGGGTATTTTCGTTTCATTGAGTCTCACTATTCCAAGCTAATCCTTTGGTCTCATGGTGTTGCCCAACCATTTTGATCAAGGATACCATCTTGGTATACAAAATCTGCTCTTTCTGAACCGACAACTGAACTAAACTTCTCATAAATGACACTCTATCGTTAACATCTGATCTCTTCTTCTCAACCCCCTAATGAACCTTTGAAGCTCAAAGACTGAAAATTTCTGACAGTTCTGTCTAGCCTTCTCTCTGACACTAATCTGACCCCTGTAAACACTGATTTCTGAGCCGACTCTAGTCTGTGATCTTTCTTCACTTCCTTTTTACCACTGAATTCTGCACCCTCTATTATGCACTGCTTAAGAAAGAACCCCCTAAAAGAACCCCTTTGAAAACTCTGTCAAACCTGAAATCTCTTATCTGGATTCGAAATATAAATCACCCCTGGCACTCCAAGCCGGTGAATTATCCGATGTCCACACACTTCGATATATCTACTCCGTGACATGACAAAATCTTCAATTTCTGAAATCGAACTTAGATTAGCGGTTAATTTCACTCCGACGCACTTTTAGTGTGACCTAGGCTACTAGGTAGTTCTCAGAACCTTTTAGGACAAATGACCCGTGGTCGATTTCCTTCGAGCCACAATGAACCTACTCGACACATTGTCGATTCTCGATTGTCGTGAAAATCTCGAGGATTCAAATACGGACACAGGGTACCAAAACGACAGAAAAATCAAATTAGTGTCAGTCGATGAGAGTTTTCCAATTCAGTGGGGTCACCCACGATTGGTCATTCATCTCAGTCGAACTGACCTATCTATGATCTTAATTCGATTTTATACTGTGCCGCAATGATCTCTAAAGATAAACATGGTCGAGAAGTCGATTCCTGGTCAAATCGTCAAGTCAATTTGCCTTAAAGCCCTTAATGACTCACCTAGCTAGTCTAGTTATCTCGTGAGTGGTCAACTCAGAGAAAAGCACTAAAGTCTCACCGATGAAACGCCCAACTTATCCAATCAAAGTCAGAATCCATAAACCTGGATGTCACACACCCAAAACAAGATCCATTTGTATCGTACCGAAGCGGACCAACTCCATCTACCAATTGACTACTATCCTCAAATGGTATCGGTAATCTCCTGAATCCTTAGTAAGCTCATCACAATGTCCCATTGTGATATATTTTCATCTCCACTCCGAACTCTCGAGTGATGGTAAAATCCCCTGAGTCTGCATTACTGAACTTCCACTTACTGACAACTCTGGCACTTGCAACCTGCTTGGCGATATTCATCTTCACATTAGCCTACCAATTTAACTGACGCTGATTCTGACTTACTTGCACTATCTGGTCAAAACCGCAATACCATAGTGAACTTCTGACAAAATCTTTTCCCTGAGTGCTACACTGTCAAGTGTATTCAATCACTCATGGAACCCGAACTTTCCATCCTCAGAAATCTCAAAATCAATCTCGTTCTTACTAGTATCTTCTTACCAGACTTTCTGAATATCTCTGTTTGTCGATTAGGCGCCGATTAAAACTTGAGCATCTGGTTCAATTTTGAGGGCGGCTATAAAATTCAAAGGGGTAGCCTACCTCAAATTTGAAAACCAAAATTTGAACCCCTTCTAAAGTAAAATCTATACTTTAGCCAGTCTATGCACAATTGGAGGCTCTCGACTCAAAGTATCTGTGACTTCTTTCATCCTTCCAGGTGATACCAGATACCACTATCCAAGTCTTTCAAAAGATCTGGTTTACAGCGCTATCTCATTCAATTCCTCCTAAGAGAATAAATACTTTGAGGCTTTGACAGTCAATAAAGATCTGGAGTCTTTCTTCACATCACTGATATCTCTAAATCTTCGGAGCAGAAATTGTTGTCATGCATTCCCAGTCGTCTGTCAGGTAATTTGGTTCATAAGACCTCAACTGGCGAGACACACATGTAATAACCTTATCATGCTGCCTCATTAAGCAACCCAATTCTTTAAATGATGTGTCACTGAAGATCTTACATCCTCCAGGACCAAACAGAATGGCTCATACCGGTGCAGTAGTCAGCCTCTACTTAGGCTCTTGAAAACTACACCCGCACTCATCTATCCACATGAACTTTTCTTCCTTCCTCAGTAGTCTTGTCAACGGCAATGCTAACACTGAAAGAGAATCCATATATGTACTGTCTGTAACACTTTGCTAAATCCAGAAACTTCTGATCTCTGTCACTGTAGTCAATCTCGGCCAACTGTTCACTGCTTTAATCTTGACGGGGTCCACGAAGATTTCTTCGCCTGAAATCACATGACTTACAAGCGATACACACGTCATCCAAAACTTGCACTAACTAAACTTAGCATGAAATTCAAGAGCCTTCAAGGTCTGAAGTATCATCTTTAACTGTCTCTCGTGCCCCTTAGCACTCTTTGAACACACCAGGATAATTTCACTGAACACGATCACAACTGATTTAAGTACCCTTACATATTCTGCTCATAAGACCCAAATAAATAGCTAAGGTATCCGTCAAATCACACAGCATTACAGTGAATTCATAACTGCCGTATTGAGTGCGAAATGCTAACTTCGGTATGTCTTTCTTCCTGATCCTCAACCGATGACACCCTGACCTCCAATCGGTCTTGAGAATTATCAATGTACAACCACAACAAACCAACTTTCTTCTTCATGAATAGGACAGGTGCTCCCCAAGGTGATGCACTGGAACATGTGAATTCCCCATCCAGTAATCCCTACATCTGCACCTCCAGTCCTTTTTAACTCAGGTAACACTATCCGGTAAGGAGTCTTAGGGACCGGCTCTGTTCCGGGCACTTATTCAATTACCACTCTATTTCTCTTCCTGACAACAAACCTGACAACGAACCCGACAATTCTCCATAACATACTTTTGGAAAACTTTCTGTACCACAATCGTGTTCTCTATATTCGATCCCTCAGCGACGCATCCCTTACGGTTGCCACGTAGATTCGATAACTAACGGGCGAACCAGGTCATCTTCCATGACGAATTACAAGGATTTAAGTCCCTCTTTGACTTTCAATAATTTCAAAACTCTTGTACGCTACTGACAACTGAATTATATTACTGTCATGATTCAAACCAACGAGTAAAGAACAGCACAAGTGCCATAACTTGGCACGGGGGGACACATAAGTGCCATAACTTTAAAACGGTACACTTAAGTGCCACTTTTTTTTTTTCAAATGGGACACTAAAGTGTCAATATCGGAGTTAAATGGAACACTTAAGTGCCACTCCGGCGAAAATCCGACCAAACGGCTGACGTGGCAATTTCTCGGCGATGGAGGTCCAAAACGGCGTCGTTTTGCACGTTAACGTGGCGAAAAAAATGCAAAAACGACGCCGTTTCACGTCCGATGTGTAAAAATAATAAAAAATTAATTAAATTAAATTAAAACTTAATTTTAATTAAAAATATTCTAAAATTTAAAAAATTTAAAAAAAAAAGGGGGGGACGAAGGGGGCGGGCGGGCCGAGGGCTCGGCCGTCGCCGCCGCCGCCGCCCGCCATCGCCGGGAAGGGCCAGCGACGGGGGGTCGGCCGGGGTCGGCGCCCCCCGGCCGGCCGGCGGCGAGGGCCGCGAGCCCTCGCCGGATCACAGCAAGGGCCCGTGAGCCCTCACCCAGATCTGGAGCGAGGGTCGCGGCCCTTGCCCAGATCCGGCGAGGGCTGCGGGCCCTCGCCGCCTCCCCGCCGTCGCTAGGAAGGGCCGGCGACGAAGGGGAGGCGGCGGCGGCGGCGAGGGCTCAGCCCTAAGCCGCCCGCACCTTCGTCCCCCCTTTTTTTTAATTTTTTGAATTTTTAAATTAAGTTTTAATTTAATTTAATTAATTTTTATTATGCAAACGACGTCGTTTGTGGCATCCTAAAAATTTCTAACCCTTGAAGTATATGTAGGCGATGATTTTAAAAAAAAAATTTAATTGGCTTGTATCAAGGCTCGATCATGAGCTTGTAAGGGATATGTATTATGAATATAAGACTTTAGCTATGTGAATTGAGTTGTATATGTTACAAATTAAATTTAAGTTCTTGATTTAATTTAATCAAGAAATTGTTATTATAAATTAATTAAAAAATTTATTTAATTTAATTATTAATTAGGCCGATATTTTAGTGGGCCTGCGACAGGCCAAGTGGGCCGGCCACAAGCCCACAAGGCTACCGGCCCATGGCCCATAACCCAATTAAATGGGTGACCGACGCAAGGGGAGGGGGAGAAGACCAGTTACATGCAATTTGTGTATGTAACCCAAGTGTAAATGGCCATCATTACTAGCAATGATAGCTATGTGGGGAATTAAAAGAGTGGAAGACCGGTTTATTGAGGCCATCGACGGCATAGAGGAGAGAGAGAGAGTGAGAGAAAGAGAGAAGGAAGAGAGAAGGAAGAGGGAGAGAAGAGAAGCCGTACCTCCGCCCGAGTCCTCCGCCCCCATCCTTGCTCGATTTTCCTAGTCTAAGGCAAGAAATTTATTCCCTCATCTACTCTTGCATGTCTTAGTATGGATCTTGTGTGATTTATGGTAAAAATCGTGGTTAAAATGAGCTAGAAATGAGGTCTTGAGCTGAGATTGTTTGCTGTTACCTTCTGTTTTGTGAAAAACTGCATGCACCAGAAACTTCTATGGACTTGCATGTGGTCTTGGAGTGGAAATTTCATCTCGACTTCTTCATGTGATTTGAAGAACACATTCTGAATTTCAACATACTAAAAATTGAGAGAAAAAGGACAAGATTTAAGGGGTGAACTCTATTTTCTAAGAAAATGCTCAGATCTGACGTTGCACGTTGAATCCGAGTGATCTTGGAGGTTGTATCTGAAATTCTATTGAGAATCTTGCAATGATGTCTTCACGAACATTGTAAAGGACATGAAGGGGAATAACATATCCAAAATTGAGATCAAATAAACAAAAATAACCTAGGGAAAGGTCGATTTTACTGAAGCCGTGTTTACTGGGTAAGTTGTACTACGTATCAGTAGCTTCAACGGCTTATAAGAGGGTTTCACTCTGAGTTTTTCACTTCGGGGTCTTAATGAAAGTTGAAGAGTATCCTTTAAACAAGAACATATCAAAAATTTAGAGAAAAAGAAGCACAATAAGGGGGTCTTACGTACTGTATACGGAGGAAGGACGTGCCGAGGATACTGTTTTGTGAGTAAAAGTTCTTTTGTGAACATTAAATTTTATAAAAATGAAATTGGTCAAGGTATCTTCATGATAAATTTATATGAGAGTCTTATGGGTTATTTGATGGAAATTTATAAAATTTTGAAGGCCGATTGGTTAATTAATTTTAATGAAAGTTAAATGTTAACTTCGGGTGTTAACAGGAATATAATAGCGTTGGGGCAGCAATTTTTAATTGTTGTAATTAATTAATTAAATTGAATCTGACTTGGAAGTCTTAATGAAAAATATATTTTTGTATCTTGGCTATGATGTGGTGAATTATAATAATTTTTGAAGCTTGTTTCATAATTAATTTTAATTAAATGGTAAAACGGTGTAAACCGTGTACCCAGGTATGAGGTGCTGAATTGTTTAATTTACATCTTTTCGTGGGATGATTGTTTGGATTAATGTTCTTCATGAAAGATGAACCTTTAAGTCTTTTTAATTCGTGATTTAATTTTATAATTTTTAGAGGTCATCTAGTTATTTAATTGAGGAGAATTCTGAACTGGTGTAAGCTGTGGAATCCGAAATCTGTTTGTTGTGAAGTTAAAAAAAAAAAAAAAAATCATATCTTTTTATGTAATGACTTTTGAGACTTGAATTCTTTATGGAAAATATGTTAATGTATTTTGGCTATTATTTGTGCAAGTGCATAAATTTTTGAGAGTCAATTGAGTATTTAATTTTGAGCATTTCATGGAACATGTAATGAGGCACGTTTAAGTGAAATCCATGTCATGTGAGAGGTGACATGTGATGTAGCTTGCTGTTGCATACTTGAACATCATGTAACATGTCATAAGAGCCATGCATGTAAATATAACTTATGATAAAGGGAATGCCGTCGGATGGTGTGAGCCGACGATGCCCGGGAGTATCGGGATGCCCGGCCGGGGAGTGAAAATGCCGGATGCCCAGAGTAGCCTTGTGTGCGTAAATCTGGATGGCCTCGGAGTTGGGATGCCCGGAGCGTAGGGGATGCCGGAAGCACGGATGGTGTGTGCCGTGATGCCTCGTGATGCCGGTTGGGGTGCGAGATGCCCGGCCGGGGAGTGTAAATGCCGGAAGCACGGATGGTGTGTGCCGTGATTCCTCGTGATGCCAGTTGGGGTGCGAGATGCCCGGAATGTGGGGGGGCCGGAAGCCCGGATGGTGTGTACCGGGAATGCATTAAATTGCCAATTAAAAATTATAAAAATTGGAATGATGCATATGCATGTGGTAATATGCATAGATGAGTATGGCATGATATGTATGGTGATATGAGGCCATGAGCATGGATTGGTATACATATGGTGAAATGTATGCATGGACATGGCATGGTATATGTGAATATGCATATGATGGTGAAATGTATGCATGGACATGGCATGGTATATGTGAATATGCATATGATGGTGTGTATGCATGGACATGGCATGGTATATATATATATATATATATATATATATGAATATGCATATGGTGGTATGTATGCATGAGCTTGAATTGATGCATATGGTGATATGTATGCATGGATATTGAATTTAAATACATAGATGGATGTATTCCTATGGCGAAATGTGATATATATGTGGATGTGTGAAGATGTATTACTATATGATGCAATTTCATGTGTATAGATGTTAATTGTGATGTCTTGTGTGATGCTTGAGTAGCCATAGGGAATTATTTATTTGCTGAGTGGTTGTACTCACCCCTTTTGGGGACTAACATTTCAGCTTAGAGATGCCGGTTCCTCCGAGTCACACGGGGCACCTTTTATGGTATCCCCTCGATGTCGATGTGGAGGTAGAGGTGATAGACTGTCCTCATGTCCCCGGGGTTGACATTTCTTCGAGTTCGCGCGGTCGTTTCCTATGAGGTGGGCCTACCCGGCGGCCCGGTTATTCAGGAGTTCATCTCCATCCACGTACGCCGAGATGGGATGATGAGAGGGATGTTACCTCCTCCACCACCCGATGCGCCGGGGTGGGTGTAGGCTGCCGTGTGGAGGATAGGCTGGAGAGCTGATAGACTTTTTTGGACATAACCGACACCATGGAGAGATGGGTCACACTTTTGGGACCAGTGAGAAGGGGGTAGAGGAGTTCCTTTTGAGTTTTAAGCCACACTAGATATGCGATGGCTTCCTTTTGTACGTATCTACCCCAAGGTCAACCCATCTTGTAAATATATAAATAAAATGGTTCGATTTTCTTTCTTTGATGTCTAGCTGGTATGTATTTGTCTTATGTTTGTGTGAAGGGAGAGTTGAAAGGATTACGCTTCCGCAAATATTTAAACTGCGCCGGGACCGATAAAATAAGAAAAAAAAATGCCCAAGTATTTATTGGTTTAACTATAAGAGAATGTTTGACTGTGATGATCCCTTTGGGTTCAGGGGTGTCACATCCGGCTTTGTTTGGTATCAGAGCTATGGTCTATTTGGAGTGATAAGGAGCCTCAATTGGAAATTGAGGAACATAATGACAATGCACACCATAGGATACTAATGGGGTAGTTGTCTGGCCTTGAACAACGGGTGATGTGTATTCACTCGTAGATCCCTATTAGAGTTATTTTAGGTTGTCAGTAACATGTATATGTTACTTATATAGTTGTAGAAATTTTGAATGGAGACAGTGAGTCTCAGATTATTCCTGAGGCAAATGCTTGGAAACTGTAGGAAAGTCATGGTGCGACCTGGAAGTGCTCATCCATCGAGGGCTGAAGCCTCTGCTGCAAGGGCTGAACCTCGGATGGAAGATATCCTACAAGTATTGGCCAATATAGGAAATTTGATGGAAAGACAGGCACAGCAACAACCTGGAGCAGAACGCCGTACTCAAGGACTGGTGGAACAATTTCTGAAGTTGAATCCACCTAGGTTTAGTGGAATGGGAAGTCCTGAGGAGGCGGAACACTGGATTGATGGAATGGAGCAAATTTTCAGGTTGTTGGGCTGTAATGATGCTGAAAAGATAACTTTGGCTGAATACCAGTTGGAGGGAAATGCAAAATTTTGGTGGAGAGCTTCGAAGGATGTAATCTTTCCACCAGGTACTCCTATGAATTGGGATGAGTTTGTTAGGACTTTCAATAGGAAGCATTTTTCTGACTGTGCTAAGGATAGGAAGATTACTGAGTTTGTTCAGTTAGAACAAAAAGGATTGACTGTAGACCAGTATGAGGCCAAATTCTCTGAATTGTCTAGGTATGCCCCTAGATTGGTAGAGGATCCAGAAGAAAAGGCTAAGAGATTTTTGAAAGGACTGAGAACCAATATTAGGAAACAATTGGTGCCTCTAAACATAAGAAATTATACTGAAGTCTATGAGAGGGCACAGTTAGTAGAACAGGAGTTGGAAAGGGAGCAATCAGAGGGTAAGAAACAATGGTCTTTTGCTGATGTGAGAAAAGGAAAGAGACCCTATGTAGGTCAAGGACAGACCTGGCCACCCAAGAAAAAGAGTAATTTTGGGAAGTTTAATAAGGGCAAGGATAGCCTGAATATAGGAAGAATGCCTAATAGAAATGGAGAATGCCCGAGGTGTGATGGAAGACATGGGCCAGGATTTTGCACTGGACAGCTGAAGTGTTATGGTTGTGGACAAGCAGGTCATCTTAGGAGAAGCTGCCCACAAGAAAGGTCGCAAGTGAGTGTAGGCTCAGTGCGACAGCCACAACAGAATGCTGTTAGACCAAATTTACCCAGAAATCCTCAAAGACCACCAGCTCATGGAAGGGTGTATACGATCACCCAAGAGGAAGCAGAAGCTTCCAAAAATGTTATATCAGGTACGATTCTTATAAATGATAAGAAAGCATATGCGTTGTTTGATACGGGTGCTACACATTCATTTGTGTCGATCAATATAGACAGTTAAATGAGATAGAAGTTATGCCTCTTGAGACGCCTCTTTGTGTTTCTACGCCTTTAAAGGATGTGATTGTATCCACGTTGGGATGTAGGAATTGTAAGATAACGGTGGGAGGAAAAGATATGGAGATAGACCTAATTGTGATGGCAATGTATGATTTTGATGTTATCATAGGGATGGATTGGCTTCATAAGCATCAAGCTAAAGTAGATTGTTATAGGAAAGTAATTCGCTTTGCCTTACCTGATCAGTCTAGTTGTGAATTTTTGGGAAGTCAAACTCCCCTGTCTATACCCCTTATTTCGGCATTGGAAGCTTGTAAGTTACTTGACGATGGATGTCAAGGATATTTGGCTGTGATTAAGGATTATACTCGAGAGGAACCTAAGATTGAGGAAATTAGGACAATTAATGAGTTTCAAGATGTATTTCTGAGGAATTACCGGATTACCACCAAATAGGGAAATTGAATTTGAAATTGAGTTGATACCTGGAACGGTGCCGATATCTAAAGCCCCTTATAGAATGGCACCGGTAGAGTTGAAAGAATTGAAGGTGCAATTACAGGAATTGCTTGATAAAGGATTTATCAGGCCTAGTGCTTCACCTTGGGGTGCACCAGTCTTATTTGTGAAAAAGAAAGATGGGTCAATGCGTCTATGCATTGATTATAGGCAATTGAATCAAGTGACTGTTAAAAATAAATGCCCTTTGCCTAGGATTGACGATCTTTTTGACCAACTTCAGGGGAGTTCAGTTTTCTCCAAAATTGACTTGAGGTCAGGATACCATCAATTAAAAATTAAGGAAGAAGATATTCCTAAGACTGCATTCAGGACTCGTTATGGACATTATGAGTTCCTTGTTATGCCATTTGGATTGACTAACGCGCCGGTTGCATTTATGGATCTAATGAATAGGGTGTTTAAACCTTATTTAGACCAGTTCGTAATTGTTTTTATCGATGACATTTTGGTATATTCTAAAGGACCGGAAGAGCATGAGCAACACTTAAGGATAGTTCTGCAGACCTTAAGAGATCATAAATTGTATGCCAAATTTAGTAAGTGTGAATTCTGGCTGGACCAGATAATATTTTTAGGGCATGTGATATCGGGAGAAGGAATTGCAGTAGACCCGGCAAAAGTTGAGATGGTGATAAATTGGCCAAGATCGACTACACCTACTGAAATACGAAGTTTCTTAGGATTGGCTGGTTACTATAGAAGATTTATTGAAGGGTTTTCACAATTAGTAGGTCCTTTGACAAAATTGACACGAAAGAACGTGAAATTTGAATGGAACGGGGAATGTGAGAAGAGTTTTCTAGAACTCAAGAGAAGGTTAACCTCAGCCCCAATTCTAACCTTACCGTCTGGATCTGATGGTTTTACAGTGTATAGTGATGCATCCCATAAAGGATTAGGATGTGTTTTGATGCAACATGGCAAAGTCATAGCTTACGCATCTAGGCAATTGAAATCTCATGAACTGAACTACCCAACGCACGATCTAGAGTTAGCTGCTATAATATTTGCTTTAAAGATATGGAGACACTACTTGTATGGAGAAAAGTTTGAGATTTATACCGATCATAAGAGCTTGAAATATCTATTCTCACAAAAAGAACTGAATATGAGACAAAGAAGGTGGATGGAATTGTTGAAGGATTATGACTGTGAGATAAAATATCATCCAGGAAAAGCAAATAGGGTAGCTGATGCTCTTAGTCGTAAATCAGCAATGGAAATAGCTAGTTTAAGAATGGCTGAGTGGAGCCTATTAAGTCAGTGGTAGACTCAGAGTTTAGGTTAAAAGTAGATTGCCTTACTGGTATACTTAGTGCATTGAGAATTGAACCTGAAATTATTCAAAAAGTTAAGACCTTACAAGAATCTGATCCAGAGATCATGAAAGTAAAGGAGGCAGTGTCTTTAGGAAAAAGACCAGAATTCCAAATTTCCGAAGATGGAGTGGTAAGATGTCAAGGACGACTTTGTGTTCCGACAATGAGGAATTAAAGAAAGAAATTTTGTCGAAGGCACATAAAAGTAGTTATAGTATCCACCCAGGTAGTACTAAGATGTACAAGAATCTGCATCAACAATTTTGGTGGAACGGTATGAAAGCGGATACAGCCAAGTATGTATCTCAATGTCTGACATGTCAACAAGTTAAGACAGAACATCGTAAACCCGCAGGACTTTTAAGACCGTTAGATATACCAGAGTGGAAGTGGGAACATATAACGATGGACTTTGTGCAAGGATTGCCAAGGACATCAAGTGGTTATGACTCTATTTGGGTAATAGTAAATCGTTTAACTAAATCCGCTCATTTCATCGCAGTTCGTACAGATTACCCAATGAATAGGTATGCAGAGATATATGTGAGTCAAGTGATACGATTACATGGTATTCCAGTGACTATTACCTCAGACCAAGACTCAAGGTTTACTTCTAATTTTTGGAGAAGTCTTCAAGATGCTTTAGGTACTAAACTTCAATTCAGTACTGCTTTTCATCCCCAGACTGATGGACAAACGAAAAGAGTAATTCAGATATTAGAAGATATGTTAAGGGCTTGTGTGATTGATTTTAAAGGAAACTGGGATGAGAGATTGCATTTGGTAGAATTTGCTTATAACAATAGTTTCCAAAAAAGTATAGGTATGGCCCCTTATGAAGCATTTTATGGAAGGAGATGTAGGACTCCTGTTTGTTGGAGCGAAGTAGGTGAAAAGAAATTGACTGGACCTGAATTGATACAAGTTACCACTGAAGCTGTTGAGATTATCAGGAAAAGACTTAAAACAGCTCAGAATAGACAAAAGGATTACGCAGATAAGCGTAGAAGACCCTTAGAGTTCAATGTGGGAGATCATGTATTTCTTAAAGTATCTCCAGTGAAAGGAGTATCTCGATTTGGAGTGAAAGGTAAGTTGAGCCCTAGATTTGTTGGACCTTTTGAAATACTTGAAAGGATTGGTGATGTAGCTTATCGTTTGGCATTACCTCCAAAATTAGGAAACTTACATGATGTGTTTCACGTATCAATGTTGAAAAAGTATCAACCAGATCCTAGTCACATACTCGATTATGAAGTCATCAAGGTGGATGAGAAAGTAAGGTACATTGAAGAGCATGTACAAGTATTGGATCGAAAAGAACAAATTCTCAGGACCAAGAGAATTCCATTGGTTAAGATTTTATGGCGATACCATGATGTAGAAGAAGCTACTTGGGAAAGTGAAATTGAAATGAAGAAAAGGTATCCTCACTTGTTTTAAGGGATATAAGTTCTACCTAATTTCGAGGACGAAATTCCCTAAGGAGGGGAGAGTTGTGGCATCCTGAAAATTTCTAACCCTTGAAGTATATGTAGGCGATGATTTAAAAAAAAAAATTTAATTGGCTTGTATCAAGGCTCGATCATGAGCTTGTAAGGGATATGTATTATGAATATAAGACTTTAGCTATGTGAATTGAGTTGTATATGTTACAAATTAAATTTAAGTTCTTGATTTAATTTAATCAAGAAATTGTTATTATAAATTAATTAAAAAATTTATTTAATTTAATTATTAATTAGGCCGATATTTTAGTGGGCCTGCGACAGGCCAAGTGGGCCGGCCACAAGCCCACAAGGCTACCGGCCCATGGCCCATAACCCAATTAAATGGGTGACCGATGCAAGGGGAGGGGAGAAGACCGGTTACATGCAATTTGTGCATGTAACCCAAGTGTAAATGGCCATCATTACTAGCAATGATGGCTATGTGGGGAATTAAAAGAGAGGAAGACCGGTTTATTGAGGCCATCGACGGCATAGAGGGAGAGAGAGAGTGAGAGAAAGAGAGAAGGAAGAGAGAAGGAAGAGGGAGAGAAGAGAAGCCGTACCTCCGCCCGAGTCCTCCGCCCCCATCCTTGCTCGATTTTCCTAGTCTAAGGCAAGAAATTTATTCCCTCATCTACTCTTGCATGTCTTAGTGTGGATCTTGTGTGATTTATGGTAAAAATCGTGGTTAAAATGAGCTAGAAATGAGGTCTTGAGCTGAGATTGTTTGCTGTTACCTTCTGTTTTGTGAAAAACTGCATGCACCAGAAACTTCTATGAACTTGCATGTGGTCTTGGAGTGGAAATTTCATCTCGACTTCTTCATGTGATTTGAAGAACACATTCTGAATTTCAACATACTGAAAATTGAGAGAAAAAGGACAAGATTTAAGGGGTGAACTCTATTTTCTAAGAAAATGCTCAGATCTGGCGTTGCATGTTGAATCCGAGTGATCTTGGAGGTTGTATCTGAAATTCTATTGAGAATCTTGCAATGATGTATTCACGAAGATTGTAAAGGACATGAAGAGGAATAACATATCCAAAATTGAGATCAAATAAACAAAAATAACCTAGGGAAAGGTCGATTTTACTGAAGCCGTGTTTACTGGGTAAGTTGTACTACGTATCAGTAGCTTCAACGGCTTATAAGAGGGTTTCACTCTGAGTTTTTCACTTCGGGGTCTTAATGAAAGTTGAAGAGTATCCTTTAAACAAGAACATATCAAAAATTTAGAGAAAAAGAAGCACAATAATGGGGTCTTACGTACTGTATACGGAGGAAGGACGTGCCGAGGATACTGTTTTGTGAGTAAAAGTTCTTTTGTGAACATTAATTTTTATAAAAATGAAATTGGTCAAGGTATCTTCATGATAAATTTATATGAGAGTATTATGGGTTATTTGATGGAAATTTATAAAATTTTGAAGGCCGATTGGTTAATTAATTTTAATGAAAGTTAAATGTTAACTTCGGGTGTTAACAGGAATATAATAGCGTTGGGGCAGCAACTTTTAATTGTTGTAATTAATTAATTAAATTGAATCTGACTTGGAAGTCTTAATGAAAAATATATTTTTGTATCTTGGCTATGATGTGGTGAATTATAATAATTTTTGAAGCTTGTTTCATAATTAATTTTAATTAAATGGTAAAACGGTGTAAACCGTGTACCCAGGTATGAGGTGCTGAATTGTTTAATTTACATCTTTTCGTGGGATGATTGTTTGGATTAATGTTCTTCATGAAAGATGAACCTTTAAGTCTTTTTTAATTCGTGATTTAATTTTATAATTTTTAGAGGTCATCTAGTTATTTAATTGAGGAGAATTCTGAACTGGTGTAAGCTGTGGAATCCGAAATCTGTTTGTTGTGAAGTTAAAAAAAAAAAAAAAAAAAAAATCATATCTTTTTATGTAATGACTTTTGAGACTTGAATTCTTTATGGAAAATATGTTAATGTATTTTGGCTATTATTTGTGCAAGTGCATAAATTTTTGAGAGTCAATTGAGTATTTAATTTTGAGCATTTCATGGAACATGTAATGAGGCACGTTTAAGTGAAATCCATGTCATGTGAGAGGTGACATGTGATGTAGCTTGCTGTTGCATACTTGAACATCATGTAACATGTCATAAGAGCCATGCATGTAAATATAACTTATGATAAAGGGAATGCCGTCGGATGGTGTGAGCCGACGATGCCCTGGGAGTATCAGGATGCCCGGCCAGGGAGTGAAAATGCCGGATGCCCAGTAGCCTTGTGTGCGTAAATCTGGATGGCCTCGGAGTTGGGATGCCCGGAGCGTAGGGGATGCCGGAAGCACGGATGGTGTGTGCCGTGATGCCTCGTGATGCCAGTTGGGGTGCGAGATGCCCGGCCAGGGAGTGTAAATGCCGGAAGCACGGATGGTGTGTGCCGTGATTCCTCGTGATGCCAGTTGGGGTGCGAGATGCCCGGAATGTGGGGGGCCGGAAGCCCGGATGGTGTGTGCCGGGAATGCATTAAATTGCCAATTAAAAATTATAAAAATTGGAATGATGCATATGCATGTGGTAATATGCATAGATGAGTATGGCATGATATGTATGGTGATATGAGGCCATGAGCATGGATTGGTATACATATGGTGAAATGTATGCATGGACATAGCATGGTATATGTGAATATGCATATGATGGTGAAATGTATGCATGGACATGGCATGGTATATGTGAATATGCATATGATGGTGTGTATGCATGGACATGGCATGGTATATATATATATATGAATATGCATATGGTGGTATGTATGCATGAGCTTGAATTGATGCATATGGTGATATGTATGCATGGATATTGAATTTAAATACATAGATGGATGTATTCCTATGGCGAAATGTGATATATATGTGGATGTGTGAAGATGTATTACTATATGATGCAATTTCATGTGTATAGATGTTAATTGTGATGTCTTGTGTGATGCTTGAGTAGCCATAGGGAATTATTTATTTGCTGAGTGGTTGTACTCACCCCTTTTGGGGACTAACATTTCAGCTTAGAGATGCCGGTTCCTCCAGTCACACGGGGCACCTTTTATGGTATCCCCTCTGATGTCGATGTGGAGGTAGAGGTGATAGACTGTCCTCATGTCCCCGGGGTTGACATTTCTTCGAGTTCGCGCGGTCGTTTCCTATGAGGTGGGCCTACCCGGCGGCCCGGTTATTCGGGAGTTCATCTCCATCCACGTACGCCGAGATGGGATGATGAGAGGGATGTTACCTCCTCCACCACCTGATGCGCCAGGGTGGGTGTAGCTGCCATGTGGAGGATAGGCTGGAGAGCTAATAGACTTTTTTGGACATAACCGACACCATGGAGAGATGGGTCACACTTTTGGGACCAGTGAGAAGGGGGTAGAGGAGTTCCTTTTTGAGTTTTAAGCCACACTAGATATGCGATGGCTTCCTTTTGTACGTATCTACCCCAAGGTCAACCCATCTTGTAAATATATAAATAAAATGGTTCGGTTTTCTTTCTTTGATGTCTAGCTGGTATGTATTTGTCTTATGTTTGTGTGAAGGGAGAGTTGAAAGGATTACGCTTCCGCAAATATTTAAACTGCACCGGGACCGATAAAATAAGAAAAAAAAAATGCCCAAGTATTTATTGGTTTAACTATAAGAGAATGTTTGACTGTGATGATCCCTTTGGGTTCAGGGGTGTCACATCGTTTCTGCTGACTCAGAGCCGACTCAGCTCTCCGGCGGCCACGTAAGCGTTAAATAATAATAAAAACGCGCCACATAGGAATTCCGGCAAGGGTCGCCGGAGGTGGCACTTAAGTGTCCCATTTGAAAAAAAGTGACACTTAAGTGTACCGTTTTAAAGTTATGGCACTTAAGTATCCCCCCGTGCCAAGTTATGACACTCTAGGTGTCCCAAACTCCAAACCAACAGAAGGCTCCTCGAGCCAACATTTTTATAAATGACTTTCAAGTCATACTTAAGCAAATTCTCCAAGTACAATTATCGTCAGAGATTCATCTTTCCATCACTTTATTACCACAATGAAGATCCCTCAACCTTCACTGACCATTCTGCTGTACCACTCTGGTAAGAGCATCTCAAAGGCATTCTTCCCTTGATCGATGCATGGTCAATCCCTTCATGCTCCACTAGCCATCCTAGTGGCGTCCTACCTGCAGTGACGGCGCTTACGTTCTCCTGCACTTGCATGGACAATTCCTAACCCAATGGTCATGCCGGTCACATTCAAACCGTTTTCCCCTTTTCAATCTGACCCTAGGCTAACTCATGCCTCCCTTTCACAAACTCGGCACACAAACAGTACGTCATCTACCTCCCATCAAGGAACATCATACACCCTTCCTTTCACTAAGATTTGTTCCAAGTACCCCACTAAATATCCCGGAGCATATTTCCTCTACTCTATCTTATCAACAGCGGTGACCGACACAACTGTGATTCCATCTGCCTATAAGGACAATCTTTGATCAACGGCCTCACTGGCGACATCTGTAACAAGTTCCTTTCCTCTTACAGCACAGAACAGATCCATGTCTTTTCTTACGGACACGACGCACAACTATCAAGTTGAGCACTGACTTTCCAGTTCTACTTTTCCAGCTGGGTGAAACATATCACCTTTCTTCTGACATCGGCTTTTTCCCCAATCGATTCTCATTTCTATCTAAACTGAACCTCGACTCAGATACGATGGCTTGATCCTCGATCACAATTCTAGATTGGGCCTCAATAGGCATGGTCACAACAACAGTCACAACCCTGGCAACGGTAGAAACAACGATAACAACAGCGGTTACGGCCTTGGCGGCACTAACGGTGACAGCGGTAACAGCGACTGAAGCGGCGGCCCACTGACCATTTTATCTCCTAACATCTCAAGCATCCTAAAAAACCGAGCAAACTTTGAACCTTCAGGGGCTACTACCCCAGCATTGACTAGAGACAATGCTTCACCACTCGCACTGGCCCCAACTTGCTCACTACCCGGAGCACCACGGGCACCAACTTCAACAACGGCCTGCCCCGAAACACAGGGCTCACTACCCTCATTTAGCGGCCCTCGACACTCGGTCACTCATGCAACAGGCTCAACACAGACGCCCGCTTCCAAACCCAACACTGAGCGACCACACAAGCAAGCTACCAAGCAACTATCAATCACATGTATTAGAATATGAAAGCCTTTCCCACTAACTATCCCGTGACTCATCGCACCTTATCACTCCATACACTGACCATTCTCTGATACCACTTAAACGGGGTTGTCACACCCCGAGCCCCGAGACACGTGAACAACCCGCTATGATCGTGTAATTGCGACATTCCCAGGTAGTGTCGCCGACCTAGAAAAATTTTATTATGCGCATGCGGAACGTATTAAGAATCCCCTGACAATTTAAAAGTGGGATAGAACAGCAGGAACCAAAAATCAATTTAATACAAACCAACATACATTCATAAAATCACCCAAGGTTTACATGCAGCCAAAATGGGTCGGAGTCTAAACACTAGGGATCGGTCCAACCAAAAGAAGGAATAGTCCTAAGGCTACTAGTCAGATTCGATTGTCGACCCTTCATCTTCTTGGCTCTGCAACTCCTTGCCCAACTGCACCGGCAGTCCACCTTACTCCGCTGGAATCGTCATCTACGACCCCGAAATATTTTTACCACAACAGGGTGAGACATTGTCTCAGCAAGTTCACCCCTCCTAAGCCCCTATTAGAAAGAAAATACACCCCAGCATGACCTAGCCACATATCAAGGAGACTTACCTCGCAACAGTCCGCACCTGCGGGTTAGTACAGTTCATATCATTCAATCACGTGCAAATATGACAATTAAATAAACCAAGGCACAATCACGTCATCAATAAATCAACCACTTGGATCGTATCAGCGATCAATCGGCTCGGCCGATTACATGTCATTCAATTAAATCAATCAATGCTCCAAACCACGACCCTAAGGGTAAGCTCAACTATCAGTGGTAATCACGGCCCCACGTGACACGACCTTCAAAAAGGGTGGTTAAACAACTAGTGGCATCACGGCCCCACTCGGCACAGCCTCTCATAGGCGGTTCAACAACTAGTGGCATCACGGCCCCACTCGGCACGGCCTCTCATAGGCGGTTCAACAACTAGTGGCATCACGGCCCCACTTGGCACGGCCTCTCATAGGCGGTTCAACAACTAGTGGCATCACAGCCCCACTCGGCACGGCCTCTCATATGCGGTCAATCACGGCCAAATCCCCATCAATTTCCACACTTAGCATTTCTACACATAACCCCTAATTTACACAATCACACTCAATTTGCCACCAATCAAGTATCAAATTTAAATTCTAACATCACAGCAGCGATCAGCATGAAATTCTGAGCAACCGGGGCAAAAAATAAATTTTTCCGTTTTTTAATTAATTCTGGAATTTAATATAATATTTTAATCCTCCAAATTTCGAAATAATTAAATAATTCAAAATTAAAATCCATTAAGTCCCATCAATATTTAACATTAATTAACTCCCTTTCTTAACCTTAATTAATCACAACTTAACTTAAACAAAACCCATAATCAAATTTATAATAAAATATACTAATCTAACCACCTAAACATCCTTAATTCAAACTAAACATACTTAGGACATAATTAACCGTCTAATCAAGGATTAGTGAGATAAACTCACGGATTTGGACGCCGTTTAGCTCAAAACGATGAGGGCGACGCCGGGATAGACTTTCCCCAAAGGCGGTCTCACGTCCGGGGCCGGGAAGGAGGCCGAAACGGGCTTGGAAGGGGCTGCCATACCCATTTCTTTGAGCTGCTGGTTGGGGCCGAAATGGAGGAGATTCGAGCTGGTTCGGCGGTGGAAACGATGGAGAAGAGGGGTGGCTGGCGGCGGTGACTCACGGCGGTGGCTGGCGGAGGGCGACGGCGATGGAGCAGCGCGGCTGGATGGCGGTGACGGGCTGGAGGCGCGCGGCTGGACGTGTGGGCGAGCAAAGCGAGGCGGGGCGAAGCGGCTAAGGCGGACGGGCGGACGGTGCGGCGGCGGCGGCGCGGCGAAGCCTCCGGCGGGCGAGCATGCGGGCGGGCGGAGGGGCGGTCGGGCGGCCTACTCTTCCGGTCGTGCTTCCCCCTGCCTCTCTCTCTCCTCCTTAGCTCAAGGTTGAAGATGACATGTGGGGTCCACCTCTTCTCTCTCTCCCCTTTTCTTTTCCTTTTTCTCTTTTTCTTTTAATCTCCAACTAAGGCCCACCATGACCTCATGTGAGGTCATCTTCCACTCACCCAATCCTCCACAACTCCTTCAATGGGTGCACTCACTTTTCCGCCGGGGTCCAAAATCTTGTACATCTCAATTTCTTCAATTTTTCTTTCAATTGAATCCAATTGAAGTCCACAAAAATTAATCCAATTTCACCATACTTTAATTCACATCTTGGCTTGTCCATAAAACCTTTTTGAGTCTCAATTGCGCGATCAAAGGCGGACCTTATCCCTCTTGATTCAAATTACATTAACTCCCATAAAATCAATTGGTGTCTCACTTATCAAATTGATTATTTTCTTTATCCAAGAATCCCTCATATTCCTCAATTTCACAACCCTCGGCTTCAACTGAATGAACACGGCCCTATTTATCTAGTTGAAGTTGGGGCTCGAAAATTTGGATGTCACAGCTATTCTATATGCAGTTTTTTCATGTTTCGTACCTCTTTGTAACAATCGCCTATTTGGTTATCGCATTTATAGAAGACGATTTATAAAAATAACATCTGTTTATTTCGTAAAGGTAATCACAAGATCTAATGTAAAACTCTCATTCGACAATACATCATTAGTACACAAGGGGATTGGATTAGTAGAATGTGCCCATAATTTCATTGAATCTTCATGAATTTTTGACAAATGCAAATTCAAACAATGGTTGGAAGTCTGTTTTACATTTGATCTTGCTTTCTGCATATGATTTTTGTATCAAACATTTAGTATCATAGCATGTTTAGTGCCTTTGCCTTGTTTTTATACAATTTTTGGTGTATTTTTTGAGGCTTTTGAGATGAATAGTCATTCGTCCATTTTGGGATCAAGAGGAAAATAGCCAATTCCTACTAAATTCCGGCAGCCCACCCCCCAACTTCAGACCGTACAATCACACTGTCATGAGGAAGAATATCTGTTAGTTATTTTAGCATGTCGGTGTTCGCCAGAGGCTAATTGGACGATGGAAGTCATAGTGGTAATAGGTTTGTATTTGGGGAATTTTAGTTTGATTCGAGGCCAAATTCTTGGTTATTTTTGTCAAAATTTGAACCTATGTAGTCACGTAGTGTGGTCTAAAAAACACATGAATTATTTTGGTCTGAGATGGGTTCCTAGCGAAGTAGGGGACCGCGAAATCACGCCGAAACGTCAAAAATGGGGGGAAAAGGCTTCTATTCATGCAAAGGAAGAAGCGTGTGGGCTCCATGCCTGTGGAACCGTAGGGTGTGGGATCCACATGAGTGGAACCGTTGGCTTGTGGGCCCACGTGCGCAGAACTACTTGCGGGTAGTTATAGGCGTGTGTGCAACATGCACCTACATAGTGGATGAGGCGCATGCACGCCACGCACCTGTAAGATCGTGGACCCTTCAATTTTTCGATATTGCTTGTCTTCCTTGGCTATTATTACGATTTTCCCTTTGCCAAATTAATTTACAATTTTGCCATTGGCTGAAGTATTATTGTTTTGCCCTTTGTGGCATTAAATTACTATTTTGTCCTTTAAGCATATTTGTGTATTTTATGCATGAAATTAAACATCCAGTGATCCATATATTTTAATTAATTAGAGAGTAGCCACAACATCTTTAATTAGTTAAATTATATATTAAGAGCCTTCAGATCACATTTAGAAATTGACATTAATTGTAATTAATCATGTTAATATGATGAATTTTATCGTACATGGATTTTTATTACATTAATATGATTAATTAGGATGAAATATTATATTGTTTTTATTAATTTATCCACATGGTTTAAGGAAAATGACTACAATATGGTAGTTTCTTTATAATGTAATTATGAATCTACTTCAATTGAAAACTTAGTCCACAAGCAGTTTTTATATTATTTGATTAATCTTTGTGTCGTGTTTACATTAGTAAAACATGATTTCATGTATATTTTGCCTCAATTTTTGTGACATAAGCATGATTTTTTGATATGCAGTTTTGCAACCTGTGAATTTTTTTGAATTTAAAAGCAATGTTCCCATATTGAATGGTAAAAACTATAAAGATTGGAAAGAGTTAGTTCTTTTTCAATTGGGGTATATAAATATTGACTTTGCTATAAGGAAAGACGAGTCACTTGCTCTTAATGATTCAAGCATTACAGCTGACATAGCCCTTTATGATCAATGGGAACGATCCAACCGCCTTAGTGCAATGTTCATAAGGACTAAAATTAAGGACTAAAATATCTCCTAGTATCTGCAGTTCGGTTGCTCAACATAACAATGCTAAGGCTTTATTGGAGGCCATTGACACGTAGTTTGCAACTTCAAAAAAGGCACATACTATGACCCTTAGTATGAAATTTTCATTGATGAAACTCACTAGCATTAGAGGTGTGCATGAGTACATCGTAAAGATGACGGACATTACAACCCAGCTTAAGAACTTTGAGATTAAAATATCTGAATCATTTATTTTGTACTATATTATGAGCACTCTCCTACAACACTCTGCACTTTTCAATATCTCTTACAATATACATAAGAATAAATAATCAACTACTAAACTCATGACTATGTGTTTTTAAGAGGAAGAATGACTGATTATAGAATCAAGAGAAAGTGCTCATTTGGCAACATAAGGAAAGAATAAGGGAAAATGTAAAATACATCTCTAAGTTGACATTAAGAAAGAATCTAAATGTTTCTTCTGTAAAAAGAAGGGGTATATAAGGAAGGATTGCGTCAGACTTAAGGTTTGGCTAAGAAAAAAAGATAATATAATATCTTGTGTTCATTATAATCTAATATGGCTGATGTGAATCACAATACTTGGTGGATTAATTATGGATCTACAATTACAATCTACATTTCAAATTCCTTGTAGGGCTTTCAAAACTTTAGGAAGTCAGTGGGAAGTGAGCAAAGTATCTATTCATGAAACAATATGCCTTCACATGTGGAAACTATTGGGACATGTGAATTAGTTCTTAATAGTGGGTTTATTTTGAATTTGGAAATGACCTTTTATGTTTCTAGTTGTTCTAGAAACTTAATTTCAATTTCAAGACTTGTATCTTTGGGATCTTTTAACTTTTCAGATTCAAGGTTTAGTTTATCATTTAAATCTAAAATTTTTGGGAGTGGTACTTTGTCAAATGGTCTTTTTCAAATTAGTTTACAAGATTTTGCCTATTATAATATGATGCATTTTTATGATAATGCTAACATAAAATGATGTGTTGTGACATCAGATATTGGGATATATCTACATAGATATAATTAAGCGATTGATAAAAGATAAAATACTAAGTATTCTAAATTTTACTGATTGTGATACTTATGTGGACTGCATAAAAGGAAAGCAAACCCACAAGACGAAGAAAGGTGCCAAGAGGAGTAAAAAATATTAAAAATTATACATACAGATATTTGTAGTTTAGATATGGACTCATATGATCGAAGTACTTCATCTATTTTATAAGTGACTATTCACGTTACTCGAAGAAAGATGTCAAAAGGAGTACAAAAATATTAAAAATCATACATATAGATATTTATAGTTCAGATATGAACTCGTTTGATCAGAAATACTTTATCTCTTTTATAGATAACTATTTACATTACATGTATTTCTACTTTATAATAAGTATGAAGCATTAGATGCCTTTGAGGTATTTAAGGCAGCAATAGAGAATTAATGCGATAAGCAAATTAAAATCGTGAGATTAAATAAAGGTAGAGAATTCTATGGCAAATACACTAAGATAGACAAGTACCTAATTCATTTGCAAAGTTTATTCAATAGTATGGGATAGTTACCCAATATACTATGCTTGGTTTTTTAGACTAAAATGTTGTAGCGGAAAGAAGAAGCTAAACTTTATTGGACATGGTGTAGAGTATGCTTAACGGCTCCAAATTTCCTAAGTCCTCATGAATTGAAACACTTAAGACGATAGTGTATGTATTAAATTGAATTCTGACTAAGGTTGTCCCAAAGACACCTTTTGAGTCGTTTAAAGGTTGGAAACCAGTTTGCGACAAGTATACATTTAGAGATGCTTATCTGAAGTGAGAGTCTTCAATCCATAAGAAAGGAAATTAGACCCAGGGACTATAAGTGGACATTTCATTGGATATGCTGAAAGATCCAAGGAATATAGGTTTTTACTATCCATCTTACAACACTATGATTATGCAATCAAGAAATGCTAAGTTTCAGGAAAATGATTTGATTAGTGGGAGCGATCAATCGAATGACCTTATTCCTGAGAAAAATCATTTAGACACTCAACTTTCCACCTCAAGTATAAGGTTTGGTTGTTGTTCATAATGCCTCCTTCAGTTCAACCGGTTACTGAGCAATCTACTGATATTCCACAACTTATTGATATTGATATTCCACAACTTATTGATATTGATATAATAGATCCAATTGTTAAGCAATTACTAGAATCTATTGAATAACCACACGCTTTTCAAGAGAATGTTTATGCAACATTGAGAAGATTACTAGAATGAGGAAATTAACAATGCCTGGTAGTTATATTGTGTATTTACAAGAATCTGATTATAATAATAGAACTGAGAATGATCTCAAAATGTTTTCACAAACCATGAATAATGATAAATCCAATTTATGGTATAATGTCATGAAGAGAGAGATGAGTTTTGTGGCATCTAATGAAATTTAAGATTTGGTTGAGTTGCTTGATGGTGCGAAGGTCATTGGTTATAAATAAATATTCAAAATTAAGAAATGATCCACTCAAGAAGAATGAATCGGTTACACAGAGAAATTTTCTCCTATACCTAAGAAAGATTCTCTTCGTATTGTTTTGGCATTAGTTGTCCATTTTGATATGAAATTAAATCAAATAGATGTGAACATGGTGTTCTTCAATGGCAAACTAAAGGATGGGGTTTATATGACACAACTTGAAGGATTCTCCTCTAGTAAAGTGAGCATTTTGGTGTGTAAGCTTAAGAAATCTATATATGGCTTGAAACAAGCATCTCACCAATGGTGCTTAAGGTTCTATAATATCATCTCTTTATTTGATTTTGTTTCCTTGTACTATATGTAGATGATATTCTATTTGCAACCATTGATAAGGGGTTGCTACAAGAGGTGAAACAATTTCTCTATAATAGTTTTGACATGAAAAATATGGGTGAGGCATTTTGTGTCATTGGTATTAAGATCTATAGAAATAGACCTCGAAGAATTCTACAACTATCCCAAAAAAAACATATATCAATGAGGTTTTAGAGAGATTTTGGATGAAAGATTATTCATCAACTATAATGCGTATTGTGAAGGGTAACATGTTCATTTTGAACTAGTGCTCAAAGAACAATCTAGAAAGGGAACAAATAAATAACAATCCATATGCTTCTGTTGTTGGAAGCTTGATGTATGCCCAAGTTTGCACTAAACCTAACATTGCTTCTACTGTGGCAATGTTAGAAAGATATCAGAATAATCCAAGTATGGACTAATGGAAAGTTGCAAATAAAGTAATTAGAAACCTTCAAGGTACCAAAGGCTATATGCTTATATATAGAAGGACTGACAACTCGGAAGTAATTGGTTATTCGGATGCAGATTTCACGGGTTGTGTTGATTCTCAAAAATCAACATTTGGATATATTTTTATGTTAGCTGGCGGAGCTGTGTCATGGAGGAGTGCAGAGCAAACTTTGACTTCTACTTCTACTATGGAGGCAGGGTTCTTTTTTTGTTTTGAGGCTAAATCGCAAGGTGTTTAGTTGAAAAGCTTCATTTCTAGGCTTAAATTTGTTAATTCTATTTCTAGGCCATTATAAATATATCGTGACAATTTAGCTGTGGTTTTTATGGCTAAAAATGCCAAAAGTGACAATTGAAGTAAGCATATCGACATCAAGTATTTAATCATAGGGGAATGTGTTAAGAAGAATAAAGTGGAGTACGTTAGTATTGAATTGATGATAGCTAATATTTTAACTAAAGGCATGCCATTGATGAAGTATAAGGATAATGTAACTAGTATGGGAATAGGTCCCATCATGTGATTGGTCATCATATGGACAATTTTTATTGTATGAAACTCTTATTTTATTGTAATGTTCATTCTTAATTTTTGGTGTACACATTCTGGTATTTATAAGAATAACATTTATCCTTGGTTCTGGAATAAACATAGGATTTATTTATTAAGATATATTGTAACAAATAGGTCGGCATTAATGAAATAAGATGCATTATGATACTCGAAAGATATTACTCGCTCTTAGTGGACATGTTGTCATGATATATATGTTTTGTTTATTTTCTTTATGCATAAAGTTCTTGTAAATTTGGTTGGATAATTCGAATGATAAAAATGTTGGGATCAAGTGGAAGAATATTATATATATATATATATATATATATATATAATGTGATCCTATATTTTTAGACCTAGAATTTATCTTTTTAAGTAGTGGTTATTCCACATACGGTTTTTCCACGCTTCATACATCTTCATAATAACCGCCCATTTGATAACCATCTTGATGAAAGACAATTTATAAAAGGGGCATTTGTTCATTTCATAAATATAATCACAAGGTCTAACGTAAATCCTTTCATTTGACAATACACCATTAGTATGCGAGGGAATTGGGTTAGTAGAGTGTACCATAATTTCATTGAATCTCCATGAATTTTCAACGAACGCAAATTCGAATAATGGCTGGAGGTCTGTTTTACATTTGATCTTGTTTTTCGCATATGATTTTTATGTAAAACAAAGGGGACGCGGGTTTGGCTTTACCAAGGCTAGTCGACGTGCCAAGGACCGGCGGGCAAAGCCTTCGTCGACTGGCCTTCTTGGCCTGATGTCCGCAAGCCAGGGAAAGACATGATGAAGAGAAAGAGAGAGATCTGAGGGGTTTCTTTGAAGAGACATCCAACAAGCCCAAGAGATCTGAGGGAGTGAGAGGAGGGGCGAGAGAGCTTCTCGAGAGAGAAGCTGAGATTTGGGGGAAAATGTTGAAATGGAGAGAAATCGAAGAAGTCGAAGTAAAAAAATAGCACATGAGCGAGATTTGATAAAGTGAGACCGAGAGTTTAAGAGTGAGAGTCTCGGGCGATGTCCTCAATCGTGTGGCTCTTGTTTCTTCCGTCGCGAAACCTCCGGTGGGTTCTCGATCTTTGTTATGGCCTGAGTCCGCCTTTTCCGAGGATCCTAGCTTGGCGATACCGACTTGTTTTGGGCAAGTCTGTTGGTTGCCGTTGTCAAGTTGAGTAGGGAGCAAGAAAAAATGAACAACAAAAAAGGAAGTCATAAGTGAGGCCTAGCCCTTTCCAAACTGTTGGCGTGCTGAGAGAAAGAGGGTATAGAAGAGAGAGAACGAGGGATTGAGGAAGGACAAAATAAAGAAAAGGACAAAAAGAGAGGGAGAGAAGGAGAAATGTTTAAAACAAAGAGGGGGGGGTGCGCGAGACCCGGGTTAGCTTATTATATTATAATTTTAAATATTTTTAATCCAAAAATCCAAAAAAAAAAATCCAAAAAAATTCTCTTCTTGAGGTAAAGGCCTGAAATTGATTTTGAGCACTTTTCTCTTAAAAATGAATAAAAATCCTTTAAAAATTTCTGAAATTAAGGAAAGGCCTAAATTTTTTTTTTTTTGTATCTTTTTAATGCATGAAAAATCCAAAAAAAAAACCTCAGGTTTAAATAAAAAGTAGGTATTGGTTGATTAACTAATATAATTAAGTCCCAAATCGTAATTTCGCTAGTTAAGCAGGAGTAAAACATTTCTCATAATATTTTACTTGAGTTTCTAATCGACCTATATCAAATCGATTAGTGGCGACTCTTAAATGAAATTAACTTATAAGTTAAAAATTCGAACAATAAATTGTGAATTGATGGGCTTGGAGAGTCTAGGCTAGGCCTAATACTTAGTTGAACCATCATCCTCCATCCGTGCCCACGCATAAAGAGGTGTCGATAAGGGAGGTTGCATAATCATCAATACTACTATCTCCTAGTCATTCAGTAAAAAAAAAAAAAAAAAAAACGATCATAATGTAAATTGCAATCCAAATTGAAGGTTTGTTTATTTCATGAGAAAATTACTATTGCTGGAAAATGCTTTTAGGAAATTCAATTTCAAAGATTGTAAACCATTTTTTCATATTTGTTTATACTAAAAACAAGTTGAAAAATATTAGTTTATGGCATTTGGTAATAAGTGAAACCTTTAAAGGCAACTTGTATATTTAAAAATGATATCAATGACTAACAAATTGAAAACAGAGTTTTATTTGTTTATTATATAATCAATCACAATAACAAGCATTCTAAAGAAATTCAAAAAGAAATTATAAAACCATATTTGCGAAATATCATATACGACCGTATTTTTAAGTATGTGGAAGAACACAACTATAAATGAAGTAAATTCAGAATATGATAGGCAAGATTTATGGGGAAGATAAAACATAAGAGACTTCTCGAAGAAAAAAAGATATACACGGTGAGACTAGGAAATAGACATAAAGGACATGTTCTACTCACTTGTATGTGCAGCAAGAGGCTAGGAAAATAATATCCTTTCGGCTAAAAGAGGAAGTCGTTTTCCCTAATCTAAACTTGTTTCTAGTCAATGGAAAATGATTTTCATTAATCGTGTAACTCTTTGTCATCCAAATCGTTGAAATGTACGTATAAATTGTGTTAGAATCGTCCCACATCAAATAATTAACGTAATGTGGAATAGATAATATATCATAATTGGTCTACCACAATTTATACGCACATTTCAACGATTTGGATGACAAAAAGTTGCTACTTGGGGGAGTAGTTTAGATACGTCCCCCTTCTTAAATTAGAATAAAGGGTAACTCTAGAATGATAAGCCGCTACTTTGAAGAAAAGAGGGCAGCGACCGGCATGAGAATTGGTGGAGGCTGTCTACCTCTTTGCGAACGACGCATTGTGTGACTTGTTGGCACATCAACGGCAGCATAGGCGGCTATGGTGCAGTCTATGATTGGTAAACAATCATGCACGTATTAAGAAAAAATATTGACTTGGCACACTAACGTCTGCGAAAGGGATAGACAAAACAGGAGAAACTTTCATGTTGCGCTAGAAAAAAATTTTTTTTTTGGAAAAGTGACGTTACGGCGGCTAACATTAATTGTTTGTGTTTCAGAGATAAAAAAATTCGTAACCATCTTGAGAAAAAGGATAGTCAATGAACATTCTCTCGGCAAAGCGCACTTATCAAAGGGGTGCTTGACATTTACAGTGCGCCCAAAACATATACTTAAAAAAAAAAAAAAAAATTACACAAATGCTGTTTTACCATTGAGGACTTTGGTTGATGTCCGATTACTGAGATATGCCGCAGTGAATATTATCGTACGTACTTGCTTAATGACAACACTCAAATTGGTTTTAACCACAGCAATTTTTCTCTGCAAATAACTGAAAGCTTGAGATATAGAGTGTTTTTGTGTTGCGAAAAATAAATTATTCAGAAAACATTTTTCAAAAATTCATTCCTTAAATCACTTATGAAAATGAATGAATAAAAAATATTTCAACCATCTATGAAGATGTTTACATATAAGTTGTTATATTGATTGTGAATTTTATTAATTAATTGTTTGAAGCGATACAATCGATAATTTTTTAAGAAAATATTTTATAAATAATTTAATTTTTACTAAAAAAATGGAACCCTAATTTCAATTTTATTGTAAAATGTTGCGTAGATGGAGCATTGATGGAGCATGAAGACGATGACCCTGATAATTGAATCAGTCTTTTTGTTCTATTTCTGAAAAAAAGTATCATGTGCATAATAATATACATTGATGAACAAATCTAATGAATAAATGTATTAGCACCGGCAAGGCAATTTGCATCTAATTTCTTAATTTATGATTCAATCAATACGCGGTGTTTTCCTTTTAAAAGTTACTCCAGATGACACTTTGAATATCGTGAACTATCGAGAGGAATTCTCTACTGAGAGAGAGAGAGAGAGAGAGAGAGAGAGAGAGAGAGAGAGAGAGAGAGAGAACTATTTTTAGGAATTAATTCTTGATGCGAGAAGATAGAGTTTGATCCCTGTTTATTCATTCAATGAGGACTTTATCTCCATTTAAATTCGTGTGAGCCCTCTAACTGCTTGCGAGGTATTTGGATGGTAAGATTTCACTAGAAAAACCATTTGATATGGAATTTCCTAACAGTTTTAGTCGTGAAAGTGATTGGTAAACATTTCATAACTATAGCACTTCCAAAACTGCAGTAACTTGTCACAATTTTCAAGAGGCTACTGCACCAAACACACAAGTTGTAGCACTTCATTGCACTGTTACAAGTACACACAACTCCATTTCAGCCATAGATTCCTCAGCCATAGCTATAGCAAACGGGCTCTAAGATTGATTATAGTATACAATCAATCCAACATAACCTGAGTTATTTCCATGATTGACCAATTATTTTATATCCATGTGTTGAATATAATTGTTTTCATCCTTATATATGAGATATTCTTGCCTAGACCTGAATCTAACTAGGTGCAATTACGACAGTTGAATATTATGGAATTCACATGGGACTCACAGGATTGATAACTAAGATTGACCCGTTTTATCATGGATTGAGTTGAAGGCAATTACTTGCCCTATATGGTGACCAACGTAATAATACCATTACATTTTGTAGTGAAATGTCATAATTTCAAGCTGAAGCATAAGTCACTTTTACGTGTCACCATAACTAAGTACAAAACCACTGTCACACGTTAAAAAATGAGTTTTTGAAATTACAATATATTATCATAATCAAGAGAAATTGATTACTCCTTTTAGGGGTTGGCACACATGGATCAAACCAGGGTCATCGTTGTGATCTGTCAGTGTAAGGTTTGCCTTATAGTCGATGTCGCGACCTCTTTTTTCAGTGCCCGCAATTGGGTACGAATGCCTAAGGAGGTTAATGGCTCAGCTGAAATTAGTTAGGCCCAGACTCTCCCAAGTCCACCAATTCATGATTTTAATAGTCTAAGTTTTTTAACTTGCAAATTAATTTGTAAAACGGAGTCACCACCAATTGATTTGGGGTGGATTAATTAGAAACCCAAGCGAAGTATCGGGAGAAATACTCGCTCCTGCGCAATTAGAGAAATTATGATCGAGGACTTGATTACACTAGTTAATCACTAAAGCCCTTTCGGTACCTAATCTTGTTTAAACCCTAAGGTTTTTTTGGATGTTTGAGGAATTTTCCATGCAAATATTTTTTAAGTCTTTTTCTCATTTTTGGACATAAAAGGGATTTTTTTGGATTTTTGGGTATTTTTTGGAAAATTTTTATTTTTCTTATTTTTGGAAAATAAAATATTTTATATATTTTTTAATATTTTGTGATTTTTTGGAAAATAAATAGTTTTAATATTTTTAATATTTTTAATATTTTTGGAAAATAAATTATTTTTGATTTTTCTCGATTTTTTTGGAAAATAAAACATTTTTTAAATTTTTTAAATATTTTTTAAAATAAATTATTTATTTATTTAAATTATTATTTAAAATAAAATTTAAAAAGCCGACCCGGGTTGAATTCGTGGGTTGGGTCCGACCCAGGCTAGCCCCAAAACGCAGATGGGCCCGCGTAGAGGGCTCGAATTTAAAAAAAAAAAAATTATTAGAACAAAACGATACCGCGGTCGAGCATTCGAGGGTGTCCAGCCCGGCCCGACGACCCGCTCGACAACTCGCTCCGCGACTCGGCTCTCCTGCGAAAACCCTACCCGAATCCGACCCGACTCGCAACCCGACCTCCGCCGCCCCTTAAATTGCAGAAGCCCTACCCCTACCCGGATTTCGAAACCTGGACCCATTTCCTAAACCAGAAATCGCAAACCCTAGGGTTTGTGAATCCGCGGCGCCGAGGGGGAAACGGGAGCATCATGGCGGCGACGGCAGCTACAGCGGCGATGGCGGCTACTGTGGCTACGGCGATGGCCGGGACGACGTCTATGGTGGCCACGGTGATGGCAGGGACGACGGCTATGGACTTTCCTTACCTTTTCTTGAATGGAGGCAACGATGGTGACGGCAGGGGCGATTTTCAACGGCGGAGGCCTCGGTGAGCAACGACGGCTCCAGAGGACTCAACCCACGACGATGAAGATCGCGGCGAACAACGACGGCAACGGCAAGGCCTGGGCTCGGTCGAATCTGGCCGGAACTCTCTCTCTCTCTCCCTCGGGCTCGCCCTTCGAGCTCCCCGAAGTCTCTCGGGGACCCCTCCAAGCTCACCCCACCTCGGTCGGCCTTGCACTCGAGGTCCCCGAAGTCTCTCAGGGGATCTCGAGCTCCGGTGGCCTCTCTCTCTCTCTAAAATTTCTGCAACCTCCTCTTCTTGGCCCCACGCCCTTGACGCCGAGGTGGCCCCCCTCTATTTATAGGCGAGGGGGCGGCCGGTCGGCGAGGCTTCACCCACCGGTTGGACCGCTGTCCCAGCCATCATCTACTCCTCCCTTGGTTGTGTCTCGTAGACGCCAACTGCTTCTCTGCGCTTCGTACGCCGGCGTCTGTTCATCTTCCTCCGGCGTTGCGCCCCCCACGCGCGTGTGCTGCAATTGCGCGAGGAATGAGATGACCTAGCTGGGCCAGGCTGAGACGGAAATGGGCTTCACGAGCCCCGGAGGGAATTTTTTTTTTTCTATTTTTCCTTTTTTTTGTTTTTTCATTTATTTATTAGCCGAAGAAAAGATAAAATAAAGAAAATAAAAACTTAATAAAATAAAATAAATCTAAGTAAAATTAAGGCATCAACAGCTGCCCCTCTTTGAAGGTGAGCTCGCAGAGGTTGCTTTCAAAGACAAACTGATGCCTAAATCTTTCCCGACATACGTAGCAGATTATATTTTATTTGGGACCTATTATTCTATGCAGAAAAATGAGCAATATAACTTTACAAATACTAAGACAGATAAGGAGATACCTGTAGTTACTTACCGGAAGTGAGTGAGATAGGGTGTGAGCCTCAAGTTTGGCAAGTATCAAGGTATTATCTTACCTGGTAATATGAGGAGGTTGCTTCTCCAGAACTCGAATCATTCTTCAGTCGCCTGTTAAAACAATCAATGATTTGTCTAGGACCCAAACCTTTCTTTGTTCGCCTTGACGGGAATTTACTCTTTCAGGACCCAAACCATTCTTCGGTCGCCTGTTGGAGCAATTAGTAAGTTTGTCTAGGACACGAACCTTTCTTCAGTCTCCTTGACGAGAAATTGCCTCTCCAGGACCCGAACCATTATTCAATTGCCTGTTAAAACAATTAATAATTTATCTAGGACCCGAACCTTTCTTCAGTCGCCTTGACGGGCAATTGCTCTTCCAAGACCCGAACCATTCTTCGGTCGCCTATTAAAACAATTAGTGGTTTGTCTAGGACCCGAACCTTTCTTCGATCGCCTTGAGGGGAAATTGCTCTTCCAGGACCCGAACCATTCTTCGGTCACCTGTTAGAGCAATCAGTAGTTTGTCTCGGATTCAAACCTTTCTTCGGTCGCCTTGACGAGAAATTGCCTCTCTAGGACCCGAACCATTCTTCGATCGCCTGTTAAAACAATCAATAGTTTGTCTAGGACCCGAACCTTTCTTCGGCTTGACGGGAAATTGCCCTTCCAGGACCCGAACCATTCTTCGGTCACCTTGACAGGAGATGCGCTGACCTTTCTCAGGGCATCTCATTTGTGGGTGCATGATTTGTATCGAGGACACTGGTTGGTACCTGACCTTTCTCAGGAGATACGCCGACCTTTCTTAGGGCATCTGTTTTGCAGTGGTGTCTGACCTTTGTCAAGGACACTAGTTGGTACTCAACCCCTTCTCGGGAGATGTGCCGACCTTTCTCAGGGTAATCGATTCTGGAAGGTGCCTGAACATTCACAAGCATATCAAAGAGCACCTGGATATTCACAAGTACTAACCTGAAGGATGTTTGGGCCTTTGCAGGCGTCAAAAGAGGTATTTGGCTGATCATAGGCATTGAAGCGGTATTTGATAATTTGGAAATATCAAGGACATACCTTGGGTATTCGTGAAGGTCTCTCACCTTCTGGAAATTGGGAATATCAATTACGTACCTTGCATATTTGTAAAGGCCTCCTACCTTCTGGAATGGGAATATCGAGAACGTACCTGGGATATTCATGAAGGTCTCTCACCTCCTGGAAATTGGGAATATCAAGGACATACCTTGGATATTCATGAAGACCTCCTGCCTTCTGGCAATTTGAATGTAGCGCAAGGCTTACCTGGATGGCCGTGGGTACACAAGTGTACAAAGTAGAGGAATATTTGGATGAACACGAATATTTAATGATATGATCAGGGACCATTCAATTGGTCCAGGTGTAAGAAAGTATACCTGGGCAATTGCAGGCGCATAATGTGGTGAAATACTTGAGTGGCTGCTAGCATTTAATGACATAATTTTGAGGACAACTTTGACAGGTCGAGTGTCATAGAGATGGGGTACTTGAACGGTGGTCGATACTTAAGGACGAGAGGGTACTTGGACAGTCACAAGCATCTAAACGCGAATAGGTCGAGTGTCAACAAAGGGAGTACTTGAGTAGCGGCAGACACTCGAAAATAGGGGGATGCTTAGACAATCGCAGATATCAATACTTGGGGGCAACTTGAACAAGTTGAGTATCGGTAAGAGGGAGTATCTAGACAGTGGTAAGTACTCATAAAATTCTGGGAATAGGGATGAGGACATGTTTTCCTGGGGATATCTCTAATCTCTAAGAGTATGCTTGCTTTTTGCACAATATGCACACATGTACACAATGATTGTATATGCTGTAAATTTGTAAATTCAAAATGTGATTTATGCATGACAATCTTGTCAGTTTTGTATCATTTGAATTCCACTGGGGAAAAATTTGAAAGACAATCTTTATTTAGAATGTAGATGTCTTGAGCATGCTAGATGAGGGACTTTCAGTCTGAAAGAACTTTTCACTCACTCTCACGGGGAAGGCTGCTTTATCCTAACCATTGATGCAGGATTTAAAAGGACCACACTATCTCATTGTCATCATGTCAGCAGGGGTCTGAGTATTCTCGCGAGAAGTACGACTTTACCAATGTGAGAGGTCTTTGTTGAAATTGTAATGAAGGTTTGGTCAACAGCTCATGAAATGGGACCAACATGGTCACGGCTCTGTGAGAAAGATGCCACACGATCATCTCTGGGTTTGCGAGTCAAGAATCTTACGAATAGAGATAGAATAACCTTGCTCGTACTTCTTTGAGCGATGCTTATAGACATATGAAATCCTACGCTAATTGAAGTACCCATAGTCTGAAGAGACTTTTACAATGGGACACAATGTAGGCTTGACTCATGTGTAAAAGGGTGAGAGCTAGTGATTGCCTTGGCATTTGTCACCGATCTTTCTTCTCACGGCCGGATGAAGGTTCCATGGATCGCAATAGCAACTTCTCTTGAGAATACAAATGGTTGTATTTTTTGTTTGGGGCATCGGCCTTGCTTTTACCGGGCACACTGTTTTTTCATGCCCCTATTTCTCTTTTCAATTTTTCATTCACGGGCATTGACCTTGCTTTTACTAGGTACACTATTTCTTTATGCCCCAGTTTTTTTGTTCTTGTTGCTTGAGGAACTGGTCTTGACAAGTTCAAGCAAATGCCTTTATTTAGACTACTAGGTCTTCACCTTTCGCTGGCACCTCTGATTATGCTGCTCAAACGACAGCAACTTCTGCTTTGCCTCCATGTGAGGGTGAATTTACAGACTCAATTGGGTTCTACAATGGATACAAGTGCATAAAGAAAGAATTGCTCTTCATGACTCTAGGGCATTTAAATTAACCCGAGTGTTCATATGCAATAAAGACACTCAAAGATTGATGCAAGTGCAAGCAAGAGAATTTCTATCCCTTTTCTCACCTCGTGATGCCGACTTGCCTTCAACTTGCCCCAATGTGGGGTGGTTCTTCGACAGGGGATAAGACAGAAATTTGGCCAATGTATAGGGCTCAAAGTGAGCGATGGAATGCCTCCCACTATTTTGGTCATCATACTATTCGCGAGAGAACTCTTTACCCTGCAGTCATTGAATTTTTTGTACCCTTCTCACAAGTGTATAGATGGGGGACTGTGTGTGGGATACGGCTTGCCTATCATCATTCTGACGTGCCTCATCCAGTATGCTGAATTAATCTTGTATTCTTCACTTAGCAGTCTATTCTAATAATCCTTAATAGAATCAACGATTTAAACAGACAAAATCATCATGCAAAATTCACTTGGAAAAGGCATGCAGTATATGATGTGAATAAATGAATGGTTTTTACTCAAGAAAAACTTACTAACATCTTTAAGAGTGGGGTTACTTGGTGGAATGGTATTCACAAAAGTGTCAAATATCAAAAGAGTTATTCACAAATGGGTGTCGATAGATTGCTCCTATTGGTTAGGGACATAACATATGAATGATCAGCCATGGATTGGAAATTTGATCAAACGTCTTTGTTTTTGCCTCGGGCTTGGTTTGCCCCACTTAACCATTTAGCCTGGCTCTTGAATCCCAATGCTTCCTGTCAATATGAGCTCAAAGAGTGAGTGTTAGAAATGATGCCGAGTTACCTTTCCCCCCAGAATCTATTTGTGCTGGCTCCTGGGGAAGTTGATGACGACCTTTTTTTACAGTTCAATGTTTCCCTCGACCGGCCTTTCTTACTTGTGGCCATGTAGGCATGATTACTGGTTGTTGATTCACTTTCAACGCCATCCTTTTGTGGAATTTCCCCTTCTGTCTTTGACTATAGCAGCATTGGGCAAAGTCATGTACCTTTCTAATAGCGATCACTTCTTGCAAGAGCATGGGTCTGGAACAAGAAGTGAGGCTTCTAGATTATAAGTTCGTTGGCTTGGACAAAAGGTTCCTTGTAACCAGACTGGTTCCAGAATGACGCGTCCTTTACACTGAGTTGGGCGAAATCGACAACTTTCATGCGTCTGCCTGGGTAATGTTGATTTGCTCAAGCTATGCCATCGAGTTCACTACTTGATTTTCGACACTTCCTTAAATGCTGGCGATTACCATTCATTTTTCTTCATTGAGTCAACCAAACACACATTTTTTATGATGGTGTAAGTGCATCACCCATATATAAAAGGTGCATAGGCATTTTCATTCTTGATAGAGAAGTGCTTGGCAATGCCAAACAATGAACATTTTTCAAGAATAGTACTTTTTTACAGTATCGGAATTAACTGGTTTAGAGAATTCTCGCCCATCTATCTTAGTTAGGATCAAGGCTCCTCCGGGGAGTATCTTCTTTATTACATAAGGACTCTTGTAATTTGGGGCGAACTTGCCTCCAGGCTCTGGAAAGATTGGCAGCATCTTTCTCAAGACTAGCTCGTTTACCTCGAAGTGCTTAGGTCACACCTTTTGATTAAATGATCGAGCTACCTTTTGTTGATAACACTGACCGTGACAGAGGGCTTTCAGTCGCTTTTCATCGATCATGTTCAGTTGCTCGAGCCTTTGTTGTGTCCATTCCTCCTTAGATAATCCAGCCTGGGATAAAATCCGTAGGGAAGGGATTTCTACTTCCATAGGCAAAACTGCCTCCATACCATAAATCAGGGAAAAAGGGGTTGCCCCAGTAGAAGTTCGAATCGAGGTTTGATATGCTGTCAGTGCGAAGGTTAACCTCTCATGCCAGTCGTGCTAATTTTCAGCTGTCTTGGCAAGGATTTTCTTGATGTTCTTGTTGGCGGCCTCTACAATTCCATTCATTTGCGGACGATAAGGTGATGAGTTCAAATGCTGGATTTTGAACTTAGAAAATAATTTATCAATCAGTTTGTTGTTCAGGTTTGTTCTATTGTCGGTGATGATGGAATCCGGTACGCCATAACGGGCGATTATGTCACGTTTGATGAACTTCATGACATTCCACGCAGTTACGCTTGCATAAGATGTGGCCTCAATCCATTTTGAAAAGTAATCAATTGCAACCAGGATGAACAGGTGCCTGTTTGACGCTTTTGGATTAATTGGGCCAATTACATCGATGCCCCACATTGAAAACGGCCATGGCTCAGATAACCGATGCAGTTCAGTTGGAGGGACGTTTATTTTATCCCTGTGAATCTGACAACGATGACAATTCGCACATGCCGGGCACAATCATTCTCTAAGGGGAGCCAGTAATAACCCAATCTCATTATTTTCTTGGCCAACATCCGTCCATTCATGTGAGGGCCACATACTCCCTCATATATTTCTTGCATTATTCATGTTCAGTTGCATCCACACACTTTAGCAGGACTTAGTCATATGATCTTTTGTATAGATTTTCACCGCTGACGAAAAACCTCGAAGCCATTTTCATTAGGTATTTTCGATTAGAGGGAGTGCTTTGTTCAGGGAACTCCTGCTTCTGGACGTATTTCAAGATATCGTACTACCAAGGCTTCCCATTGGGTTCTTCAGTTATGGCCATGCAGCAGGCCTGTCTTGCCAGGACTTCAATCTTCAAAGGCTCTACTTCTAACCCTTTCGTCGCTCGCAACATAGATGATAGCATTGCTAGTGCATCAACGAACTAATTATGAATTCTAAGTAGGTATTCAAACGAGATGTCTTGGAATTTTCCCGCCAACTTTTCTAAGTAACCATGATAAGGCACAAGTTTGGCATCCTTCGTCTTCCATTCGCCCAATGTCTGGAGGATAATTAAGGTAGAATCACCGAATACCTTTAGCTTTGTCACTCCCATTTCAATAGCCGCTTGCAAGCCGAGGATGCATGCCTCATACGCTGCTATATTGTTGGTGCATGGAAATATCAATTTGGTAGCCACAGGATAGTGTTGTCCACTTGGGGATATCAAGACTGCCCCAGTACCGAAACCTGACAAATTTACAGCTCCGTCGAAGAACATAGTCCATGTGTCTTCTTCTATTGCAAAAGTTAGGTCGTCCAGGGGATTATCTTCACGTACTTCTTTAGGACAATCCGCTAACATATCGGCAATCACCCGCCCTTTAACTAATTTTTGCGTGTTGAAGAAAAATCCCTTGAAGTTTTGAAGTTGACAAAACAGCCTCAACAGTATGGTCTAAGGACTCCAAGATTCAGTCGGCTACGTCCGATGTTGTCAAGGTCTAAAGTTTTTCAAAGACAGTCGGACCCAGAATTTCAGTCCGAAGTTTTTCCGTCGAAGTCGGGTCAAGACTCGTTTCCATCCGAAGACCTTCAAGACTCGGCCGATCTGTCGACCCTCGAGACCCAAATCTAAGTCGAAGATAGTTCGCGAGTTATTTACGGGCTGGCTACGAGGTTATTCTTATGGCTACGAGATATTGGATTTCGTATTTCCTAATCCTAACCATGGGATATCTATGGCTGTGATCAAGAGCTTGGAGGATTTGATTCTTCGGATTCTATCCATTGAAGATCAAGTTTATTTTTGGAAGAATCTAATTTTGGGAACTCAAGATCCTGATTGTATGGGCGAACAGGATTGACGAGCTACTGTCTACTTACGTTTTCGGGACAAGGAGATCACTTAAATTGATTCAGTCCAATGGGTTGATTGGATGAATTTTTCGAATGTGCCAACGGGTATGATGGCGCGGAGGTTATTTAAGTTATATCGACGTTTCTTGGAAACAAGGAGAGACCGGTAGAGAAATCTTGATGTTAGAATCTCCAAAATCACTTGTTCTCTAAAATCCTTCATGTTTATACTGTGTAACAAAGAGAGTGAGATATAGAGCAAAGACAGCAGAAGGCTGTAGGAGAGACTGTCAATTGAAGAAGTCTAATCCGTCTACTGTAAAGGCACTCTTTTGCTACATAGTGATTACAGCCGTTTGCTACCAGCGTGGAGAGTGGACGTAGGCTTGGTCTAAGCCGAACCACTATAATCCTTGTGTCAATTCTCTCTTACCCTACTCTATTTACTTTGTGAATACGTAATCTGTTTATTATTGATATATCTTTGATATCAACGTATTGCATCACAAAAGATTCCAAAAGTATTCCGCAACAACCTATTCACCCCCCTCTAGGTTGATTCACTAGCCCATTTCAATTGGTATCAGAGCAGGTTGCTTATTTGTTAGAAGTGTTATTACTTCTAAAGCTAAAGATCTATGGCTAGTGTTTTGGCTCCGTGGTTAATTGAAGGTCGAGCAATACTAGACCTCCCTACTTTGATGGCAAGGATTACAACGTATGGAAAAACAAGATGAAGGCATTCCTAAGATCTAAAGATCCTATGGAATGGGATGTAGTGGAGAACGGGATTAGTCCTAAAGCTATATCAAGCACAGGAAAAGAAATAGCTGATGGAGCAGGGTTACCACAAGTAGAAATCTCTAAGAGACATGCTCTTGATGCAAAGGCTATTTACTCTCTCTATTGTGCATTATCTCCTACCGAGTATAATAGAATTTCATCTTGTGATACAGCCAAAGAAGTTTGGGACAGATTACATGTTACTTATGAAGGAACAGATCGAGTCAAAGAAACCAAGATCAACATCCTTCTTGGTCAATATGAAGCCTTCAAAATGAAGCCGGAGAAACCATCTCGGATATGTTCAGTCGATTTACAAAAATTGTAAACGGCTTGGCATATCAAGGACAGCCAATCTCAGGACCTATGAAGGTCAATAAACTGTTGAGAAGGCTCTCCAAAGATTGGAATCACGTCAAGACATCTATCAGAGAAACACAGAGGATCATGCCTCTTTCAGTTGACGAATTGGTCGACACACTTCAATCCTATGAAGTCGAGCAATTCAATGAGGAATTTGACACAAAAGGTAAGAAGTCAATTGCTTTAAAATCTAATGATGATTCGATGTTACTGATTCGAAGAAGACCTCGGATGATGAAGAATTGGCACTTCGATTAGAAAGTTTAGAAGGTTGAATAGAAAAAGTAGAAGATTCAACAGTAAGAAACAAAACAATCAAAGATTTCAGAGGAGATCAAATGAAGAAGAAGCTACCAGCAAAGAAGTTGTTTGCTTTGAATGCAAGAAAAAGGGGCACATCAGACCCAACTATCCCTTATTGAAGAAAAAGAAAGGAAAACCTGAAAAGTTTAAGAAAGCACTCAAAGCTGAAACATGGAGTGATACTGAATATGAGGAGAGTGATGAAGAATATGCAAATATATGTCTTATAGCAAACTCAGACTCAGATTCTGACTCAGACTCAAACAATGGTATCAAGGTTAGAAATTCAAAAATTCCTGTCAAAGTATCAAAATACATTGATGAACTTTGTCTCAGTCTTAAAGGCTCTCTTAAAAGGATCGCTGAATTAAAAAGGGAGAATTTCAAAATGAAACAACAAGAAAAGATTTTACTTGAAAAAGTTGAAAGTTTAGACAAGTCTCTTGCTGTTTCAAAAGAAAATGGAAATGAACTTTCAAAGGAGAATGCTTGCTTGAAAGAGGATTTATTGAAAGTCTCAAAGAAATTTTCAATAAGTTCTGAAAAGTTGGACAAAATTCTTTCTATCCGAAACCTTACTTTAATAAATCTGGTCTAGGAATGACACAAGAAACTGTTCCTTTGATCGATTTCCCAAAAGTAAAGGAAAGAATAAGGAATAGGCCAACAATAACTTTTTATAAAAATCATTTCCAAAAGGTTTTTGTAAAGCCTGTTGGTAGACCTTCTCTTACTTGTTCAAGATGTAAAAGTGTAGATCATTTTGAAAAGGAATGTTCCAAAGTTTGGAGACCGTTAAGAAGAGCTGGGCAAAGACTGTTTATACTACTAACAATGATGGACCCAAGAAGATCTGGGTACCAAAGAAGACATGAGTTTCTTTCTTAATTGCAGGTTACCCTCAAGAAGAAAGTCAAGTGGTATTTGAACAGTGGATGTTCAAGACACGTGACAGGAGACTCAATTTGTTTTACAAAATTTTCTCATATAAAAGGAGAAAATGTCTCCTTTGGTGGTAACAATAAAGGTAAGATTGTTGGACAAGGAACTGTGATGATTGGAAATCTCACAATCAACAACGTCTCTCTTGTTGAGGGATTGAACTACAATCTACGAGTATTAGTCAATTATGCGATTCTAGATACAAAATAAATTTCCAAGAAGACACATGTTCGGGAACAAGCAAGGATCTTTCACAATCCTTCACCGGTCGAAGACATGGGAATATCTATTTGCTAGAAATAAAGTCGGAGTCCTCAATGCTTGATATCAATTCAAGATGAAGTCATCCTTTGGCATAGGAGGCTTGGACATGTCAATCTGAAGCAAATTGCAAAAGTATCATCCAAAAAGCTTGTTCGAGGACTTCCTAATCTCAAGTATCAAAAGCATGAATTATGCACTCCCTGTGTACTTGGTAAACAGCTTAGAAGTTCTTTTAAATCTATAAATCAAGTATCCACTAATCGTGTTTTGCAACTATTACACATGGATTTATTTGGGCCAACAAGAGTTCAAAGCATTGGAGGCAAAAGATATTGCTTAGTTATAGTTGATGATTATTCTCGTTTTACTTGGGTTTTCTTTCTTGCAAATAAATCTGATGCATTGATTCATTTTATTAAGTTTGCAAAGAAAATTCAAATTGAAAAAGGATATGCAATTTCGAATATTAAAACTGACCATGGTGGAAAATTTGAAAATCATGATTTTGCCAAATACTGTGATAACAATGGTATTCAACATAATTTTTCATCTCCATACACTCCACAACAAAATGGAGTTGTAGAAAGGAAAAATCGTTCTTTGCAAGAAATGGCAAGAACTTTTTTAATCGAAAGCAATATTTCACCTCATTTTTTGGCCAAAGCTACTTCTACTACTTGTTATATTATAAATAGAATTTTTCTAAGACCTATAGTGGAAAAGACACCGTATGAATTACTCAAAGGTAAGAAACCAATTGTTTCATATTTTCATGTATTCGGTTGCAAATATTTTATTCTAAAGAATTCCAGTGACCGAATTGGTAAGTTTGAAGAAAAATCAAATGAGGGAATTTTCCTTGGCTACTCCATGACAAGCAAAGCTTACAGAGTCTTCAACAAAAGCACTCAAACTATAGAAGAATCCATAAATGTGAAGTTTGAAGATTCATTACAAAATCAGACTCAACCTGAAGATTTAGAGTCTGGGCAAGTGTATACAAATTCTCATGAAGAAAATCAAGCCTCAGACGCTGAGCCTCAAACAAATTCAGAAATTCCAACTGAAGAAGAGCTTCACCAAATTGACAAATCAACTACAAATTGGAAGCAAAAGTCAAGTCATCCTCCGACCTCATCATTGGCAATATTGATGAAGGAGTTCGTACTAGATCTAAAAGACGAGAAGCTTCCAAAGTGCTCTTGCACTAATTTCTGAGATTGAACCAAAAAATATAGAAGATGCATTGAAAGATGAAAGCTAGATCGAAGCAATGCAAGAAGAACTAAACCAATTCAAAATCAACAACGTTTGGGAGCTAATTCCTAAACCAAAAGGAAAATCAATCATTGGTACCAAATGGGTTTTCAGAACAAGCTTGATCAACAAGGAAAAGTGGTAAGGAATAAAGTAAGACTTGTAGCAAAAGGCTACACACAAGAAGAAGGCATCGACTATGACGAGACCTATGCTCCTGTGGCAAGGTTAGAAGCTATAAGATTACTCCTTGCTTTTGCTTGCTTTAAAAATTTCAGGTTATTCCAAATGGACGTGAAAAGCGCATTCCTAAATGGAGTCATTCAAGAAGAAGTCTATGTGGAACAACCACCAAGATTTGAAGATCCTAAAAGACCAAATCTTGTTTTCAAGCTGAAGAAAGCCTTATATGGTTTAAAACAAGCACCTCGAGCATGGTATGAAAGGTTAAGCAATTTTTTAATTCAAAATGGCTTCTCTAAAGGTAAAGTAGATACTACATTATTTTTATTTTTTTTGATAATGAAGTAGATACTACATTATTTATAAAAAGAGAATGCAAGGATTTCATACTTGTTCAGATTTATGTTGATGACATTATTTTTGGTTCTTCTAATGAGAGACTTTGCAAGAATTTTTCAAAGTATATGCAGAATGAATTTGAAATGAGCATGATGGGAGAACTAAACTTCTTTTTGGGACTTCAAGTAAATCAATCAAATGAAGGAACATTCATCCATCAAGAGAAGTATGCAAAAGATCTTATCAAGAAGTTTGGAATGGAGAATTGCAAGAAAATAGAAACTCCTATGTCAAGCTCATCAAAGCTGGACAAAGACGAACAAGGGAAGAGTGTAGACCAAAAGCTATACGAAGTATAATCGGGTCACTTCTTTACCTTACAGCTTCTAGACGACATCTTGTTTAGTGTTTGCATCTCGTGCTAGATTTCAATCGATCCTAAAGAATCTCATATGACCGCTGTAAAGCGTATAATTAAATATGTTGCAACTACATCTAAGCTAGGTCTATGGTATTCTAAGAAAGGAGATTTTACTCTTCTTGGATATTCGATGCCGACCTCGCTGGTTGTAGAGTGGATAGAAAAAGCACTACGGTACATGTCAATTATTGGAAAACAGGATGGTGTCTTGGTTCTCAAGAAAACAGGGTATTGTGGCTCTTTCAACCGCCGGCGAGTACATTGCTCTTGGAAGTTGCTGCTCTCAAATTCTATGGATGCAACAACAATTGAGAGACTTTGGAGTTGATGAAAGACAGACGGAAATCAAATGTGACAATACCAGCGCAATCAACCTCACAAAGAATCCAATACTTCACTCAAGAGCAAAGCACATTGAAATCAAACATCATTTCATTCGAGATCATGTTCAAAGTAGAGATGTTGTAATTCAGCAAGTAGATTCAAAGAATCAATTGGCGGATATATTCACAAAACCCCTAGAGAAGGCTCACTTTGAATCAATTTGTTCAAGACTGGGAATTGTGAATTTTGAAGATATTCAGACTCATCGCTAAAGTCTGAAGGTGGTTCAGACTCATCGCTAAAGTCTGAAGGTGGTTTAGACTCATCGCTAAGTCTGAAGGTGGTTCAGACTCATAGCTAAGTCTAGAAGTGGTTCAGACTCAATGCTAGGTTTGAAGACAACTCAGACTCAAAGCAAGGTCTGAAAGCGTTTCAGACTCTACGTAAAGTCTAATTATGTTCAGACGCAAAGGTAAGGTCTGAAAAGGGTTCAGACTCAAAGGTAAAGTCTGAACATCCGTCAGACTCTATACTATTTTATCTCTTTACGATTTTTTTTTTTCGTATTCTCTCTTTTACATATTTTTGGTAATTACTTTTCAGTATTTCAAAATCTCTTTTCGCTCTTTTTCTGACATGCATTAATGGCAGTTTACATTTTCAAAAAGGGGCAGTTTTCATTTTACGGTTTATTTTTTGCAGTTCTTTTCTTTCACTTTTTGGCGACGATTCGTATTCCAGTGATTTTTCTCCCACTATTTATACTCTCGAACCGTCACTTTTACTCTCAGCTACTCCATTGCGATTCATCTTCATACTTTTTCACTCTCAAAACCCTAAAAATCTCCTTTTGCCATTTCCATTTCGTCCCTTTTTCGCCTCAAAGTTTCCATTTTTCCTCATGTACAAGTTGAAACTTTGCTTGCTCTACAAGAATGTCGTCTCGAAAGTCCTCCGCATTGCAAGCGGGGGACCACAGAGACAGCAAGAGGGTCCTACAAGGGTGGACCTAACGGAGGAAGATTCGCCTCAACGCGGCGTAGCGTCAACATTCCGAGGAAGTTGTTACCGAAGCAGAACCGGTAAGAACTCTTAAGCCAAATGTAGCTTACGATCTCTATGCAAGGCTCAAAGAAGGGAAGATTAGCCTTAAGACGATCAAGGAGTATTTGAAGGAGAGGGGATATAGGAGTGAGTATGCGTTTCTGAAGGAGATGGAAAAGCTGAAGGTTGTTGGTGAAGGCACCGCACAGAGGACGTTGGAAAATATTCCGAGCGATCCACTTGAGAATGCTCATGCTGAAACTTTAGATGATGATGAGAGACTTTTCTCTCATTTTGAGCCTCAATTTGGAGTGGTATACTGTTTGTCCTCCGGGGAATTTGTTTCGGTCGAAGGAACATGAACGAGTTTATGCGAAGTTGTTAAAAAGGGGAGTGGTCAATCCAAGGAGTGTGGATTTTAACTTCCTAGATTCAATAAGGATTAATTTGAGAGGGAAGTTTGCTAAGTTACAATTGGAGAATTTTCGCACGGATATGATCGTGGCCCACTCGAATTGACAGCTTACTTTTACTCGAATCTATCCTTTTTGGATGCAAATCATTTGTCCTTTTCTTTCATGGACAAAGATTATATTGTTGATGTTGACTTGCTGGCTGATATCATTGGTGTGGAAAGAAGGAGTTTCCAGCCAATCAAAGTCTCAACAGCCTATGCAACTCTGGATATTGTACGAGACAGATCTGTTGAAGGCAAGATATCCTACACTAGGATGAATGCCACCAATGTTTTGTTGCATAAAGTTGTCATCAACTACATCCAGCCAAAAACGACCTCGAAGACCGATGTTTCCAAAACAGAGGCAAAGCTGATGTTTGCCATCAACCAAGGCAGACCTTTCTCACTTCCACATGTCATACTTTTTCATATGTATAGGACAAGTGGTGAAGGATAAGGGTCACCTGCCTTATTCATCAATCATCACCAAACTGTTTAGGCATTTTGATATTCAAGTCCCCGCATCTTTGTGCCTAACAAAGTTGAATTTGATGCTCGTTGGAGAGAAGATGGTGATGAAGATGAAATTTTAACCGACGCAAAGACTGGAAAGGTTGAGGAGGGAAACACCTTCAAGAGAGATCCCCACTGCTTCATCAAAAAGGAAGGGCAAAGAGCATTGCCCATGGCTGAAAAGAAAAGAAGAAAGATCATCCTGCAAGACGAGGAGGATGAAGAAGATGCCATGACTTTGTCCACTCTCTCTAGGATGAGAAGCCCTGTAATCCTGAGAACAGAGGCTGAAGAGAGAGCGAGAAAAGAAGCAGAGGAGAAGGAAGCAGAGAAACAGAGGAAAGAGAAGGAAGAGAAAGAAAGGAGAAAAGAAGAGGAGAGAAAGAGAAAAGAAGAGGAAAGGAAAAGAAAAGAAGAGGAAAGGCAGAGAAGAGAAGAAGAGGAGAGAAAAAGAGAAGAAGAAAGAAGAAGAGAAGAAGAGAGACAGAGGAAAGTCAAGAAGAAGAAAGAAGAAGGAAGGCCGAGGAAGAAAGCAAAATGCGGGAGGATATGGCTGCTGCATTTGAGCCATCTTTTGCTGGGGAAGAGACCGAGAAACATCCTCGTGCTGATGTGGATGTTGGCAATGAATTTTCCACTCCACCCACTGGTATTCATTCAGGGGGAGTTGCTGCAGAACAAGGAACAATATCGCCACTATATTTTAGTAATGTGAGTAGGTCTCAGTGCGACCCCGAGGAGGTTTATGCATCACACTTCGCAGCATGAAGAATCCTCACCGCTGAAAAAGAAAGAGCCGAGAGGGAAGCTCCTAGCTTTCAAACCTATTCTCGCTAGTCCAAGTGGAAGCAATACTAATTCCACAAAGCATTCTCACACTGTTAGATGTTATCTTTGGACTCGAAGAAACGGGTTTTGGGATGGACTTTGAAATGAGAGACTTGAAGAAGGCGCCGCCGAGTACTTTGAACATGCAAGAACAGATCAATGCACCGAGAGCACAAGTGGAGTCAAACCGGACCGGTGCGGGAATTGGCTTTAGTGAAGGAAAATCTTGCCAAACTCGACAAGTCACCCGGGAGCTTAGCAAGTTTCAGCTTGTTCGTTTCCCCCGCAGGCCCCTAAAAATTTTCAAAACTTTATCTCAATTTTACTCTACCTCTTTGATGGGACAAAAAGGGGGAGAGTTGCACAGATTTGATTGCAGGTTTTGAAGGTTTTGAAGATTTGAAGTGTTTTTTGAAGCTGAGGAAGCTTGGAGATTTTTTTTATTTCACTTGATTTTGATTTTTATTTAGACTGTTCTATTTCGGATTTCGATTGGGTTGTTTTAACTTCTATGACCTTATGCTGATGTGATGATTTGGATTTAGACTTGTGAATTTGATTGCAGGATTACTATATTTTGTGAGGATAATTGTTATTGGACTAACACTGTTTTGCGAGATATAATTCTCAAAATATATATGAGTTTTTCCTTGCAGGTTTTTAATTCACAAATGCCGAGGATTTTGTCACCATCAAAAAGGGGGAGATTGTTGAAGAAAAATCCCTTGGAGTTTTGAAGTTGACAAAACAGCCTCAACAAGTATGGTCTAAGGACTCCAAGACTCGATCGACTACGTCCGAAGTTGTCAAGGTCTAAAGTTTTTCAAAGACAAGCTAGTTAGACCCAGAATTTCGGTCTGAATTTTTTCCGTCTCGAAGTCGGGTCAAGACTCGTTTCCGTCTAAAGACCTTCAAGACTCGCCAGTCCGTCGACCCTCGAGACCCAAATCCAAGTCCGAAGATAGTTCGCGAGTTATTTACGGGCTGGCTACAGTTATTCTTATGGCTACAGATATTGGATTTCATATTTCCTAATCCTAACCATGGGATATTTATGGCTGTGATCAAGAGCTTGGAGGATTTGATTCTTCGGATTCTATCCGTTGAAGATCAAGTTTATTTTTGGAAGAATCTAATTTTGGGAACTCAAGATCCTGATTGTATGGGCGAACAGGATTGACGAGCTACTGTCTACTTACGTTTTCGGGACAAGGAGATCACTTAAATTGATTCAGTCCAACGGGTTGATTGGATGAATTTTTCGAATGTGCCAACGGGTATGATGGTGCGGAGGTTATTTAAGTTGTATCGACGTTTCTTGGAAACAAGGAGAGACCGGTAGAGAAATCTTGATGTTAGAATCTCCAAAATCACTTGTTCTCTAAAATCCTTCATGTTTATACTGTGTAACAAAGAGAGTGAGATATAGAGCAAAGACAACAGAAGGCTGTAGGAGAGACTGTCAATTGAAGAAGTCTAATCCGTCTACTGTAAAGGCACTCTTTTGCTACATAGTGATTACAGCCGTTTGGCCGCCAGCGTGGAGAGTGGACGTAGGCTTGGTCTAAGCCGAACCACTATAATCCTTGTATCAATTCTCTCTTACCCTACTCTATTTACTTTGTGAATACGTAATCTGTTTATTATTGATATATCTTTGATATCAACGTATTGCATCGCAAAAGATTCCAAAAGTATTCCGCAACAACCTATTCACCCCCCTCTAGGTTGATTCACTAGCCCATTTCATTGCGACATCACCTGAATGTCAAATTCCGAGATCAGGATTTGCCATTTGGCCAATTTTCCTACCAATGCTGGGCGACTGAGCAAATACTTGATCGGATCACTTTTGGTTACGAGGAAAGTTTGGTAATGCAAGGTATACTGTCGGAGTCTGTGCAACACCCATACTAATGCGGTGCATGTTTTTTCTGAATTGGAGTAGTTTTGTTCTGACATGGTGAACTTTTTACTCAAATAGTAGATGGCTCGCTCCTTCTGGTCATGGGGCTCCTTTTGTGCCAGCATTGCACCTAAGGATTCACTGTTGATGGTAAGGTAGAGAATTAAGGGTGTCCCGGGACTGGAGGTACTAGAATCGAGGGTTTCATCAAGTACCGCTTCAGGTCTTCAAATGCTAGTCGGCAATCATCATCCCATTTAATTTGTGCATTTTTCTTGAGAAGTTTAAGGAAAGGTTTTGCAGTTTCAGAAAGCTGGGAAATAAATCGTGCAATGTAATTTAATCTTCCCAGGAGGCTCTGGACTTCTTTTATAGTCGAGGGAGGAGGCATCTCAAATATCGCCTTGGTTTTTGATGGATCTACTTCTATTCCTTCACAGCTCACAATGAATTCAAGTAATTTGCCAGAAGTTGCCCCAAACACACATTTTGCTGGATTCATGCGCAACTTAAACTGGTGAAGTCACTCAAATAGTTTCTTCAGGGTCTTCACATTGTCCTCTCCATGCCTGGTTTTAGCAATCATGTCATCAACATATACTTCAATTTCTTTGTGCATCACGTCATGAAAAAGGGTGACCATGGCACACTGGTAAGTTGCTCTAGCATTTTTCAAGCCAAAAGGCATGACCTTATAGTGAAAGGTTCCCCATGGAGTAATAAATGCCGTTTTTTCCTTGTCTTCCTCCTTCATCTTTATTTGGTTGTATCCCAAGAATCCATCCATAAAAGAGAAGAGTTTGAATCCTGCAGTACTGTCTACAAGAACGTCTATGTGGGGTAATGGGAAATCATCTTTCGGGCTTGCTTTATTCAAGTCGCGATAGTCGACACAAACACATATTCGACCATCCTTCTTCTTCATCGGTACAATGTTTGCTACCCAGCTGGGGTATCGTGAGACTTCGAGGAAACCCACTTCGAGGAGCTTCATTACCTCTTCTTCAATCTTTTTTAACAATTCTAGCTTGGTTCTTCTTAGCTGCTGCTTCTTGGGGGCTACATCAGGGTCGGTTGGCAAGCTATGCTCCACGATCATTGGATCAAGGCCTGGCATATCCGCGTATGACCATGCGAATACGTCTTGATACCTCTTTAGAAGAGCAATCAAGTCTGCAGCTTCTTCTTCAGGGAGGCTGGCGCCAATCTTTATCTCTCTTGGACCTTCTGTGCTGCCTAAATTGACAGTGACGATGTCTTCAGTGGTAGGGGGCCTTGTTTCTTCATGACGCTCCTAATTTCGTTGAATTTCATCGGAATCATCAAAGTCACCATCTAAGCTATCAGAATTGCTATCATGGCTATCCATGATGTTGGTTTGGACCATTCCCATACCCTCGCCTACCGCTATATTATCCCTGTGTCACAGAGTAGATAGGCTAAGGGAACAAATAAGGTTAGTAGCATGCATGCTTCTTTCTTTTGAAAAGGTGACAAATTGTTCTTTGAAAATTTAGGACAAGGAAACATGAGGAGACCCGGGCCTCAGATCTCTTCTTTTATTTGTCGGCTGGCTATCATCAACGGGCCAGTTTGGTGTGTCTCCCCATGCCCTCAAAATGTTTTCAACTTTATTTATTAGTAGACGGATTTATAGAGTGATTTCAAAAAAAATGGTTCCCTGGGTGGAACTAATGTCGAAAACAAAACAAGCCAGACTTTAAAAAATTATGTACAGGCTCCCACATAGGGGAGTATGCAGAGGAAATAAAAAGGATTCTACTCGAGCGGGTCTGCACCCATTTTCCCTGATGGTCCTTTGTTGATAGCGCCCACGAAGAAGTCTTCATACCCGTCGCCAGTCACATCTCCCTATGCTCGTGGCTTTGCAGATTTCAGATCATCCATGCCTTCCCATCCATCAGGGACGATGTGGTGATGATGATCATGGAAACTTTGGGGGATTGAATAATTGACATAGTAGTCAAATTTACCGCTTGGTTGGCCCAGAGTGTCCATGATCGCCTCTCCTTTACGTGCTTCCTTAGCATGCTCGGGGAACATGGTACGAGTGCTGGATACCACGAGAAGGTGATCCTTGCCAAAACATAGCCACAGAGAGTGGAACGTGAATACCCCAGCATCCAAAAGATCCTAAACCTTGTCTCTCAGGATAGTGCAGTCATCTAGCGAGTGTCCTAATTCCCCCGAATGATAATCACATTACTTGGAAGGATCATAATCAAGGAAGTACTCGAGAGTAGGATGACTCAGTTCCCTGGTGATTAGCCCTTGCTCTAGGAGGATGGGAAAAATGATGGCCATCGATTCAGGAAGAGGTGAATACGGCCTCATGCTTCTTGAGGACTGAGATAGCCGAACTCCTTGCCAGATCGCATTAGTAAGGTCTTCTTCATTTACTACCAAATCCTCACTATGACGAGAGTGAAATGCACGGGTAGCTTGAGCAAAATTTTCCATCAAATGGTGCACTGTCTCACGTAGTTCATCAACTTGGCATTGAAGCTGGATGAACGAGAAGTTATCGCCTGTTCCTTCTAACTGCTCCTCCTCAATGGCACCTATGAAAATGTCTCCAAACATGGTGGTCATGTCCTCTGGCCCCTCTTTCTTTGTAAGTGAGGGCAAAGTTATGCATTTTTGGATTACGGGCAAGTTCGAGCTTCCGAGGTTGAACCATTTTGAAGTATTGATCACTTCTTCATCCTCATGCATCATCCTGGCTGGGCCTGGGAAAGTTTCCTCGAGACGGGGATATATAAGGCCGACTTTTTTCTTTGCTTTTCTATCCGAGGAATATCCTAAACCGATATTATAAGGTCTCCTCGAGCTTCAATAGGTTGACGGATGCCCTGGCCTTCCTTACCAAGCCCTTGTCCTGGAACGAAACCATGTCCAACCATGATTTTTCCCACCATGATTGCAGCACTTGATACCTCGGGGACAAGGGGCAAAGTCCCTCGAGTTTCATGTACAGTAGACATGAGCTCGAACGATTGATAGCTGGCTTCGCTTTTGTCACTAGGTTCAACATAAGGAATGGCTGTCTCATGGTAGATACGGTGGTCTTCTTCTCCTCGAACCTTAATTAGTTTTCCTCCAACCACGAACTTCACACTTTGGTGGAGGCTTGAAGGTACTGCTCCTGTGATGTGGATCCACGGGCGCCCTAGGAGGAAATTGAACGTAGTGGAGTTATCCATCACCTAGAATAGAATTTTGAATGTGGTCGGGCCAATTTGAACGTGAGCTCGATCTCTCCCATTGTTTCCTTCTTTGTTCCATCGAATGCTTGAATAGAAGTCTTGGGTACCTGGATCCGTGATCTACCAATTTGAAGGCGACAGAGTGTCGCTAATGGACATATGTTAAGAGTAGATCCATTGTCAATTAACACTCGAGCAACGTGAGATGCGTTGCATTTGACTGATATGTAGAGACCTTTGGTGTGTCCTCTACCCTCCTCAGGGATTTCTTCATCAGAGAATGCCATTTGATCCTTTAGAAGGATGGTACTAACAAATTCCTCGAGTTTGTCATGCTCAATCGTTTCAGGGACATGTATCTCACTTAGTACCTTCATGAGAGATTTCTGGTGATTGACAGATGTTTGAAGCAATTCTAGCAGAGAGATTTGTGCTGGTGATTTTCGTAACTGTTCTACCACATTGTATTCGCTGGCCTTAACTATGGCCAAAAACTCCTTGGCTTCTTCGTCAGTGATAGGCTTAGTAGACTGTGTGCTTGCTTGAGCATATGTTCGCCTAGATCTCGTGACTAAACCCACATCAAGGTCATAAGACCATGGTACCGCATTGTTGCGTTCATATTTGTAAGGCTGGAGGATTTCAATGACTATAGCCGCTTCCGCTATCGATGCTTCAATTATGTTTCCTTTTCCTTCAGATATGTCCCCAAGTGGGATGGAATTCTTCTTCTCCTTTTCTGCATTTAGTGCGGCACATTCCTCATCCTAGTTGATGAGGACTTGCGATATAGTGGCAACTATGCTGGTATGACCAACGTGCACGATTACTCCAGCCTCTATCATTCTTGATACCCTTTCTTCCATTGTCGCAAAAGGTGGTATTTCGTTGCTTGAATAATAGCTGGTTTCTACTAGCCCTCGATAGATGTCAACAATGTGTGTATTGACATTTTTGATTTGATTGGGTTTAGAACTGAATATCGCATTTACCTTGTCAGCGTGATCAGGGAGCAGATTGCTTTGGACATTTGCTTTCGTAGTTTGGAATGAGAAGGCTTTAGTATCCAGCAGGTTCTGGATTCGATGTTTAAGGATGAAACAATCATCGGTTGAATGGCCTACTTCTCCCATGTGATAGTCACAATTTTTGGACGGGTGATAGCTGGAGAAGCTTTCAGCATTGGGTCGTCTTGGCTTAGTTGAGAGGAGATTCTTGTTCCGGAGGATCGCCAAAACCTGGGAAGGAGATCCACGAAGCGGAGTGAATTGCCTTCGGTTGCTGTAGCGTTGAGGCTAACGGCTATTGGTCTGCTGTTGGCCTGTGCTTGTCTGAACGGTCAGGAGGTGACCGATATTTGCAGTGTAAGTGGCATTGACATCAATCGGGGGCTCTTTATCCTTTTTCATGTTGAACCTTCTGCCGACAGGCACAGGCTCAGTGAACCAGCCATCCCTTAATCCTATCTCTATCTACTCTCCCACTGGAATGAGTTGATTGAATGATTCAGTGATCATAGTCACCATCCGGTTGCGGTATTCATAGGGGAGGGTTTTGATGAACATTTTTCTCAATTCAAAGTCAGTTAGTTCGGGGCTGATCTGGGTGGCGAGATTCCTCCACCTAATAGCATATTCTTTGAAAGATTCTTGCTTTTTCTTTTCCGTGCGATCGAGATCCTCACAGGAAGGGGTAATGTCCATTATGAATTTGTACTGCTTGAGGAAGGCTTCACTTGCTTCACTCCATGTTTCGATGAGGTTTATGTTTTTCTTGATATACCACCTCAAGGCGGGACCTACCAGGCTTGACTGGAACAACTGGATCATTAAAGACACATTACTAACGTACTGGGTCATTCGAACCAAGTACATTTGCAAGTGAGCCCTTGGACAGGTCGTGCCATCGTACTTCTCAAATTCAGGCATTTTAAACTTTTAGGGCATTTTGACTTTGGAGTAGATAGAGAGGTCTGTTGAAGTAGGATTCTATAGGCCCTACAGTTGCTTTAGCCTCTCTTCAAGCTTCTCAAGACGTTTATCATGCTCAGTTTTAGATGAAATGCTGGGCTTTACTTTCTTACCTATGATTTGGTGTGCGTTGTCCTCCAATTCGAGCATGTTATCATCGGTATCTCTTCCTTGCTCCCCTCGGGTGGATGATTGCGGTAATACTACTTCGATTGAGGCCGGGGTAGGAATCAATTTGCCTTGAATGGAATCTACTTGCTTTGAGAGTTGTTGAAGCACATTGAAGACTTGTTTCACTTTCCATAATCTCGACACAGCTTGGTACATTTTCTTCAGCCATTCTAACTTTTGGATTCGGTGAATATGGCTATGTTGTGATTACCTGTCAGCACAGGAAATGGAGAAAATGTAAATGAGGGAGATACATGGAACACTGGCTCATGGCAAGGGTCGAGTCATTCTTATTTAACAAGAGATTTATACAATGCTAAAAGGACTTTTTACACAAGTTAGAACGACCCTAAATATTCACATCAAAAGCCACGACGCCCATTTTTATATGAGATGGGAAGTTTCGATCACCGCTTGCTCTTTTGAGATAGCTTTGATAGGTATCTCTTGTTGGTCTCCAAACTTTCTTCAAGAGACTTGATCCTTTCTTGCTTGGTAAGTTCATTACTTACATCAGGGATTACTGGTCGCAACTCCTCAGGAATCCCATGTTTGAGGATGTAAAAGGTGGATGCATGATGGGCTTTTTCCTGTCCCTTCAGCCTTCTGGGTACGATAATCCTCTCCGGGTGGCATCTATTCCATGCGTTCTGAATTATGCTGATTTCCTCTGAGTAATCATAACCTATGGGGATGAAAGAAACCCGAAACAGTCCTGACTTGAGTGGTGGCGGGACTTCTTGAAAGACCCTATACTGGCGAGCCACCCTATATGGGTAGTATGAGGTAGCTCTGGAGAGGCCCAGCAGTGGGATGGGGTCGTAATAATCAAGCACAAAACGTGCCTCGCTCGCAATGAACCACTTAGCTCGCCATATGAATGTCTTTGGGACCGGGTTTTTTAATAAGTCAATCCATCGAGAATATTCTTCATCGGGAGAATATTTCTCCAAGTTTTGGAACTTTTGCAGTGGGTGTTTGAACTCATTAATTTCAAATATTTGCATGAGGTGCCCAAATCCTTTGACATGGGAAAAGAACCACATTTGTAAAATTTCTGGGGCGGCTCTCATGATCTTTTCTTTTTTGTCCATGAAACGATTAAGGGATAAAAATGTTTCGGCTAAAACCATGTTTACATATCCTGCTCCGAAAATGACTTGATTTATTATCTCCACGATTGAAGGATTTATGGCATTCTTTCAATAGGGGAAGATAATAAATCCAAAGAACGCCAAAGGAAGATCTTGGTTTTTTGGGACATCGATTGTTTTTCAAAGCATTCAGTTAAGGATGATAGTGGGAAAGTATTGTTGTTAGTTCTAACAATTTCTCTTACCGAATTATTTTTTTAAAAATGTGATAGATTGACTATGGGGTCGATGCCAATTAGTGGCTTAGCGAGCTCCACTCCTAGGGGCATTCCTATGGCGAGACTGTATTCCTCCAAAGTGGGAGTCAACTCAAATTTGCCAAACATGAAGGTGGATGTTTCCGAACACCAGAAATGGGGCAGGGCTTGCATGACCCCGGAGTGGATATTAATTTGGAGCAATGGGAGGAGATGACCAATCCTTATTTTGACACGCTCTTGGCCAAGCTGATCTAACTGATTCCACCATTTGAGGAGCTCTTTCTTTGGGGCAGGAATGAACTTGATATCGATTCTTCCCATCGCATTTAGAAATGGGCTACACAATATGACCCTATTTTACCATGAGTCAGAAAAGACTGAGTAAAAGTAAATAAATTACTTTGCTTTTAAATAAAATGGCAAGCACAGAGACATACAGATGGGACGTGTGGCTCGATTTCTAACTGAGAAGGTTTGTTGAAATTAAAAGAGTATCCGCTCGTCGCAATCTCGCATTAGCAGCATACCCCCTTAACCTCGGCTAAGAAATTCGGGGAAAAGAAAGGCAACCTCTACATCACAGTCTCGCGTTTGAGGTCATATCTTTCTTAACACCATCCTAAATATCCTATGGTGGCTCAGGTCCAGCGGCTAGGTTGTGTGTGCCTTGTGTAGTGTTTAAAACAGTAAAGCATGCACAACAGTTTATAATCACAAGACAATTTATTTTAAGCAAGATTAAAATAAATTTCTAAGCTATTGACCTGCATAAAGAAAAAAACCTAAGTCAGCAAAGAATCTAAACAAGACAAAAATGGCCTAAGTCTTCAAATTCCCGAGTGGAGCAGCCAAGTTGTCGTGACCTCTTTTTTCGGTGCCCGCAATCAGGTACGAAAGCCTAAGGAGGCTAATGGCTCGGCTGAAATTAGTTAGGCCCGGACTGTCCCAAGTCCACCAATTCACGACTTTAATAGTTTAAGTTTTTTAACTTGCAAATTAATTTGTAAAACGGAGTCGCCACCAATCGATTTGGGGTGGATTGATTAGAAACCCAAGCGAAATATTGGGAGAAATACTCGCTCCTGCGCAACCAGAGAAATTAGGATCGGAGACTTGATTACACTACTTAATCACTAATGCCCTTTCGGTACCTAATATTGTTTAAACTCTAAGGTTTTTTTGGATGTTTGAGGGATTTTCCATGCATTTTGGGGGAGGAAAAATATTTTTGAGTCTTTTTCTCATTTTTTTGGACATAAAAGGGATTTTTTTGGATTTTTGGGTATTTTTTTGAAATTTTTTGATTTTTCTTGATTTTTGGAAAATAAAATATTTTATATATTTTTAAGCATTTTTTGATTTTTTGGAAAATAAATTATTTTTTATTTTTCTCGATTTTTTTGAAAAATAAAACATTTTTTAACATTTTTTAAATATTTTTGAAAATAAATTATTTATTTATTATTTATTTATTTAAAATATTATATAAAATAAAATTTGAAAAGCAGACCGGGTAGGATCCCCGGGTTGGGTCCGATCCGAGCCAGCCCCAAACGCGAAGGGCCCGCAACTTTTTAAAAAAAAAAAAAAATTATTAGAACAAAAAAGCCGGCAGCCAGGGTGTTCGGGGCGCCCGGCTGGCCCGATCACCCGCTCCGCGACCCGGCTCCCCTGCGAAAACCCTACCCGAATCCGACGCAACTCGTGACTCGACCTCTGTCGCCCCTTAAATTGTAGAAGCCCTACCCGGATTTCGAAACCCGAACCTGCTTCGTGAATCGGAAATTGGAATCCGCGGTGCCGAGGGGCAAACAGGAGCATCATGGCGGCGACGGCGGCTACGATGGCTACAGCAACGGCAAGGACGACGACTATGGACTTTCCTTATCTTTTCTTGAATGGAGGCAACAACGGCGACAGTAGGGGGCGATTTTCAACAGTGGAGGCCACGACGAGCAACGATGGCTCCAGAGGACTCGACCCGCGACGATGAAGACCGCGGCGAACAACGACAACAACGGCAAGGCCTGGGCTCGGTTGAATTTGGCCGGAACTCTCTCTCTCTCTCTCTCCCTTGGGCTCGCCCTTCGAGCTCCCCGAAGTCTCTCAGGACCCCTCCGAGCTCACCCCACCTCGGCCGGCCTTGCACTCGAGGTCCCTGAAGTCTCTAGGGGATCTCGAGCTCCGGTGGCCTCTCTCTCTCTCTGATTTCTGCAACCTCCTCTTTGTGGCCTCGCACCCTTGACGCCGACGATGGCCCCCCTCTATTTATAGGCAAGGGGGCGGCTGGTTGGCGAGGCTTTGCCCGCCGGTTGGACCGTCGTCCCATCCACCATCTGCTCCTCCCCTGGTTGCGTCTCGTTGACGCCAACTACTTCTCTGCGCTTCGTACGCCGGTGTCTGTTCATCTTCCTTCGGCGTCGCGCCCCCCACGCACGTGCGCTGCGATCGCGCGAGGAAGGAGATGACTTGGCTAGGTCGGGTTGAGACAGAAATGGGCTTCACGAGCCTAGGGGAGGGGGTTTTCTGTTTTTTTTCTGTTTTTCCTTTTTTTTTTTTTTCGTTTATTTATTAGCCGAAAAAAGATAAAATATAGAAAATAAAAACTTAATAAAATAAAATAAATCTAAGTAAAATTAAGGCATCAACAGTCGATAGCCATAAATGCTTAAAGCCTAATTGTGTTGGCTTGATCTTATTATCTGAATAATCGTTATCCAAGTTTGTGGAATTTAAAGATTTACATGAGTAAATTTTTAGTATTCTAAATTTGCCAGAGCGGCCGACACTTGCAAGTTGAAAACTAAGCACGATTACCTAATATCATGTCCAATATGGCAAAATATGAGAAAAAACCAAACCTAGTAAATTTGGTTGAGACAAATAGGGAGTGAAGTTGGGAGATAAATTTTTAGATGAGAATATTTGTGATATGTTTATATGTGTAACATACCAATCTTCATTATTCCGGTAATAGGTAAGTAACCTTCGACAGACACAAACTGTCTGACTGCGTTTTAGGTGTACTATAAATAATTGAATTGAAATAGGAGTGGTGGAGATATGAAGCCACCATCAATCAACCCCCTGGCGATAAAATGATAAGCAGACTCAGTCGAGTGAATCCCATCCCAATCGACGAAAGCCGATGGATCTTTGCAAACAGTTGAGCCGGGCTGACCACAATACGCCGACGTATTGAAGTTGTATGGACCGCCTCCTCCACAACAAGCCGTTAGGGCCCCTCCGTAAAACCCTGCGTGATTGCACTCGCTTATTATGAACAGGTTAATCTCCTAGTCTTCAATAATTATAAAGTGTACCTTCAGTTATAGACTTTTAAAACAAATCATGTAACTACATCCGTGTTCATGTCAATGACATCAACCGAAAGTTGCTGATGTTATATGTATATAATTCCGTTTTTGGATTTTAGTTCACAAAACAAAAGATAAGGTACTTGTTAGCTCCCATGGCACTACATATAATTGATAAGGAATGTTTCAATAATTGTTGTGTACGTATATACGAGAAAAATAATGTTTTTTTTTAAGAAAAAATATATGATAAAAATCTTAATTTATCATTTCATTAAAGTGTTTCAAGCATATAAAAGCTAATTTTTTCATATTTTATATATCCGATGTGATTTTTATTTAAAAAAAAAAAAAAAAAATAGTTAGGGATGGACTAGGCTATTTCAGGCCTAAGCATCTCAAACACAAAAGCTTAGACCAGTTCAACCGACAAAAAAAAAAAAAAGAAAAAAGAAAAAAGGACAAGCCTAAAATTCCAGCCATAAAATTAGGGTGGGTCAGGCTTCCGGATTATTGGTCCGTTTTGCTCACCCCTAAGTTGCAAGATGTGAATTTTTAATTTAGGAGACAATCCCATAAATATTGAATCAGTTCACTTGGAGCCACACTCCAGCACAAAATAATGCTTTAAGATTTAGTTTCATTATATTGGTCCATCAATTTCTTTCTACCCTTAATTGCCCTATGTGATTAAGCACAATCTTGAGTCTAGAGGTAAAGGGATAAAACTGTGGGGGAAAAAGGAAAAAGTTGGCTTTCATTTGATGTACAGACCGTGTCAATTTTTTTTTTTTTTTTTTTTTCAAAATAATCTTTATAAAAATGAATCTCAAAAGAAAGAAAGAAAGGATACTTGATAATAGTGAGAAATGAGAAAAGAAAAAAAGCAATCTGGAGACAAATCATAAGGATGATTTTGCAAGTATACATGAATCACTACTGGGATCTGCTTCATGCATCATGGTCATCATCATACTTCTCTATTAGTCACCATGACCGTGGGTCAATGTTTATTAGTGACTATTTTAGTTATGTCAATGTTTTTTTTTTTTTTTGCCACATCTAAACTTCCTCTTGGTTATTACTATTAGGGTTTACATTTTCTAAAGCTAAAGCTAATGAAAGAAGAAGTTTTTTTTTTCCCTTTTTCAAATAGCGTAGTGATAAAGTCATATTCTTTTTTTAATTTCATATTCAACATGCTCACAAAGTGAGCATTGATTTAGTTGTGAAAAATTGAATGTTAAGCTCTGGACTAAAACATGCGTTTCACCAACATGTGCTCGTAGATGAAACATGGTGATTCAAAGTAATCCTTAATTTTAATATGTGAATTTAACGTTAAGCTCATGCCAATGAAGTACTACTCCATAGGTCTTTATGTCCTAATGTGTCCTTGATATGGGGATAGGAAAGAAGCCCAAATTAGTGTAATTGCTCCATTTATAAACACAGTCCAGATTGCTTTCGTGTGGAATACAAGAGAAAAATCGAAGTAAGTTGGTGTGACATACACTGACGGCTCGAATGATGGCTCCAACAATTTGTGGTACCAAAGGGCGTAGCTGTTCAATGGTTCGACCAAAGAGAAAGGAAAGGTTATAGTCATTTTCACCTATCTCCCCCACCAGAAACAGAGACTTCTTAAAGTACTCATCACATTCTGCACCCAGAAAAATGAAAAGTTATAGCACATCTCAAGGAGGCAAGATAAAGTAGTTTCTTCATTTACGATTTGATAAATTATAGCCCCTATTTCATCAAAGTTATACTAAGCGTCAAGCATCAAGCGGCAGACGGCCTTCGCTAGCCCCTCATTTGGTTCGTCATTGATTTACTTCTATCACTCAAGGTAGAAATTTACCTTGTTTGGTGGTGCAGAGAGACGATTTCAAACTCTTGAACCAGCCAAGCTGAACATTCAACGAGTCATTGGTCCACAAGGTAATATTTTGAGCAGAGAAGAAAGACGCGTCGATCGCCGTGGCACCAGCAACTGCGAAGTTCACTCCCGTGCGGACAGGTGGACCTTCGGCTACTGCCAGATACGGTGGAAGAAATGGCAGTCCAAATGCTTCAGCTGCATTCTCATTTTTCTTTTTCCGTTAATTTTGAGGTTGTCGATACTTTATTATCAGCATTAAAAAATAAAATATCCTGCTAGAGAAAAAATTAAAGCAAGAGCACGGAATACCTATGAAATCGATAATGAGGCGTCCGTTCGAGCATCGACCAGTTGCGTGGTGGAAGAAAGTTTCTCCATAAGGGAGGTTTTTGATTTCCGGATATGCGAGTGCCCCAGTGATGAGGAAGTTTCCAGTGTCACTATGGGAGTCGCCGAAGTTGAAGATTGCATTGTAGTGGTCGGAGCTCGACAAAACGTACTTTGAAGAGAGGCAGCAGAGCAAGGAGAAGACTAGTATATTCATTGTTTTCATGTCGAGTAACACTAGAGAATTTAGATGAAAGAAAGGTCTGCTTAGGATTTAGTTTAATTAAGCCCACAGAGCAACCTCGCCTTCCCAATACAAGCAAGCAATGGAGTTCGGGCAGGAGAAGATGAGAAAAGGTCAGCCTCACCTTTTATTAAATGGCGGGGTCAGATATTCAGGATCTTGTATTACGAAAACACATTCTCATCTATTAAATATACGTCCATTGTTGAGTTTTGCTGCTTGTGCAACATTGACCGCGCCATAGTCTTTAACCCAGAAGACGACGGAGCATGGCATTTCGTTCTAATTGTATCACGACACTTCAGTCAAATGGTGGCCGACATTACCGCCGCAGGTTTTTGAATTACAGGATAATGAGTTATACACGGAGACGAAAAATGGATGGTCTGGGTCCAATCAGGTTCTGGAACTGTACGTATCTCATCATTCAAGTTGAACCTAAAGTTAAACAAGTTCCTATGGAAATACTGATGCAGCCATTGAAAACTAGTTGGGAAAATGTCACAAATGGTCCCTATATTTTTACCCAATGTGTAATTTTGTCCCTGAACTTTCAATTTACTCAATTTGGTCCCTAAATTATTGATTAATGTCCGATCTAATCCCTGAACTTTCGATCGGCTCAATTTAGTCTCTGAACTATTGATAAATGTCCAATCTAGTCATTCGTTACTGTTTATCCTTTTTTATTTCTTTCTTTTTATTTTGTTTTCTTTGTTTTTTTTTTTCTTCTTCTCTCTTCCCTCCACTAGAGAAAATGGAGGGAAGCCAGCGCCGGCGAGGGGCTCCCTCGCAGATCTGCAAGGGAGTCGGGCAAGGAGCCCCTCACAATCGGCGAGGGGCTCCTTTGCCAAATCTGCGAGGAGCCCCTCACCCAACATTGGCCGGGCCGCCCTCTCCTACATCCAACGAGGACGGCCCTGGCTGGACGAAGGACTAGATCAGACATTTATCAATAGTTTAGAGACCAAATTGAGTCGATCGAAAGTTAAGGGACTAGATCGGACATTTATCAATAGTTCAGGGATGAAATTGAGAAAATTGAAAGTTCATGGACGAAATTGCATATTGAGTAAAATTATAGGGACCATTTGTGACATTTTCCCAAACCAATTTGGGTCTTACATAGTAGCTCATGGCGCCAGCATCGCCATTAAAAACTTTATAAAGCACAGAGAAGAAATTTGAACAAAAAAATGAAACTCCTTCAAGGTGAGACGCATGGCTTACGGAGGGTGGCGGTGACGCCTCCCAGCCATTGGCGATGGCTGAACCCTATTCTCTTATGATATCGGGTGGTGTCTGTAGACATGTTTCTTTCCCTCGCCAAGGCTCTGATGCCACGGAAGTGCCAAAGAGAAGTATATTGGAATGACATTTCCCTATACAGACACATACTGTCATAGCGACTGAATACAGTTACTGAAGGACGTGGCAGACAATCTCAATGGATATACCAAAGAAAGAAAGATTACGTTGAGGATTACTTCCTTTTCGTGTAAGGCAAAGGTGGCAAGGATAACCACGCAACTGAATACAGTTACTGAAGGACGAGGCTTTTGTTTCTATTCTCTTGCACGTGCTTCACGATCATCCTCTGATGTGATGTCCTGGATTTCTGACTAATCTTTCTCTTCTTGCTTCATAAACTAGATAAGATAACCACGCAATAGCCTTGTTCAACTTTAATAGTTATTAAGAGAAAGGGACCATTCTACTATTCCGCTTCCCAAAAAACGGATTCTTTTCCTTGAAATATATTTCTGAAAGAGTTGGTAACTGATTGTAACTTACCGACTTTTTAGTAACTTACTGTAACTTATCGATACTTTTAGGAAATAATCAACTCTTCTTTACAGTTTCCAAATTAATAACCTTTTTTCTTTTTATCTTTTACCAACTCTCATTTACTTTTCTTACCAACACAACTCTTATATGAATTTACCAATCATTATTTGAGTAACTTATCCACATATTTTATATTAAATTATCAATTAGCTTTTGCTTATTGACTTTTCATTTGAAATTACTTACCAAAATATATTCGATCTTTTTTAAAAAAATTAACAACTTTTTATTACCAAAATTATTTAAAATTTTTATAAACATGTTAAGGTTGTGTTTCGCGATCATGATAAAATTTAGGATGTGATAAAATTTATCATATCCCGCACTTGATGCCCGCTCAAGATAGGATAAAGTCAGATATAAGAGAGATATAGACCAAATAAACTTTATCCTTTCCTTTTTATTCATCAATTTTTTTTTTTATAGAGTTACAAAATTTTAGTAAATTGCTTACCAAGAAATTGCCAACCTTAATTGAAGTAATTACTAATTTTTCTTTTTCTTACTTGTCAAATTTAGCAACTATTTTAAAGAATTCAACAACTTTAATTAGAGTGATTATTAGCTAATCTATGATTAAGTTACAAACTAGTTTTTTTACTACATATTATTTGTGTTAATTACTGTTTTTTATTGGGTTCATTAAATTATCAACTTCTTTTTATTGAACAAAATTTTAATATATATATATATATTACCAAAACATCAAATTAATCAGTTTTTTTAATGAAATTATCAACATTTATTTGAGTGACTTACCAATTTATCTTTCTTACTAAAGTTTAATTTCACCAACTTTTATATGAATTACCAACCTTTATTTGTGTGACCAATAACCTTTTTTCGAATTAAGTTACCAACTACTTTTGTGTTACCCATTGTCTTTTGAGTTACTCACCAATATTCATTTGTTTCTACTAAGATTCAACTTTCTATTAAGTGAAAACTTTTGGGCTTCGCCAGTATAATAGTCATTTGAGTACTGTGAGAATAACAGTCTATTACGAGTCATAAATTCTTGAAAAGGTGAGTCTCACAACAATTTATAATTATTCATGATTTGATTTTTTATGGTTAAGAATTGAAAGTTATTCTCACGGTACATTATATCACGCAATCATTTTTCATAACTTTTATTCATCATATTTACAACTGTTGGAATTTATTACTCTATTTAGAAATTACATAACTCGATTAGAGTAATTGACAACTTGATTAGAGTAATTGACAAACTTTTGTTATTATTTTACCCACTAATTTTGTGTTACTGACTCTTATTTGAGTTAGTTATCATTTTTTTTTTTAAGTTACCAACTTTTTCATGTCTTTGATTATCCTTAATTTACGTGTCTAGATTACCAACCTTTCTTGTGGGATTTACCAATTTTCTAAGTTGAAAATTGAACAAAATGTTTCGTGCGTGGATTGTTTAAATTGGTGGGGCCTTCAAGTAAGTAATAAAAATATTCCGATTCTTTAACATACTTTCATTCAAGTGTCTGACTCTATTAACTTAAGAATGATAATGACCAGACGTTGAGTGTAAATGTTTTATACAAAGATCGTTCAATGCGTGAAGTTTATTACATAATTTGGTTGACTATCCTCTTCCGTCTAAATTGACCAAGATTATTAGGATGCTATAGGTTGAACAAGCCGTACACGCATCTAACAACTCTTCATTTTCAACATGGCATCATATGCATTGACAAGGGATTGTTTGCAATATATGTTACCTCTATCATAGTATCAAGAATACTTTTGCTTATTCTAAAATTGGAGAGAACAAATATCTAAATTTTGATTAAATATTTAGGATTATAATTGTATAGAAAATAAGGGACTGATTTGGCCCTAACAAAAAGGATTTTCCCATCACGTAGGCATTAATGTTATTTTTTTTTTTTTTTTGGTAACGACATTAATGTTATTTGCATCAATTAAGCTTTATTTTTATTTTATTATTTTATAATTGCATGTCGGGTAAATATAAAAAATTATTATTAATTAAAGAAAAAAAGCGTTTTTCTTTCTTTACGTGGACTGACACGAAGTGGTCTCTCTCTCTCTTGAATCTTGTCCACATACACGAAAGAAGAGGAAGCGCTCTGCACATGAAAAAAAAATGAAAAAAAGAGAAGAACGGAAGAGAGTAGAAATGTCAAAGATAGGGGCCTAGCCCTCTAGTCTATTGGCGTGCAGAGAGAGAGAGAAAATAATGAAAAAAAAGATATAAGAAGGAGAATAGAAAAAGAAGAGAGAGATAGAGAGAGAGAGAAAGTCATCTTCTTCGGTGCCCTCCCCCTTTTCTCCTTCCTTCCTTCCTTCCTTCGTAACTCACGCACACGTGAAGGATAGGAGTAGCGTCGAGGTCAGCAAGAGACGCAGCTGGATGGGACGCGTCTTCAATGCTCCCAAGCTACGGAGTTGACACTTCCAATGCCGCTAAGCTAAAGAGCAAAGCAAAATAGGTTGGCGGCTGAGGGTGTTTTATATGCGTGTGTCAATGCTGCCAAGCTACGGAGTAGACACTTTAGACACTTTCAATGCCGCTAAGCTAAGGAGCAAAGCAAAATAGATTGGCGGCTGAGGGTGTTTTATATGCGTGTGTGGCAGGGCGCGGGCGGGGGATGCATCTTCAATGCTACCAAGCTACGGAGTAGACACTTTCAATGCCGTTAAGCTAAGAGCAAAGAAAAATAGGTTGGCGGCTGAGGGTGTTTTATATGTGCGTGTGTGTCAATGCTGCCAAGCTATGGAGTAGACACTTTCAATGCCGCTAAGCTGTGTGTGTGATTCCATATTTTCACTCACATTTTTTCTTTTTAATTAGCAACTACTCTATATGCAGTTTTTTCATGTTTTGTACCTCTTTGTAACAATCGCCTATTTGGTAATCATATTTATAGAAGACGATTTATAAAAAGAACATTTGTTTATTTCATAAAGGTAATCACAAGATCTAATGTAAAACTCTCATTTGACAATACATCATCAGTACACGAGAGGATTGGGTTAGTAGAATGTGCCCATAATTTCATTGAATCTTCATGAATTTTTGACAAATGCAAATTCAAACAATGGTTGGAAGTCTATTTTACATTTGATTTTGCTTTTTGCATATGATTTTTGTATCAAACATTTAGTATCATAGCATGTTTAGTGCCTCTGCCTTGTTTTTGTAAAATTTTTGGTGTAGTTTTCGAGGCTTTTGAGATGAATAGTAATTCGGCCATTTTGGGATCAAGAGGAAAATAGCCAATTCCTGCTCAATTCTGGCAACTCACCCCTCAACTTCAGAACGTACAGTCACACTGTCATGAAGAAGAATATCTATTAGTTATTTTAGCATATCGGTGTTCGCCAGAAGCTAATTGGACGGTGGAAGTCACAGTGGTAACGAGTTTGTATTTGGGGAATTTTAGTTTGATCTGAGGCCAATTTCTTGGTTGTTTTCGTCGAAACCTATGTAGTCACGCTAGTGTGGTCTAAAAAACACATGAATTATTTTGGTCTGAGATGGGCTCCTAGCGAAGGAGGGGACCACGAAATCACGCCGAAACGGCAAAAATGGGGGGAAAAGGCTTCTGTTCACGCAAAGGAAGAAGCGTGTGGGCTCCATGCGTGCGGAACCGCAGGGTATGGTATCCACATGAGTGGAACCGTTGGCTCGTGGGCCCACATGCGCGGAACTACTTGCAGGCAGTTACAGGCGTGTGTGCAACATGCGCTTGCGCGGTGGATGAGGCGCGTGCACGCCACGCACCCTTAGGATCGCGGACCCTTCAATTTTTCAATATTGCCTCTCTTCCTTGGCTATTATTATGATTTTACCTTTGCCAAATTAATTTACAATTTTGCCATTGGCTGAAGTATTATTGTTTTGCCCTTGGTGGCATTAAATTACTATTTTGTCCTTCAAGCATATTTGTTTATTTCTGCATGAAATTAAATATCAAGTGATCCATATATTTTAATTAATTAGAGAGTAGCCACAACATCTTTAATTAGTTAAATTATATATTAAGAGCCTTCAGATCACATTTAGAAATGGACATTAATTGTAATTAATCATATTAATATGATGAGTTTTATCATTCATGGATTTTTATTACATTAATATGATTAATTAGGATGAAATATTATATTATTTTTATTAAATTATCCACAGGGATTAAGGAAAAGGACTACAATATGGTAGTTTCTTCATAATATAATTATGAATCTACTTCAATTAAAAACTTAGTCCACAAGCAGTTTTAATATTGTCTGATTAATATTTGTGACATGTTTGCATTAGTAAAACATGATTTCATGTATATTTTGCCTCAATTTTTGTGACATAAGCATGATTGTTTGTTATGCAGTTTTGTAACATGTGAATTTTTTTGAATTTAAAAGCGATGTTCCCATATTGAATGGTAAAAACTATAAAGCTTGGAAAGAGCTAGTTATTTTTCAATTGGGGTATATAAATATTGACTATGCTATAAGGAAAGACGAGTCGCCCACTCTTACTGATTCAAGCATTGCATCTGAGATATCCATTTATGACCAATGGGAACAATCTAACTGCCTTAATGCAATGTTCATAAGGACTAAGATATCTCATAGTATCCGTAGTTCGGTTGCTCAACATAACAATGCTAAGGCTTTATTAGAGGCCATTGACGTGTAGTTTGAAATTTCAGAAAAGGCGCATATTATGACCCTAAGCATGAAATTTTCATTGATGAAACTCACTAGCGTTAGAGGTGTGCATGAGTACATCGTAAAGATGAGGAACATTGCAGCCCAGCTTAAGAACTTTGAGGTTAAAATATCTTAATCATTTATTTTATACTATATTATGAGCACTCTCCTACAACAGTCTACACTTTTCAAGATCTCTTACAATATACATAAGAATAAATAATCAATTAATAAACTCATGACTATGTGCTTTTAAGAGGAAGAATGATTGATTATAGAATCAAGAGAGCAACATAAGGAAATAATAAGGGAAAAGGTAAAATACATCTCTAAGTTGACATTAAGAAAGAATCTAAATGTTTCTTTTGTAAAAAGGAGTATATAAGGAAAAATTGCGTCAGACTTAAGGTTTGACTAAAAAAAAAAGATAATATAATATCTTATATTTATTATATATCTAATATAGCTGATGTGAATCACAATACTTGGTGGATTGTTTATGGATCTACAATTATAATCTACATTTCAAATTCCTTGCAGGGCTTTTAAAACTATAGGAAGTCGGTGGGAAGTGAGCAAAGTATCTATTCATGAAACAATATGCCTTCACATGTGGAAACTATTGGGACATATGAATTAGTTCTTAACAGTGGCTTTATTTTGAATTTGGGAATAACCTTTTATGTTCCTAGTTCTTCTAGAAACTTAATTTTAATTTCAAGACTTGTATATTTAGGATCTTTTAACTTTTTAGATTCAAACTTTAGTTTATCATTTAAATCTAAAATTTTTGGGAGTAGAACTTTGTTATAATGCCTACTATAATACGATGCACTTTCATGATAATGCTAATATAAAATGATGTGTTGTGACATTAGATATTGGGATATATCTACGTAGATATAATTAAGCAATTGATAAAAGATAAAGTACTCGGTACTCTAGATTTTACTGATTGTGATACTTATGTGGACTGCATAAAAGGAAAGCAGGCCCACAAGACGAAAAAAGGTGCCAAGAGGAGTAAAAAAAAAATATTAAAAATTATACATATAGAAATTTGTAGTTCAGATATGGACTCATATGATCAGAAGTACTTCATACTTTTATAAGTGACTATTCATGTTACACGAAGAAAGGTGTCAAGAGGAGTACATAAATATTAAAAATCATACATATAGATATTTATAATTCAAATATGGACTCGTTTGATCAGAAATACTTTATCTCTTTTATAGATGACTATTTATGTTACATGTATTTTTACTTACTTTATAATAAGCATGAAGCGTTAGATGCCTTTAAGGTATTTAAGGCAGCAATAGAGAAATAATGCGATAAGCAAATTAAAATCGTGAGATTAAAAAAGGGTAGAGAATTCTATGGTAGATACACTGAAGATAGACAAGCATCCGCTTCATTTGCAAAGTTTCTTCAAGAGTATGAGATAGTTACCCAATATACTATGCTTGGTTTTTTAGACTAAAATGGTGTAGCGGAAAGAAGAAGCTGAACTTTATTGGACATGGTGCAGAGTATGCTTAACGGCAAGAAGTCCTTGTGAACTAAAACACTTAAGACGATACTGTATGTATTAAATTGAGTTTCGACTAAGGTTGTCCCAAAGACACCTTTTGAGTCGTTTAAAGGTTGGAAACTAGTTTGCGACAAGTACACATTTAGGGATGCTCACCTGAAGTGAGAGTCTTCAATCCATAAGAAAAGAAATTAGACCCAGGGACTATAAGTGGATAGTTCATTGGATATGCTGAAAGGTCTAAAGAATATAGGTTTTTCTATCCATCTTACAACACTAGGATTGTGGAATCAAGAAACGCTAAGTTTCATGAAAATGATTTGATTAGTGGGAGCGATTAATCGAATGACCTTATTCCTGAGAAAAATCAATTAGACACTCAACTTTCCACCTCAAGTATAAGGTTGGTTGTTGTTCATAATGCACCCTTCAGTTCAACCGGTTACTGAGCAATCTACTGATATTCCACAACTTATTGATATTGATATAGTAGATTTAGTTGTTCAGCAATTACTAGAATATATTGAATAACCAGTTGATCAACATGCTTTTCAAGAGAATGTTTATGCAACATTGAGAAGATTAATAGAATGAGGACATTAGCAATTCCTAGGGGTTATATTGTGTATTTACAAGAATCTGATTATAATAATAGAAGTAAGAATGATCTCGAAATGTTTTTACAAACCATGAATAGTGATAAATCCAATTTATGGTACAATGTCATGAAGAGAGAGATGAGCTTTATGGCATCTAATGAAATTTGAGATTTGGTTGAGTTGCTCGATAGTGCGAAGGTCATTGGTTATAAATAAATCTTCAAAACTAAGAAGGATTCATTGGGCAACATCGAGAGATATAAAGCTAGATTATTGTGAAATGATCCACTCAAAAAGAATGAATCAGTTACACGGAGAAATTTTCTCCTATACTTAAGAAAGATTCTCTTCGTATTGTTTTGACATTAGTTGTCCATTTTGATATGAAATTAAATCAAATAGATGTGAAAATGGTGTTCTTCAATGGGGAACTAAAGGAGAAGGTTTATATGAAACAACTCGAAGGATTCTCTTATAATAAAGTGAATATTTTGGTGTGTAAGCTTAAGAAATCTATATATGGCTTGAAACAAATATCTCACCAATGGTACTTAAGGTTATATAATATCATCTCTTTATTTGATTTTGTTTCCTTGTGCTATATGTAGATAATATTCTATTTGCAGCCCATGATAAGAGGTTGCTACAAGAGGTGAAACAATTTCTCTCTAATAGTTTTGACATGAAAAATATGGATGAGGCATTTTATGTCATTGGTATTAAGATTCATAAAAATAGACCTCGAAGAATTTTAGAACCATCCCAAAAAAACATATATCAATGAGGTTTTAAAGAGATTTTGGATGAAAGATTATTCATCAACTATAGTGCGTATTGTGAAGGGTAACATGTTCAATTTGAACTAGTGCTCAAAGAACAATCAAGAAAGGGAACAAATAAATAACATTCTATATGCTTCTGTCGTTGGAAGCTTAATGTATGCTCAAGTTTGCGCTAAACCTGACATCGCTTCTACTATGGCAATGTTAGAAAGATATCAAAATAATTCAAGTATGAACTAATGGAAAGTTGCAAAGAAAGTAATGAGAAACCTTCAAGGCACCAAAGGCTATATGCTTATTTATAGAAGGACTGACAACTCGGAAGTAATTGGTTATTCGGATGCAGATTTTGCGGGCTGCATTGATTCTCGAAAATCAACATTTGGATATATTTTTATGTTAGCTGGTGGAGCTGTGTCATGGAGGAGTGCGCTTTTACTTCTACTATGGAGGCAGGGTTCTTTTTTTGTTTTGAGGCTAAATCGCATGGTGTTTAGTTGAAAAGTTTCATTTCCGGGCTTAAAATTGTTAATTCTATTTCTAGACCATTATAAATATATCATGACAATTTAGCTGTGGTTTTTATGGCTAAAAATGCCAAAAGTGACAATTGAAGTAAGCATATCGACATTAAGTATTTAATCATAGGGGAATGTGTTAAGAAGAATAAAGTGGAGCACGTTAGTATTGAATTGATGATAGCTAATATTTTAACTAAAGGCATGCCGTTGATGAAGTATAAGGATAATGTAACTAGTATGGGAATAGGTCCAATCATGTGATTTGTCGTCATATGGACAATTTTTATTGTATAAAACTCTTATTTTATTGTAATGTTGATTCTTAATTTTTGGTGTACACATTCTGGTATTTATAAGAATAACATTTATTCTTGGTTCTGGAATAAACATGGGATTTATTTATTAAGATATGTTGTAACAAATAGGTTGGCATTAATGAAATAAGATGGATTATGATACTCAAAAGATATTACTTGCTCTTAGAGGACATGTTATGATTCACACGTTTTGTTTATTTTCTTTATGCATAAAGTTCTTGTAAATTTGGTTGGATAATTCAAATGATGAAAATGTTGGGATCAAGTGGAAGAATATATATATATATATATATATATATATATATATATATATAATGTGATCCTATATTTTTAGACCTAGACTTTATCTTTTTAAGTAGTGGTTATTCCACATACGGTTTTTCCACGCTTCGTACATCTTCATAATAACCACCCATTTGATAACCATCTTCATGAAAGATAATTTATAAAAAGGGCATTTGTTCATTTCATAAATATAATCACAAGGTCTAACATAAACCCTTTCATTTGGCAATACACCATTAGTATGCAAGGGAATTGGGTTAGTAGAGTATACCATAATTTCATTGAATCTTCATGAATTTTCAACGAACGCAAATTCGAATAATGGCTGGAGGTTTGTTTTACATTTGATCTTGTTTTTCGCATATGATTTTTATGTAAAACAAAGGGGACGCCGGTTCGGCTGCACAAAGGCTAGTCGACATGCCAAGGACCGGCGGGCAAAGCCTTCGTCGACTGGCCTTCTTGGCCTGATGTCTGCAAGCCAGGGAAAGACATGATGAAGAGAAAGAGAGAGATCTGAGGGGTTTCTTTGAAGAGACATCCAACAAGCCCAAGAGATCTGAGGGAGTGAGAGGAGGGGCGAGAGAGCTTCTCGAGAGAGAAGCTGAGATTTGGGGAAAAATGTTGAAATGGAGAGAAATCAAAGAAGTCGAAGAAAAAAAATAGCACAAGAGCGAGATTTGATAAAGTGAGACCGAGAGTTTAAGAGTGAGAGCCTCGGGTGATGTCCTCAATCGTCTGGCTCTTGTTTCTTCCGTCGCGAAGCCTCCGGTGGGTTCTCGATCTTTGTTAAGGCCTGAGTCCGCCTTTTCCGAGGATCCTAGCTTGGCGATACCGACTTGTTTTGGGCAAGTCTGTTGGTTGCCGTTGTCGAGTTGAGTAGGGAGCAAGAAAAAAAGAATAACAAAAAAGGAAGTCATAAGTGAGGCCTAGCCCTCTCCAAACTGGTGGCGTGCTGAGAGAAAGAGGGTATAGAAGAGATAGAAAGAGGGATTAAGAAAGGACAAAATAAAGAAAAGGACAAAAAGAGAGGGAGAAATGTTTAAAACAAAGAGTGGGGTGCGCGAGACCCGGGTTAGCTTATTATATCATAATTTTAAATATTTTTAATCCAAAAATTAAAAAAAAAAAAAATCCAAAAATATCTCTTCTTGAGGTAAAGGCCTAAACTTGATTTTGAGCACTTTTCTCTTAAAAATGAATAAAAATCCTTTAAAATTTTCGAAATTAAGGAAAGGCCTAAATTTCTTTTGTATCTTTTTTAATGCATGAAAAATCCAAAAAAAAATAAATTAAACCTTAGGTTTAAACAAAAATTAGGTATTGAAAGAGTATTGGTTGATTAACTTATATAATTAAGTCTCCAATCCTAATTTCGCTAGTTGAGTAGGAGTAAAATATTTCTCATAATATTTTACTTGAGTTTCTAATCGACCCATCTCAAATCAATTAGTAGCGGCTCTTAAATGAAATTGACTTATAGATTAAAAATTCGAACAATAAATTGTGAATTGATGAGCTTGGGAGTTTAGGCTAAGCCTAATACTTAGTTGAACCATCATCCTCCATTTGCACCCGCGCATAGAGGTGTCGATAAGGGAGGTTGCATAATCATCAATACTACTATCACCTGGTCATTTGGTAAAAAAAAAAAAAAAACCGATCATAATATAAATTGCAATCCAAATTGAAGGGTTTGTTTATTTCATGAGAAAATTACTGTTGCTGGAAAGTGCTTTTAGGAAATTCAATTTCAAAGACTGTAAACCATTTTTCATATTTGTTTATGCTAAAAACAAGTTGAAAAATGTTAGTTTATGGCATTAGGTAATAAGTGAAACCTTTAAAGGCAACTTGTATATTTAAAAATGATATCAATGACTAACAAATTGAAAACAGAGTTTTATTTGTTTATTATATAATCCATCACAATAACAAGCATTCTAAAGAAGTTCAAAAATAAATTATAAAACCATATTTGCAAAATATCATATATGACCGTATTTTTAAGTATGTGGAAGAACACGACTATAAATGAAGTAAATTCAGAATATGATAGGCAAGATTTATGGGGAAGATAAAACAGGAGACTTCTCGAAGAAAAAAAGATATACATGGTGAGATTAGGAAATAGACATAAAGGACACGTTCTACTCTATTGTATGTGCAGCAAGAGACTGGGAAAATAATATCCTTTCGGCTAAAAGAGGAAGTCATTTTCCCTAGTCTAAATTTGTTATTTCTAGTCAATGGAAAACGATTTTCATTAATCGTGTAACTTTTTGTCATCCAAATTGTTGAAATGTACGTATAAATTGTGTTAGAATCGTCCTACATCAAATAATTAACGTAGTGTGGATTAGTTAATATATCATAATTGGTCTACCACTCATTGACTTGAGTTTTTAAATAAGGATGTGTCCAACTGAAAAAATTGACAAGCTCAAACTTGAGCTCCCTCTTAGTGATCTCTCCTTATGAATGTATAGAGTTTGGTGAATATGCTAAGGAATGAATCTTGTGATCAACACAGTTCCTAGGCAACTTTCATGGTTTGGTCTGAAAAAAGAAACTTGGATGAAGATGTAGATGGGCGTTCCAGTGTATCCAACATGGTCTGTTGACTGCTGTGACAATGCGATTTCATGGTTTGGAGAACAGGACCCAGGTAAAGTATCACCGATTGACAAAGCAATTTCAGACTATTATGAGGATGACACTTTTCTAAAGAATTCAAATCCTTGGCCACCGGTGAGGCTCGGCCTCACCCATGGTCATATGATCATTACAGCCAGAGTCCGTTACCCAAGGATTCGTTGTTTCGACAAGAAAAGCAGGGAAAAAAATACTGGTCACATAAGCTAAAGGACTTTGGATAGTATCATTAGTTAGTGGGATTAGAGCTAAGAGATATTGCATTTACTCCTGAGTCGAGGGAAGGCTATGTGGAGAATTAGAAGCGCCATGCTCCCATGTCGCTGCAAAAGGCCTGTTCTCTGTCTGAGCCTCATTAGATGAGAATTATTATGTCTGTTGATCTGGCCGTGGTTGGCTTGGAAAATCCCGCCTTTATTGTAGAATATCCGATTGAGAAGATTTAGTGTTCCCAAGATTTCTCCGACACCAAGGCTCTGTGTGACCATCACTTCCACAAAAATTGCGTTATCTCTTCCATGAAAATTGCAATGCAAGGATTACCTACAGCCTTTAAATTTGGGTCGACGATTCAAATGCGACTGGTTCATTCCACCATCAGTGACTGCCGTAGCGGATTGATCATGGTTGTGACTGGGGTCAGCCATAAGCAAAGATCTTTGTCGTTCCTCCTGCAATAAAAGAGAGTAAGCTTTAGACACAGTAGGAAGAGGAATCATCAGTCAAATTTGGCTTCCAATGGCAGCATACAAATTATCTAACCCCATGAGAACTTAAATGACATGATCTTGTTGTTGAAGCGTGGTGAGATTCACGAGCAGCCCCATCAATACACGGTGTGCATGAGTTACATATACTAGGTTCATCACACAACCGTTTTAAGGATGGTGTTGATAATTTTATTTATTTAATTATTGGATGGGCCTAAGTTGGCCCGTCCGCCCATGATGGGCCAAAAGCCCGGCCCACAAATTACGGCCCATGGATGAGGAGTTGAATTGAAGGGGTGTGATTTATTATTTTTGGGAGAGGTATATAGGAGGGGGAAGGGAGAGAAAAGTACCTTTTGGAAGAAAACAACGCACGTCTTTTTTTCTCTCTCTCTCCCTCCAAAACTCTCAAAAAAGGAACAAGAAAAAGAGGGCATCAAAAAGGCGACACCCTCTTCCTCCAAGGCGATTTGTGTCGTTGAATCAAACAGACTGTTATTTCTCTTCCTCTTGGCGTCCTTGGTGTTTAATCCGTGGAAAATAAGGTATGTCCCAATCGTGGTATCCCTTTTGATCGGTGATGCATATAGAATTCCTGGCTCGTCTTCCGCGTAGTTTTAGGGGTTTGATTTTGGGTTGAATTCGTTTTTGGATCCGACAAATCCCGACATTGGTATCGAGCGTCGTTTTATGTTTCCCGATCCCCTTTATGCTTTTCCCCGATCTTGTTCATGTCTCTGGTGGATGTGTTTTTTTAATGATTTTCGTCCAAAGCAATTCGGCCGCACCGATCGGGGCAAGAAATTCCCGACACCCGAGATCGTACATGCAATTTTTCGACTTTCTGTAAGTCGAAATTGATTTCTGATGGAACTGGACGAAAGGTCTCGTCGAGACGAGCGCAACGAGTGGTGGAACACCGCAAGCGCCACGGACGCCCCCAAGCGCTGACGTAGCGAACGGTGTCATCGGCGCGTGCAACGCACGCGCCGACTCGGCATCAGGCGCGCCGGTGCACGCGACGCGCTGCCTGACAGACGCACGTGCGACGCACGTGCACCGGGCGCCGCTGGGCCGCGTGCGTCGCACGCGCCGATGACGCCATCGTGACGTCACCGCATGCGGGCCGCACTCGGGTTCGGTCCGTCCGACCCGACCCGAACCGGCGACCCGACCCGTCGACCCGGCTGACCACGACCGTTGACCGTTGACGACCGTTGACCGTTGACTCCGTTTGACCGTTGACCGTTGACCGTTGACCGTTGAAAAAAAAAAAAAAAAAAAAAAAAAAAAAAAAAAAAAAAACGGAAAAGAATTTGTTTCTTTTTCAATTATGTCTATGTGGATTATATGTAATCCCTATTTATTCTGCATTTGTTGCAGGAACAATGCCTCCCTTAAGTTCCGATCGCCCATTCGCGTACATACCGCCGAACAAAAGGAAAGGCTTGCGAATTTGATAACCGATTTGGATAATTATCGATGGGAGAGCGGGGACATAATTGATCATATTCTTGAGGTCAACGGGAAACTTCAAAAGGTCATATGGAATGGTCGTCCAATGCCACAGTCTGACATGGTGCGATATTTCATGAACACCCTTCCACCGTAATGGCATGGAGTGTTGAATCGCATATGGAATGCCAACCAAGCCGCCTCATATAAGAAAATTGTGATGGAATTTGTAGATGATTATTACCTTATTATGACAAAGGACAAGATCAAGAAATTGAACAAAAAGGAGCTTTCCCGGTTCGTGTGTTAGCTTATGTTTAGACATTTTGAGCTGTCCATCTTTTAATATAGTTTTAAGGATACTTTAAGTAAATTCTTTTATTAATTATTATCTGATTATTGTTGATGTAACGACCGATATATAAGTTGTATTGTATGTAAGCATAATTGTTCTATTAAATGTAAGATGTTATTTGCCTTCTTTGCTTTGTTGTTGGATGTCGTTGATAGTTTGTGGAAGTTTTTGTAACTTCATAAAATTTAGTTTGCATATGACAATTATATTAATGATAATTTTAAGTTAGGATTTTTTTTTTTTTTTTTTTGGAGGATGATTGGAAACTTAGTGACCTTTTGATTCCAAAGCCTTACTTAAAATTATTTATCAATATGATGGGTCTGTGCAAAGTGGATGGATAAGTGATAGGCATTAATTTTTCGTTCATGTATGAATAATGTGTTCAGATCAATGGCCTCAGCTACAAAAAGTATAGTTGCCGAGCTCAACAAAGGTGAAAAGCTCAATGGTGACAACTATGAAATCGGCACATGAAAATCCAATATGTGCCGGAAGAGCAGGGAGGCGCCGGAAGCTCTAAACCTAACCATGGAAGAGCCTCGAAGATGGAACCACCGCACAACGTAAGAGAAATAAGGATGCATACGCTGCTTGGAAAAGGAAGAACTCCCTTGCTCGCATCACGTTGCCGAGTAGCATGGAAAACGATGTCATGCGTGAGTTCGGGCGTTTTGAGAATGCCAAAGAAATGTGGGAAGCATTGGCAGCTAGATTTGGTCATACTTCGGTGACCAAACTAAGGCAGCTCACCATAAGGTTTGACTCCTAAAAAGCCTCATGGTCGACTATGAAGCAACATCCGAGGAAAATGTCAAACATGATAAATGAGTCAAGGATGCTTGGCCATGTCCCGACCGACGAGCAGCAAGTGCAAGCAAAGTGATCCGTTCCTTGCCTCGAGAGTTGGGAGCATATGAAGGTGCACCCGACCCACAATGAAAATATCAAAGTCTTTGAGGATGCAAAGTGCGCCATCTTGAGCCGGAAGAGGACCGCTCTTGGCGGCTAAGCTCTAAACCGATGTATATTATGCTGGTTCTAGCTCAAGTGGAGCTTCGGGCTCCAAGCGCAAACGTCCCGATTGGTTCAATAAGTGGAAAGGCAAGGGACCAAGTTCTTCAGAAAGAAACCAAAGCTTGACCAACGTGCAAGAGGAAAGCGTCCTCGAATGAAGAAGCTAGCAAAGGGTGAAATGTTACAACCGTAACAAGAGAGGTCACTATGCTCGCGATTGTCGCGAGCCAAAGAAGGTATATACCCCTTGTGCTTTTAAGAACTTTGTTTATGTATCAAGTTCTGTATTCTTGACTGAATCCAATCCTTTGTGGACATGTAGATTCGTGGAGCAACAGACCATGTAGCGAAGGATAGAGGATCCTTCGTGGAATTCCGACGAGTACCACTCGGAAGTAAGTGGATCTATGTGGGAAACAACTCTAGAGCTGAAGTGAAAGGAATTGGCACCGCCAACTAAACATGCGTGGTGGACGCACATTGCTCCCGCATGATGTGTTGTATGCTCCGGAGATTCGTCGGAATCGTGTCTGCGTTTTGGTGTTGGTCAAACTAGGTTTTAATGTAAACTTTCATAATAGTGGTGTGGATTTGTTTTTGAAGACAAATTTCTATGGTTGTGGTTATTTTCTGAATGGTTTCATTGTATTGATGTTGACTATGTTAATGTGAATGTTTGTTATTCCCTTATCACATCTCCTAATACATATGACAATGATGTGAATGTGTGGCATGCTAGACTTGGTCATATTGGCCAACAACGTATGACCGACTAGCCAAAGAGGGCTTGTCGGGCAATATTGAAAAGTCGATTTGCCCACATGTGAGCATTGCCTAGCAGGAAAACAACAAGGAAACCATTTGGAAAAGGTAAAAGAGCTGAATTTCCTCTCGCATTTAATCCATTCCGACGTCCGTGGTCCAATGAATGTGAGAGGAAGGCATGGGGCTGTTTATTTCATCACTTTTATAGATGATTATACTCGATTCGGATATGTCTATTTGATTTCTCATAAATATGAAGCCTTAAGTTGTTTCAAAAGGTTTATGGCCTTGGTAGAGAATCAATTAGACAGAAAAATAAAAGCATTAAGATCCGATCGAGGTCGAGAATATTTATCTGATGAGTTCAGAAAATTATGTGATGAAAAAGGAATAGAAAGACAGTTTTCTATTCCATATACTCCTCAACAAAATGGTGTTGCGAGAGAGAAGAAACAGAACCCTACTAGAAATGGTTAGGTCTATGATGGCACATGCTAACTTACCCATCACCTTTTGGAGTGATGCCTTATTAACCGCACCTATGTACTTAACCGGGTACCTTCCAAATCAGTTACTTCCACTCCATATGAGTTATGGACAGGTAGAAAACCGGACTTGGGTTTTCTTAAGCCATGGGGTTGTGCAGCCTATACCCATGAGCCCTCTCACAAATTTGGGAAATTAGGTCCCGTAGGAAAAAAGAGTATTTTCATAAGATACTCCGAACACTCTAAAGGATATGTGTTCATAGGTGAGCAGGAAAGTGGGAGTGTAACTCGAATTTGAATCACGAGATGTCACATTCTTAGAGGATAAGTTTCCTAAGAAGGGCGAAATAGGTGAAGATTACTCCCTATTTGAAACCATGGATCAAGATAATGATATTAGTGGGGTTCGTCCAAGTGGGAATAGTATGAGAAGTGATGAATTGCATACAACTGATTCTCAATCACAACCACACGATGAGACGACATCGTCATTATCTAATCCCAGTGGGAGCATAATGAGAAATGATATGCTAAGTGCACAATCTCCCATACGGCGAACAAGTCGCAAAAAGTATTCCCCGTCGACGTTTTGACATTGAAGGGGAAACTTTTATGATTGCCCCACAAGATGAGGATGAGCCAAGAAATATTCATGAGGCTCTAAATTGCCCTAATAAGGAAAGATGGATGGATGCAATGAGGGAGGAAATGGAGTCAATGAAGTCAAACCATGTTTGGGAATTGGTTGATCTTCCAAAAGGACGCAAAGCTATTGGGAACAAGTGGGTTCTCAAGATAAAGCGTAAAGCTGATGGCTCAATAGAAAGATATAAAGCTCGCCTTGTGGCGAAGGGGTATAATCAACAGAAGGGATTGATTATGAGGAAACATTTTCCCCCGTTGTGAGATTTACCTCAATTCGCATTATTCGCAATAGTGGCTAGTATGGATCTTGAATTACATCAAATGGATGTAAAGACTGCTTTCCTCAATGGAGAATTAGATGAGGAAATATATATGGAACAACTGTTGGTTTCATTACAAAAAGGCCAAGAAGGAAAGGTATGTCGACTTTTGAAATCGATATATGGCCTTAAGCAGTCATCAAGACAATGGTATATACGATTTCATAATACTATGATGGCATATGATTTTACAATGATTGATGAGGATCATTGTGTATATATCAAAAGATCCAAAGATCAGTTTGTGATCATATCATTATATGTAGATGATATACTTATTGCCGGAAGCAATATGGAGTTAGTTAATACCATCAAAAGTTGGTTATCTTCAAATTTTGAGATGAAAGATATGGGTGAGGCTGCATACATTCTTGGAGTTAAGATTTCAAGGGATCGTTTGAAGAGGTCGTTATCTCTTTCGCAAGAAACATATATAAATAAAGTTCTTGAACGATTTCGTATGCAAGATTGTAAACCCATAGACACTCCTATTGCAAAAGGTGAAGGATTGAGCCATAGATTGTGTCCAAGGACCACAAGAAAAGGAACAAATGAAGCATGTTCCTTATGCCAGTGTCTTGTCGGGAGCTTAATGTACGCTATGATGTGTACAAGACCCGACATATGCTTTGCGGCTGGAATGGTGAGTAGATACCAATCCAATCCAGGTCAAGCACATTGGAAAGCCGTTAAGAGAATACCGAGGTATCCGAAAGGAAGCTGGCGATTACAAGCTGAATTACCAAGGAAAGGATCTGCGACTTAAAGGCTATTCGATGCCGATCGGGGAGGAGATTTAGATGAAAGAAAATCTACCTCGGATTTGCTTTCTTACTGAACAATGGCGCCATATCATGGAGCAAGAAGAAGCAAACATGTATAGCCTTGTCCACGATGGAAGCTGAGTTCGTGGCATTACGCGAATTTGTACAAGAAGGAGTTTGGCTTAAGAGATTTTTGGATCATTTAGGTGTTATTGAGAAAGCTGCAAATCCATTATTGGTTAACGTGATAGCCCAGCTATAGCGTACACCAAAGATCCAAAGTATCATGGCAAGACCAAACATATAGATACCAAGTATAACTTTGTAAAAGATATGGTTGCACGAAAGGATGTGAACTTACGGTACATATCTACGCATAAAATGGTAGCAGATCCTATGACAAAGCCAATACCTAGAGATGTGTTTGTAGTCATGTAAAGTCTCTAGGATTGCGTAGAGTCGATGTCTTGGATATTGTAATTTCCCCTGAGTTGTTCACATTTATGAAATTGTGTTTTTTTTTCATCATTAATGCCTATGAATCTTTATGTGATCTTTATGCATCTTAATGCTCGGTGCATTATATTGAGTTGAGAAAGTATGCCGGGATGATAAGAGATTAGCCCACTCACACGGGTAATCGCCTCTATTTACTGTGTGATAAATAGAGATGAGACGATTTTAAGCTTATTATCTAGGTGATAATCGAGAGCTCAAGCTTAAAATATATATGTCGCCTTAACTAAGTGATGAGATGAGGACATGATAAGTACTATGTCCGAAAGTAAAATACCTCATATATTTTATTTTATCTGTCTAAGATGCCAGATGTGAGTTCTGATGAATTATGTGAATGAGTAGATATGTGAACTCAAGTTAGACATTGAGTATGTCTGAACTATCATCTGTACGGTTTTGATTGTGTAGACATACGCTCCATGGGAAAGGAGTTAATACCGTAATACGTATTTCATACTACGTATGCATAAGACGACCGATAAGAGTGGAAAAGTTTGATCTCAACTTTTATGCCGTGTGAGACTCTTGAGGGAAAGGTGTTCCTCGTTTTTTTTTTTTTTTTTTTTGTCCCCTCGGGACTCTTACTTATTCTCAAGATTTCTATTTAGTGTTTGCTATCTTAGAATGTTGCCAATGGTCATGAGTTGATTCGATCTAATGGGACATTTCTAGAAAAGCAAGCTGGATTGAAATTGAGAGTTTGAAGGAAAGAGGAAGATCGATTTTGGAGAATCACATTGTTTTTGTATTCACCGGTCGACCAATTATGACTGTCTTTGGAATAATCATAATTGTGAATGCAATATATATCGTTGTTGAAAAGAGATCAAGAGAGATATAAATGTGATTGATCGATCTAGGGTACGCATACTAAATCTACTCGGAGTGA